>OX375882.1:74998286-75598286 GCA_947359465.1 Metellina segmentata
AAATCTAAGAGCCGTAGGTTAAAGGTTAAAGCAAACGACGAGTGAATTTCCTTACGAGACCACTGATTAGTGCTCAATGGGAATAATTCACCATTATTACTCAGATTTCAACTCTCCTGGGGTTAAGATAAACTGAGTATTAAAGATGTCCCTTTGATGAGATATTTCGTCATTTATAAAACTGTCCTTATCTTGGACAAAACATCCTGTCATACGAAAACTGGTAAGGTCATGATTTTGTCATTATAAAAAATCGATAATAGAGTGATGACGTCACTAGAAAAATTGGTCAAAACTAGATGGACGAAATATCCCGTCGAAATCACTTGGGAGGTTAACGACTGAAACAGTATTGTTGACTACTGTTGAGTAAGAATTACGAGCTGAATACGCATACAGGTATTTTTACCTGTATTATACCTGTATTTTAAATTTAGATGTGTGGAACTGTTTCATCGATTTCATTTCCCATGGACGATATATCCCAAGACATTCTTGAATTCTTTGATTGGATTCTCATTGTTCTTATATATTCTAGATTAAAGTTCCGGTCACTAAATCACGCTATGGAGAGCATTGACATTATTGTGTTGGAAAATGTACTCGTTATCGCATTTTGGTTTGTCAATCTAGGGTCATTTTTTAAAATATGAGATTTAATTATACCACTGAGAATTATGAGTAAAAGTATTTGCATTTTGAGAATTTTGTGTCTGATTTTTTAATTGTTTGTGGACTGTTAATACCACTGAGAGAGCTAGTTAACAACCGCTAGTTAGTTAACTATATCTCTGAAGTACGCCTTTTGTTTTCTTCTTTACTTAAAATTTCTTGTTTGTATGTTTGAATAGTATAGTAATTATTCTTTGGAATTTGTCCTCGTCCTTCCTCGAAATTTTTATCTGCGTACATAAACGTGTGGTAATTAGTTACGTTTTGACATTCGTCCTCGTCTTAATTCAAATCGTTATTCTTTTCGAAAGAGGTCTGTTTTCTCTGAATTTTTTTAATTTTTAATATACTGTATACAATTTGCGTCCATCTGAACGTAGTTCAAAATTACATGGTGATGAATACGGATCTTTCCTTTCGGATTTGATAGCGGACCGTTGATAATAGCCCGTTTTGTTACTAAAGTGGGACGTTTATTAAATAATCTACTTGTACCAGCATGCAGTGGATTGTAAATTTTTATGTAACAACTTTTTGAATGTAGAACTTTCTTTGACCTAGATTACTGAGCCTTCCTGTGGAGTAGGGATGCGACATCGATAGCAAAACATCGATGTTCAAAATTAAAACATCGATATTCATAATACATCGACCCAAAAACATCGATGTTTTTAAACATCGATGTTTTTGAAATTCAGTGTATTTAAACTTTTTCCCCCATTTCTTAAAACTGGTTTAGCAATTATTAATGCGACATCGACAGCAAAACATCGATGTTTTTAAAATTCAGTGTATTTAAATTTTTCCACATTTCTTAAAACAGGTTTAGCAACTATTGTTGCGACATCGACAGCAAAACATCGATGTTCAAAATTAAAACATTGATGTTGATAATACATCGCCCACAAACCATCGATGTTTTTAAAATTCAGGGTATTTAAACTTGTTTCCCCATTTCTTAAAACTGGTTGAGCAACTAGTGATGCGACATCGGCTCCAATACATCGATGTTTTTTTCTAAAATATCAATGTTTAGAAAACATCGATATCGATGTTTCATCCTACTTTTATTATCCTACTTTTCAGATCCTTCATCCTTGGTCACTTTGGTCTAAAAGTATGTTCAATTTGCTAATTATAAAAGTTATGCTACTTGGATATTTTTTTAATTTTTATAACGGTACTTTTTTCATTTAAAAATAAAACATCAACAACGTAAAAACATCGACAAGTATAAACATCGATGTTACCAAAACATCGACCCCAATACATCGATGTTAAATACATCGATGTTTTTTAAAAAACATCGATGTTTTGAAAACATTGACATCGATGTCGCATCCCTACTCTGGAGGTATCTAGGTAGGTATTTAGCTAACATCGCACTGGAGCAACGGGCTATTGGAAATGGTACGGGATCAAACCCTAGGGAAAACATCCGAGGACAACACCACAAAATTTTTAACCGTGGTAAGATGGCGACCTGTGGAGCTAGGAGTCTCCTCCCAACCACCCCTTACCTTGTCGCGAACACTTGTTGGTAGTCAGGGTGGCCTGAGGTATAAGAAAAGTGGTTTCGACGCGATATTTCGTTCATCAAGTGCAGACCAATTTTGCTAATGACAAGGAAGATCGCCATCAAGATATTGCCTGTTCGTTTATGATTATAAGATGAAAATCTGGTCAGTTTTTATCTAATGACTAGATATCTCGTCCATCAAGATCTGGTCAGTGTTCTTCTTGGACTAGATATCTCGTCCATCAAGATCTGGTCAGTGTTCTTCTTGAACTAGATATCTCGTCCATCAAGATCTGGTCAGTGTTCTTCTTGGGCTAGATATCTCGTCCATCAAGATCTGGTCAGTGTTCTTCTTGGACTAGATATCTCGTCCATCAAGATCTGGTCAGTGTTCTTCTTGAACTAGATATCTCGTCCATCAAGATCTGGTCAGTGTTCTTCTTGAACTAGATATCTCGTCCATCAAGATCTGGTCAGTGTTCTTCTTGGACTATATATCTCGTCCATCAAGATCTGTCCAATTTTGCTGATGACGAGGTAGATCGTCATCAAGATATTGCCTGTTCGTTTGTGATTACAAGATGAAAATCTGGTCAGTTTTCTTCTAACGACATCACATCCATCATGATCTGGTCAACTTTCTTCTGATGACTAGATACGTCGTCCATCAATATATGGTCAGTATTGATGACGACTTGATTCCTGGTAGGTTGACACCTCTACGTAGCTCACATGTCTCACCCTTTAACCATTAATTAGCCTTTCAGCTGTCGCGCCCTCCATACCAATGTGAAATGTCGAGGGTATTTCTTAGATACACTATTTTAAAAGGTAAAAATTAAATGTAATGGGTGTTAAAATTTAAAATGCAAAGGGTGTATTTATTCAAATTATGCTTTAAATAATATCAATACAGTTTATTTAAAGAAATGCTATTCAAATTTCAATATTATTTCTGTATTATAAAAAATGTAAATATAAAGCATCAAAACAATTTAAAATGTTTAAATAATTGTATAAATGAGGTGAAAATTAATGGAATGAAATAATCGATATAGTTAATGAATTATTTACATTTAATTAACATAATAAAGTAATAGATAACATAATAAAGATTTCTTGTAGCTAAAAAAACAGATATAATAAAAACTTACCTTACCTTAAGCGTGTTACATACAAATTACGGATCTACAGGAGACTTATTAACACCTCAAAATTCAAATTATGACTGAAATTAATTATAAGTGAGCGGGAGGAATAGCCAAGAGCGAGTATTAGTAGCGCTATTTGGTCTAAAAATATGTAACTAAAATCAACTCTAGTGTATCTCCCTCATACGCGCTACCGCTGGAAGGTTAACCAACATTCAAATTTGCTGAGTAAACATACACGCTCTCAAATGTCTCCGTTCGAGTTCAATAATCCACTATTCAGAATTCACGCTCTACTATTGATAGGCTTGTGAGTAACTTATCCATTTTTAATATCAATACAATTTTTAATATCGATATAATTTTTAATATCAATTTTTAATTTAACTATCAATTTTTTAAATTTTAACCGCAAAGCCTCTGACTGCATTTCTGTATTTATAAATAAATTTGCACAGTGCATTTGTGTGTGTATATGCATGTAAATGAATAAGAAAAATATTTCGATCCGCTTGCTAAGAGCATAAACGATCACGTTCCATTTAATATTCATGAATTCGGTGTTCCGAAAATATTGCAGAAACGTGCTTCAAAATAAAAAGCGTAGCTACATTAAATTTTATAAAGTTAATCCATAACAGATTCTGCAAAAAACTAAGAATATTTGAAGAAATAGAATAAAATCTTTGTATAAAAGTAACCGAACACCTGACCTTAAGACCCGTTTGAAAAAGTTCGTTTTTCCTCCCAATTAAAACGGTTTCTCCCTGTTTTTATAAATTTTTAAAAAGAACTACATGTACCACTTTTTTTCGAAACACACCTTAACAGCTTGCACCAAATTTAATGTGTAATGAGTCGAATTAATTCCTACAAAAGAATAAAAAAACGGTTTACGAAAAAACGATGAGGTGAATCACATGTATAAAGTAATCTATATAAATAAGAATGGAGTGTTTGTTTGTACATTCAATATTTTCGACGCATTTCAAGTTTTCTATCCGTTTTGGACCCTTCTGATGCCGAATCCGCCTTTTTCTCGTTTGGTGTCTGTCTGTCTGTCTGTCTGTCTGTATGTTGTGCCCTATACACGTCCACGCGGTTTAAGATATTTTCATGGAAATTTGCATACAGAGAGTACTTATCTTGATTTAGTGAGTGGAATTGGTTGCGAAAGTCTGTCTGTCCGTCTTTCTGTTCTATGCTCGATTTTGTGTTTGTGTGTTTGTGTAGACATCACATGAATTGTATTCCAGATATTTGATTGCATTGTATTTTATTTTATACATTATCTATTAGTTTAGTGAATGCAATATTAAACATTTCTTTATTGTTATATTTAGTTGAGTTTCATGCCAAAACACCTGAGTAAGTATACTTAAATCGACCATAATTTGGTAGTTTTGGAAAAATTGGAATGTCTATTGAATATTACGATTACTTCGATTGCTTTACCAGTACTGCTAAAAAAGTAATTATTCTTCAAAAAATTATTTTTTTTTATGGAATTTCATTTCTGATACTTCATTTATTTCGAGTCTTATTTTTATTCTTTGCGCAATGAAAACGATTTCCGAATATTTGGGGCAGACGATATTTTTCAATGAAACGAGAATGAACAAAATCGCGTGGGCAATGATATTTTTTCTGGTTCTTTCGCTCTGAATTAATTTCACATTTCTAAATTTTGTACACTTTTAGTTGTAAGTTGTGGCAACTGTGCGAGATCAAGAGATAAAATTGAATCACAAATTAATATCTTTAGAACAATTTTTTGCGACATCAACCATGCATCTTTTATTTTGTTTTACTTCGCTGTTTCCGGTTTTAAATATTTATTATTTTAATAAATGTGTTTTCCTTCTCATCACACGCAACAGCACCACAAAGTATTAGACTTAAAAATGTTAGGTAAGTCAGTATGAATTTTCAGTAAATTTTAAGTGTATTTATGCCATTATTGAAAGAATAATGCCGTTATTTAAAGAATAATGCCGTTATTTAAAGAATAATGCCGTTATTGAAAGAATAATAATGTTTATTAATCCAAACTGAAACTTTTTCCAAGATTAAAAAATTCGTTGTAATAATGACAGGAGAAGATTGCAAAATTTCTCAATGTCGCATACCGGAGGCAAGAGTGCCACAAGTAAAAAAATATTGTTTTGTTGACTATGAGTGCGAGAGCACTCGCCGTAAATCGTAATTTCAAAAATTGAGTTGAACATGAAAAGAACTTAAGAAAGGGAATTCCAAATCTTCCTATAAATCGTCTTTTATAGTAGTATCCTTAGTATCACCTTTCGTCATTTTGCAGCTTTGTCATACAGCAATTGTGCGATGTATGTGAAATGTATTACATGAATGGATATGCATGTGTAGGATTTGTGTCCAAAGTAAGTTGTATAAAATATAACGATGGCGAAAGATGTTAAAATAAATTTTTATTCTACAAAAAACGTAAGTCATTATATATTTTGATTATCTCTTCAATCTAGAGTAAACCAATCCAAACCGAGTAAGGTCGGGTATTTTGCTAGTTAGGAAATATAATTGGCTTTAGAACTGCCATTCCGTATCAGATTGAATGTCTAATTCTGTGTTAAATTTTAATTAGTATGATTAATGGCATTGCATTCATCTGCAACCAATCATGTTTTCCATGGGCAAATAATTGCATGCTGAATAGTAATCACATTTGGGTTTACTATTTTTGCTAATTCATCAGAGCTTTCGTTATTTTATTTATTTTCTGAACATTTGAAGAGATAGCGAAGCGAATTAAAAAGTTTCTTTCAAATGTTATCTTTACTTGCCAAACGATATCGAACAAACTTTCAAATGGGCAGATGGTTTTACTAAGTGTTCATACGTTTTAGAGTATTACCAGTAAATGCAAATACTTTTATAAGGAACTAGCAAAATACCCGACCTTACTCGGTTTGAATTGGTTTACTCTAGATTGAAGAGATAATCAAAATATATAATAACTTAAGTTTTATGTAGAATAAAAATTTATTTTAACATCTTTCGCCATCTTTATATTTTCTACAACTTACTTTGGACACAAATCCTACACATGCATATCCATTCATGTAATACATTTCACATACATCGCACAATTGCTGTATGACAAAGCTACAAAATGACGAAAGGTGTTACTAAGGTTACTACTATAAAAGACGATTTATAGAAAGATTTGGAATTCCCTTTCTTAAGTTATTTTCGTGTTCAACTCAATTAATTAAAATTACGTTTTACGGCGAGTGCTCTCGCACTCATAGTCAACAAAACAATATTTTTTTACTTGTGGCACTCTTGCCTCCGGTATGCGACATTGTGAAATTTTGCAATCTTCTCCTGTCATTATTACAACGAAATTTTTAATGTTGGAAAAAGTTCCAGTTTGTATTAATAAACATTATTATTCTTTCAATAACGGCATTATTCTTTCAATAACGGCATTATTCTTTCAATAATGGCATAACTACACTTAAAATGTACTCAAAATTTATACTGACTTACCTAACATTTTTAAGTTTAATACTTTGTGGTGCTGTTGCGTGTGATGAGAAGGAAAACACATTTATTAAAATAATAAATATTTAAAACAGAAAACAGCGAAGTAAAACAAAATAAAAGATGTCGCAAAAAATTGTTCTAAAGATATTAATTTGTGATTCAATTTTATATCTTGATCTCTCACAGTTGCCACAACTTACAACTAAAAGTGTACAAAATTTAGAAATGTAAAATTAATTCAGAGCGAAAGAACCAGAAAAAATATCACTGCTCGCGCGATCTTGTTCATTCTCGTTTCATTGAAAAATATCGTCTGTCCCAAATATTCTTAAATCGTTTTCATTGCGCAAAGAATAAAAATAAGACTCAAATAAATGAATTATCAGAGATGAAATTCCATAAAAAAAAAAAAAAAAATTTGAAGAATAATTACTTTTTCAGCAGTACTGGTAAAGCAATCGAAGTAATCGTAATATTCAATAGACGTTCCAATTTTTCCCAAACTACCAAATTATGGTTGATTTAAGTATACTTACTCAGGTGTTTTAGCATGAAACTCAACTAAATATAACAATAAAGAAATGTTTAATATTGCATTCACTAAATTAATAGATAATGTATAAAATAAAATACAATGCAATCAAATATCTGGAATACAATTCATGTGATGTCTACACAAACACACTAAAACAAAATCGAGCATAGAACAGAAAGACGGACAGACAGACTTTCGCAACCAATGCCACTCACTAAATGAAGATAAGTACTCACTGTATGCAAATTTTCATGAAAATATCTTAAACCGCGTGGACGTGTATAGGGCACAACATACAGACAGACAGACAGACAGACAGACAGACACCAAACGAGAAAAAGGCGGATTCGGGATCAGAAGGGTCCAAAACGGATAGAAAACTTGAAATGGGTCGAAAATATTGAATGTACAAACAAACACTCCATTCTTATTTATATAGATATTCGATTTCATAAATTTAATGACTGAATATATTATTTAACTAAAGCCTTCGTTTCAAGGTAAATGGGTAGGTATTTTATTTATGTATCGCGCTAGAGCATCACGACGAGCTGTTGGGGACTGTCTGGGATCAAACCCGAAAGCAAATATCTGAGGACAACACCAAGTAATTTTGAATCACTGTCTTATAGTGAGTTCATACCACAGTTGGTACCACTCTCTCCGAACATCCACACCACAGTTCTTTTGAGACCACGGCGTATTTAACGTGCACCAGCCCTCATTTATACACGATGGTATTCGGATTCAAATTCGTAACTCTCCGTTTGCTTATCCGTTACTCTTCCTACTGGCTACCATGGCCTAGCCTGTGTTTGATTAAACAAAACCTGTATCTAAGTAGTGCTCTGTTTTGGATAGTTCGAATTCAATCCAAGTAGCAAGAGGAAACTTCTTGTCGTTAAGATGTTCGTTTACTTAACTTTTTAATCCATTGATATTTCGTGTAGTTTAGTAAACGTGCGTTTTAATTTTTTTATTAAAAGTATTATTTATAACTAAGATAGTCTCAGTTATAAATAACACCTTTACTTTTCAACCTGTCACTATTCCTTGTAGCATAGTCATCATTTATATTTTCTTATTAAAGGTATTATTTAGGACTAAGATATTTCAAGAATTGATCTAAGACAGGAGTCGACAAATTTCTTTAACCGTCAACCTCTTCAAGAGTTTGTTTCTTTTAAACGACCCCTATAGTTTACTATTTCATAATTACAATAAGAAAAGCAAAAATAACGCTTATGTTAGTTTCTAAATTGGTTTTTGTTTGTGTTTATTATATGTATAATACACAGTCCAGTCACATTAATGTGACCACCACCACCTACTTTCGACGTCAAAGTGAAATAACCAATCACAAAAGGCAGGTGGCAGCACATTGCAGTTAAGTGCATATAACGGATGTCCTAGAGCATCGGAAAGCGCTTCAATCGTTGGCTTAATGCAGAAACGTAGCGATTTATCCGTCGTCCGGCTGGATTATTGGCTTTCGGGCCAAGTGTGGAAGCATTTCGGAAACGGCTAATTTTGTGAACTGTTCGCGTGCCGCCGTGGTAAAATACGCCGTGGTATACCGTGCATGGCAAAATGGCACTATCCAAAATCAGCAGCGTGGCACATGTGGTGCACCATGGGCTATAGATGACAGAGGCGAACGAAGGCTACGGAGATGCGTTCGGGCGAATAGGCGTGTAACTGTTGAGCAACTGACCGCCCAGATGAACCAAGGGGCTACCAAGAGTGTATCCTCAACAACGGTTCAGCGAACGTTGCTGCGCATGGGCTTCCGCAGCAGACGCCTGGTTAATGCACCTATGCTGACTGCTGTTCATCGGTGACGAAGGCTGGAATTTGGACGCCAGTACCGCAACTGGACGTCCACAGAGTGGCGACAGGTGGCCTTTTCCTATGAATCACGTTTTATGCTCCATCGGACAGATGGACGTTGGCGTATACGGCGTGAAACGTCTGAAAGCAAACACCCTGCAACAATTGCCGGAAGGACCCAGGCTGGAGGAGGGAGGTAATCTAGCGCAGCTGACCACATCACTGGAGTCGGCATGGCTCAACATCCCAGTGAACACCTTCAAAAACATAATTGACTCTTTTCCTGCACGTCTCGCAGCGGTCCGCTTTGCCAAAGGTGGTTATTCTGTTTTTTGACAGGTAGTCACATTAATGTGACTGGACTGTGTATATATCATTATAGTTTATATATCATAGAGTTTTTTATATGTTTACTATATATCATTATATTGGCTTAACTTCAAAGGGACATGTTTTTGATGTTTCCTAAACATTACATATTCGATTGAAGGGATAAAAAAGTAATAAATAAAATACAAAGCTCAGTTTAGGTAATATTACCTACACAATGATGTATTATATTTTCCTATCGACACCCAATAGACCTCCGAGTCCGAATCTACAACTGATAATGTTATATCGACCACTGATCTAACAACTCACACCTCAATTTTCTTGAAAATTATTCTATTGTTTTCTTGAAGCTGTAGAAACGAACGCCTTATTTTGTCTCTTTCCTGTTATATTTCAAAATTCGGGGCGCATGCCGACCCATCGACCTTTTAATGAAATAGACGGAGAATATGGCCGAGCTTAGTCCGGCACACACATCCGATTTTTCACCGTACGGCGCCTCTGCGGCACCGAAGCCCAACTATGCACACTTAACCGTGAAATGACGCAAGTACTCATTTCGCGCCATTTGCGATACATATTATATCGAAGAAAACGTGTTTATTTCGTTTACTTGGAGTAAAGAAAGTTTATTTTAAAACAAAATAAACGTTACTGGTTACAATCATTTCCTAATTATTATTTATATTCCATTTATTTATGTAAACAAGGTACTTGAGACCGGAGAAGCGTGTGCGGCGTGCTGCAGCACCGTGGGGAACTGCGGTACAATTTGCAAACAAGATGGACGTGCGTCGCTGCAGCTGCGCCAAAGGCATGTGTGCACTACTCCATTGGATCTAATGTATCTCACACCGTACTTGCGTTGCGGCAGAGGTGCCGCACGTTGAAAAACTGGATGTGTGCACCGGGCCTTAATGTTATTTCTACAAATCGCTCGGTTTGAAAATCTGTCACGTGGTTGTATAGAAAAAACATGAGTCCTAATGTGGGGCAATGTATTGATTCTTTCGAGCATTCATCGTGATTGAAAACACTAGCCTGCGCATTGGTAGACAATCGGTTGAAGTCGATTCGGAAATACATGTGATTTACTCTTCTGACATCTTACTACAGCGACTTCGACCACATGCACCGTCTATTTCAGCAGAAGATCGATGTTCCCGAAGGTGAGACGTCACTGGCGAGTTCACATGTCAGTGCCACTACGCAGTCAGCGAGGTCACACATTAGAGAGTATGCGACCAAATATACGACATGCGAATGTGTACTACCATCGTTTATAGAAAACATGTTGGAATACATACGCATTTAAGCTAATCTGGTGGCACAGGACTGATATTAAATCAATGTGTGACTTGCTTAACATGCCAAACTACACTCCGTCTCTGATGGCTGTGATAACTGCCGATGACGAGATCTTTCGCCCGTCCTGTGTACGGGTACCTTCTAATGACCCAAACACATCAGGGATATTGGAAAGAACATTGATTTGGAAGGGAGTTGTCCCTCAATATTGCTCTCTTAATAGGTTGTACTTGAGATAAAAACATAAACGATGTATTTAGGTGTTGTTTTGCGACTAAACGTTTATTTTGCAACACGTAGCGTAAAGATGTGACAAAGACCTGATTGTTCGTATGTCTCTATTACTATGACGTGTCTTTATTCGTAATTTTTAGCGACGAAAAAACATCTTTTGTGCTAGTATCTTATTTTCTTGGAAACATTAATTGTTTTTCCTCATGACGTCAATACCAAAATATTTCGATTTAAGGTGACATTCGAAAAAGCCTAAGTTACCCATAAGAAAACTTAGGTTCACTTAGGTCCACCCAAGCCACGTTGAATATTTGATGTTCCTATTCTTCATTTATGGTCTGTTCACTGTAGGTAATCGTTTTGCTTTCAATACTTCTCTAGCTTTGAAATAATAAGTTTTCCGGACCTTTGAAAACCAAGATCATAAACTGTTATAAGAGACGAGAGGATTCGAAATCGCCGATAAAGACTATATAAATGATAAAGACTTTATAAATCATAAATACTTTATAAATGATAAAGACTTTATAAATGATAAAGCCTTTATAAGTGATAAAGACTTTATAAATGATAAAGACTTTATAATTGATAAAGACTTTATAAATGATAAAGACTTTATAAATGATAAAGACTTTATAAATGATAAAGACTTTATAAATGATAAAGACTTTGGAGCTCTTGAAACGAGAAATTTTTCTAATATTAATCCTAGAATTTTATAATTTAATGTATATCACAGGACTTTAATATGGATTTAACATTTGGAATTTTTATGACGATTGAAATATTATAGGTTTAAAAAGAATGCAGAATACAATTTTGAGATACATTTATATCAAAACTTTCGAATCTCTCTGCTGATGTACATTCTTCTGAACTGAGAAATCATATCTCTTTCATTACTTTGAAGCTCAAAATACATTTTATTTTGTTAAAATGTCTGACATCTTGCATAACAAAATTGATTTGCCTCTTAATTGTTTTTATAATAATTTTAATGTCCCCCTGTGTGTGTCACCAGAAATTGTAAATTATTTTTTACCTTTACAAAAGAATGTATGTAATCCTTTTATACACACAGATTTTTGAAACTGTAATTATTTCTTGGAAATTGATGTGTTTCTTAATAATTTCGATACAATACGTTGTCTGCTTCAATGAAGTGTTTTCATTAATCCTGTTAACCAACTGCATTTATCCATGCCTTTTTTATTACATTTTTGGGGGTAACATACTTTTTGTTCTCTGTATGATTGAATATTTCTCAGTAGAGAAATAAGAATTAAATTAATTATGATAGTTCTCCAAGTGGTTTCGACGAGATATCTCGTCCATCATGATTTGACCTGTTGTGCTAATGTCGAGTTATCACGTCATCAAGACATTGCCTATTTTTTGATGGAGAGATATAGACCTGGACAATTTTTTTCCAAGGTCTGGTCAATAATTTTCTGATGGCAAGATACCATTTCAAGACAGTAAAACATCAGAAACATTTTGGATACAAGGATTTGATGGTAAAACAACGATACGTTAAGATAATGCTGTCAATAATAAATTGAAGTATTAGATTTTGAGCAATTTTCCCAATAAATCCTAATTTTGATTACCTTTACAGATGCAGAACATTCAGCATAAAATGAAATCTTAGTCACCTTGTTTCACAACCATGGCACTTCAACAACGAGAAATATGCAAAGTCGGGGACTCACCCACCCAGAGGCAGAGATCTATCAGCCCTCGTCGAGGATCCGGAGGACACTCCTCGAGCACTTCCATCGAGGACACTCCAGACTCACCAGGACTGGAACACCCAATCGATGCTCCAGCGAAATCCTCCAAGGTCATGACACCTTCCCCTCCTTCGCCTGAGGTCCTAAGATCGCCTTCCAAAGGCGATCGCCGAATATCGACGCGCCTTCTCATGCAGAAAGGGGAGGCCAAGCTGGACTCGCCAAACAAACAGAACGCCAAGTCGCCCAAGCACGCGGCGTGGAAGACCTCCAAGTTCTTCAGCAGGAGTATGGCCTCTGGGGAACTGCTGAAAGGGTTCAAGAAGTTGTCGGCTCCCGCGACCCCTGCGACCAATATTGTAGTTGTGACGGAAGACACAAGTGGTCCTTCGACGTCGACGTCAGAGAATAAAGAATCTGATTCGAAGTCTTTTAAAAGCAGGTTCAGTTCGCTGAGGAGGAAGAGTGGAAGTGACTCAGATACTGTGCCAAATGTAGACAGTGAAACGTTGAAGGTAATTAAATAAATTTCTCCACTTCTTGTATTGAAGTCCTTTAACCCTCTAATTTCTGAAACCCCCCGAAACGCCTTGGTCGGCAGATTCCTGGTCAGGTGGATTGGGGGATTGCTTTTCAATCGTAGGGGTGCAGCTAGTTACGCTAGGAGTCACTTCGTAGTTCTTTGGGAAAGTAGGAAGGTCTTCCATTTACACTTGATGATGATGTACTGCTGTTTCTCGGTGATACCTCTAAATGACTTTTGCTCTATTTGTATGCGGCTTTTTCCGTCCAACTCAATGTAGGTGGTAGTAGTGTTTGTTGGATTTGTGATAGGGATGGTAGGTGGTAGTAGTTTTTGTGGGATGTGCTAAGATTGGTAGGTGGTATTCCAAACCTGACGTCACGGCTTGTTTTTAGAATGCGATTTCAGGAAGTCGCCGGTGATATTTTGATAAATTTTGACATTAAATCACGCCCTAATTGTGTTTGCTGTGGTATTGGCTCAGGAATTCACAATGTAAATAATCGTCACCTCTCTTTTAAATGGTACTTAAAAACACCAAGTGATGCGAATGTTAACGGTTGTTTGCAATAGAAATCACAATTCTGTGCACAGTTTCTGTCATTCAATCAAATTAACGACTTCTAAACTATGACAACAAAAACTAAATAATACTTGAAAACACCAAGTGATGCTAATATCAACGGTTAAGTTTGCAATATAAATCACTATTCTGTGCACATTTTTTGTCATTCAATTAAATTAACGACTACTAAACTACGACTACAAAAACTAAATGGTACTTAAAAACACCAGGTGATGTGCAACGGTTAAGTTTTCGATAGAAATCACTATTCTCTGTGCATATTTTTTGTCATTCAATTAAATTAACGACTACGAAAACTAAATGGTACTTAAAAACACTAAGTGATGCTAATATCAACGGTTAAGTTTGCAATATAAATCACTATTCTGTGCACATTTTTTTTGTCATTCAATTAAATTAACGACTACTAAACTACGTCTACGAAAACTAAATGGTACTTAAAAACACCAAGTGATGCTAATATCAACGGTTAAGTTTACAATATAAATCACTATCCTGTGCACGTTTTCTGTCATTCGATCAAATTAACGACACCTTTATTTTTATCCATAGTTGAATTTTTACAATACAGAAGTCCAATACTTACATAAATGTTAATAAAGCAATATAATAAAATAATAAATGTTATAATGTTATAATTTATTATAACATAAATGTTATAATAAATGTTATACTACACATAAACGTACCAAGAAGTATCATTTCGTAGAAAGATAGATGAATTTACTTCGCACTGGATGAACATAATCTATTATTAATGACTCTGCGCGATACATCTGAGGATACCACGTAATTTTTAAAAAGAGTTTTACTTTTACAAACGATACAAAAATTAACCCTACGAAATATAATATTCCCCTCAGATTAAGTCCCATACCGTCTCAGAATAATCCCCCATTTTCTCCTCTTTTCACCCATTAGTTTGCTTCATTTATTTATTCATTAGTCTACGGATCTTTCCCCTCAGTATTGATCGTGGACCGTCATCAAAAGCCTATTGTGTTGCTAAACTGAGACGTAAATTCTACAACCTAAATTAAGATTCCCGTGTGACTTAACAGAAAACCCGCCTGTTCTGTCAATAAACTTTCTTGATAAATCTCACAATCCATTAATCTTCCTCCATATCCTTATTTCCTGCCGGACTATTTTTTAATTATTCATTCTTTCCTGATCCCCTTTGAATAAGCAGCTCAGAACTGTTCCAAACACCCTACACAGGACCCCCACTTCCTCACATTTAATTTGATATATCACATTATGCTCACCCTTGGATTTAATAAACCTTTTTCTATTCTTGAATTCCAATCTTCGTCCAATGACGTCGTGAAATAAAATAAAATTATGTCATGCGATTTTGGGCGTTGATATTAGTTTTTAAAACAGACACAGTTGATAATCAATTTACAGTATTAATATTAAATCAACAATTTAAAACGTATCCTAGGCTAAATGAAAATTAGAATAAATGGGTTTCTGTCCCACGTTTCTATCAAAGCAAACAAGCTTAACGTTAGTTTGCCACTGATCTTTAGCCCATATCCTTGTCAAAAGAATCGAGGTACCTACATCTCCAGTTATCCCCGAATAAACTAATTTATAACTATTAATTATCTCACGTCCCCCCGTCAAATTGAGAGCTTAGAGCTGTTTCAAACACGCAACATACAACCCTTCCACGTTACTCTGCTCGTTACTGTGTTCACCCTTGGATTGAACAAAGTATTTCCATGGAATTTTCTTCTTCTCCACTTGTGTAATTTCAACACTGTACACACCAATGGTTACCATCTCAACCCAGATCCATACACAACTCCTGTCACGCCCATGACTCTGATTTGTGGCATTATTTTTTATCCAATCCCGTGTCTTCGAAATTTCGGCCATGAGGTGATAAACAATCCAATAGAGGTCTGAAGTGATTAAACATATTTTTAAAATATTGTGTACAGTATTTACAATTGCGTTGTCTGGAATAAGAGCAGTCCCCTTTTGAGATGGTCTTCAGTCATTCATTCAGTTCGCGATGATGTTGAGTGATTTCACTAATCCAATGCAATTCAAGTGCATTGTAAGTAGGCGTGTCTAGTAGGGTGGGCCTAAAAAATTGTTTTTTTTTTTGCTTTCACATTCTAATAGTACGGATTAGTTGTTTCATGCAGTAAAACTAATGTGTAAAAAATTTCATCCGGATTTATTGATATCTTTTGCCTCTCCAAGGGGTTCAAACCCTCCAAAAAGATCAAAATTCGGGCATTTTTTATAAAAATATATAAATGTTTACATTTACGTTCTAATAGTGCGCAAAAGTAAGCTAATACAATGTATATTTAAGGTAAAAAAAATTGTTTAGAATAGTACATATCTTCTGCCTCCGCAACGGGGGCCAAATAGCAGAAAAAAACTGATCACCAAATTTTACCGTAATTGCAAAAGTCAATGATTTGCAAAAATGTCATTTTTTCAGTTTTTTCTGCTATTTGGCCCCCGTTGGGAAGGCAGAAGATATGTACTGATCTAAACAATTAATTTTTTTACCGTTATTATTGAATATATTAGCTTACTTTTGCGCACTATTAGAATGTAAATGCAAACATTTATTTTTTTGTATAAAAAATGCCCAAATTTTTATCTTTTTGGAGGGTTTGAATCCCTTGGGGAGGCACTACAACTGAGCTGGCGACATTCTTGCAGCAGGAATGGACACAAATGCCCATGGTTGTGTATCAAAACCTTGTTGAAAGTATGTCCAGAAGGTTTACTAGTGTAATTGCAGAACGTGGGGGACCATCCCCCTATTAAAGCATATATTATTTCCCTTATGCAATCCCATCTTGCTGTCCGGTCCATTATTGTTGGGTAGTGTATTTTGTCTATCAACATCTGACCAATTTTGCGGTACAGCTACAGTCTACGTTTAAGAGCGGTGGCAACGGCTTTGGCAAAATTTTTTTTTGGCGCACTTCTAAAGTCGCCAAGGAAAGAATTATTTCAAACTCTTTTTCTTTCTACCTTAAAGACAGATGGGTTGCCTTAATCTACCGTAACTCATTTCTAGAAGTGAGCCAAAAAAAAATCGCCAAGTTCGTTGCCACCGCTCATAAACGTAGAGTGTAGCTGTACCAATTTTGCTAATGCCAAGGTTTCTTGGCCTCAAGATGTGAGGAACAGCCAAGTAGAGTAAAGAAAGCATTATTGTCAAATTTCAGATAAAACCATCTTTTTTAATCCTTTTATTTCTGTTATCATGGCATGGAAATATAAATTCAATTTGTAATCTGGCTGTCAGCATTCCATTACAGTTCTGTGTCTTTTACTTTTAAAGCATGGCAGTCCGGACGTGAGAGGCATAGTCTGCAAGAAAGAGGACCTGCTGTACCTCATGACGAAGGTTCCAGGCCCTAAGGAAAGGAGGGTATCCTCACCTGCAGAACTCATCGTCCCCGTCGCTTCCAGTCTTCCAACCTCACCGATACCTGTTCTCAAATCACCTTCCATCAAAGTGGCCCCGAACTCGCCGCTGACCCGTGGGTCCTTCCGGACCTCCCGATCGGCCTCGCTGGACCCGACCTCCCTGCCCAACGTGGAGAGGGTGGTCTTCAGACCCCCCAACAAGAACAAGCCGACCATCAAGGCTGGGGTCTACCAGCCACCACAGACCACCTCCCGAGTACCTAGCAAGATTACCACCGACGACATCGGCATCAAGAAAACGGGAACATTTCTTGAAGTCGTGCCAGAGGTCAAGAGGAGGTTGTCCGGACCGTTAATAGAGGTCAAGGATCGCATAGTGGAGGAGAACGAAGACGACGAGGAGGAGGCTGGAGATGGGACTGAGACACCTGTCCAGTGGGATGAGGGGAATTTTGTGGATCCGAACTTACTTGGTGGTGCCATCGAAGCTTTTTTGAAAGGCATGGGCACGTCTCCGAGTCCGACGCCTACCACCGAGAAGAGAGTTTCATTCAAAAAGAACCTGATCAAGTGATGGCTTCGTTTTTTTTCGTTGTGTATCCACTACATTCTTTATTGATTGTTTGCTTTAGATATTACTTCTTTTGAAAAGAGTATTTTGACGTTAAACTTGGGACATTAACTTCTCCAACCAGGAAATTTCATTTTTGTGATTGGAAAAGGTTTTTTTAAGATTCGGGAGATTTTTCTTGTGTGTAGTGAGGGCACAGGTCTGCAAAATTTAACTTTCAGAAAGTTTTTAATATTTTTTTACTATCAATGTAGATAAGAAATGTTTTTCAAACATTTCCATCAAGTCTTATTTCGTACAAAACCGGACGCATTTCGTCGAAAAGATACAATTATTAAATTTATCATTTCTATATTCTTCTGTCAATACCACTTTTGATTTTTTCATGATTAAAAAGGAAACAGGAAAATTTGATTAATATATTGCTTAAAATGTGTTATATTTTCTCACTTCTCAGATTTCATGTATACAAAACAGCGTTTAATGGCATACTGC
This sequence comes from Metellina segmentata, assembly GCA_947359465.1. Taxonomy (NCBI): domain Eukaryota; kingdom Metazoa; phylum Arthropoda; class Arachnida; order Araneae; family Tetragnathidae; genus Metellina; species Metellina segmentata. The sequence continues at coordinate 75,016,713 of OX375882.1, forward strand.
TTCATATGAATCACCAAACAGCAACCCACCATCATGCTAACATCTTAGTGTACTTGACACCTGCTTTCCATGTCCTCAATATCTTGGTGGAACCATTCAACCTGATCCTCACTCATACCTCACCTCCTTAAATAAAATACAAGCGTCACACACTCTAAACTTTATGATCTTATCGATCTCACAATTAGGTATGCATTTTTTGATATTTGATCCAGAAAATACTCCTTCATTCAATTTCTTATCGGATAGTGCTGGAAACTTATTAATTATGCAATTTTCCAGTCTTTCTTACTATGTAGTTTCCACCCTTATGCAAGGCCTTCACAAACTGTTTCATCACTCCAAGCTTGATATGAAGGGGATGTAATAACAATTTCTCTGGGTTAACCAATCTCGACTGTAGTGCATTCTTGGTAATAGGTTTCAAAGCTTGTTTCAGAGTCCATTCTTTTCGAACCCAATGCATATTGTTTGCAAGGCTATTCCACTTGATTAGAAAATAGTGATCCTTTATATTTTGTCCAAAAACACCTGTAGGAAGCACAATGCCTCTTACTAAATCTTTAGTCTGCAAGGAATTAAGGGTTGAGGGCAAATTGTTTGAGTGCTCGAGAATGAATTCTTCAACATCCTTTTCGGAAATCTCTTCAAAGTCGCAAACAATGTAATCCAGATTTGTAGGGATTGAAATATCAGGTCCAAACGGCACAAGTCTAATAGCTGACTAAAGACTAAAATCCTATGAGAAACAAAATTTTTTCATTGCAGACCTGTGTAATCATACGTCTTTTGTTTGATTGACCTATAATTCAACTTTAAGAGGTAAACCATTTTTAATTCATATATTATAGGACATGAAAGAAACACAAGATCATTTTCTCTATTTTTACAGTTTATCAAACTAAATTATTGTAATTTTTTTTATAAATATATTACATAGCATTCTTGAAACCTGCCATGCAGAAAGTAAAATAAGGTTTCAAGCAGAGTAATATGCATACTTGCCTTTTATTATATCTTCCCCCTTGCATGTATATGATTGAATTACAAAACCATTCAACCTTATTTTTCAAAATTATCCAGAATAATTGAAATTTACAACACTAAATTCCACTAACCATTCCATTTATTTGATTTTGCTCTGCAATAAAATTAATGGTAAGAGCAAAAATCACTAATATCCCAAAATAATTTTTACGTATAATAAATTTAAGAACCAATATCATCCATTATTATACAGGGTCATACAAAAAGAATGACGGTATTTAAAAACCGTATCACGAGAAATAAACATCTCATACACATATGGTTCTTGTGCGAAAATATTAAGAACTATCTAGTTTCAAATTCTACTGCAGTATGGTTTGATATGTGCTCCATTAGTAGCTCAACAGATGTCAAAACTATAATCTATCTCCTGCCACGTCTTCGGAAGCATATACGGAGTTACCGTTGTAGTCGCAGTTGATATCCGGCTGTTTAGGTGGCTCAGATCTGTGATCTGTTCCCTGTACACGATGTCCTTGATGTATCCACAGTTCTGTGGTGTGTGATCTGGGCATCGAGGAGGCCACGGCATGAGGCCACCCGGTTCAATCCATGGGGAACTTCACATTTAAGGCCAGCTGCGTTGAACCAACACCTGCCGCGCTACAAAAAATTGCTAACAGTTCCATCTAGTGAGAAGAGTTAAAACACCTTCTTTCATTACAATTCTTTACAAGAATAATGAGGATACGTTTAACAACTTATCCGCCATGCGAAATCCTTTTTAGATGACCCTGTATTTTTGCAAGAGATTGCGCTACTTTGTCTCATATATTCACACAAATGTAAAATCTTAATTTGAGAGGCCACAAATTAAGCTGTTTTAGGTGTTTCAAAACATCTGGAATGTTACATTAACCAATCACTCAATCACTCCAATATTGTCCAACCTTCTTGGATTTTATTGATCCTCTTAATAAAGTAATTTTTAAAATACCTGTAAAAAAGTAACTCACATCTTTAAATACGTTTCAGTTTGAAAGATGAATCTCTCACGATATATGTAACACAAGTGTTTGAAGCGTAGACGAATTTTCGAATTTGATTAGACATAAGAAATAATTGTCTAGTCGATTATAAACGCAGCAGCAGACACTAAATAGGAATATTTTAAATTACCTTTTAAAATGAGTTCCTAGTTACGCAACCCTAAAATTGGAAGTGAAAATAAAAGAACATATGCATAGACTATCCAATCGAATAAGTGCAATTATATGTAGATAGAAAGCACAAAAAAATAATGTTACATTTAATATTTTGCTTTTTATAAATTATACCTCCAAGAAAAGATTTTTCTTGAATTTGCAGCATTATTTAATAAATTGAGTTTGTCACTGCAATTAGACATGTATTGAAACAAAACTGGACTATTGTACATACACCAGCTATGTGTAAAACTTCAGCTAAAGAGATTGTAAACAATTTTTACATTGTAAATAAGGTAAAATACTCGAACGAACTTCTGTGTGTACATTGAATATGAATTTACTGATAAATGTACTTTGCTTCATGCTATGATTGTAAATAAGTGTTTCATGCATGTTTAACATATTAAAGCATTTTTCAAGTTAATTTTTTTGCTCTATTTAAGTCCTTTTTAATATGTTATACAACTTAAATATGCTTTATAAAGTTTATTAAAATTGATTTTGAAGCATTTAATATAATAAATAAATAATATTGTTTGTAATATCTACGAAGCCTACTTTGTGTATCCTACAGAATAAAATACATTGTCATCTTAGAGCAGAAACTCGTTAACTGACAAAAAAAATTGATAGGTTGTCCGAATAAGACACAATATGAAATCTGATGTGGATACTTGAGTCTGATGTTGGATTGTGTGAAATAAATGAAGCAGGCACAGGTTTGAACGATTAAAGGGCAGTTTGACATTTATATAGAACTATAATTTTAATTATTGAAGGCAAGTGATTGTAGCGTAGTTTTAGAGCTTTCGAATGGCACCACTCATACTTTCTTCAATCTACTCAATCCTAAGTCACACTGACCCAAAGTTCGCCCAGTACTGTAGAATTTCCATATATTGCGGACCCTTACCCACGCTCAATGTGCCTGTGCACTTAATCCGAAGATCATGTCATGTACGGACATCCTTTATATGCACGACGCTATGTTTAATCTCGAGTTGTTTCTTCCAATTCTGAAATCAGTTGCTGATTTTGTAACGCTAAACTTTTCATGCACGCTCATCATTACTGTTCTGATTTTAAAGACATATTCGCGTCAAAAAATATTTTTACTGTACAGTTGAACTACGTTTTGGAGTAAAAAAAAAAGGATAGTAAGCATTTTGGTAGTGTTATATTTTTGCAAAAGATTACAATAAGACAATGTAATTCTTATATCCTTCTAGTATGCCTTAAAAACTACTCCTTGAAGCTGGCGACCATGTAACGGACACTCCTTGACACCTAAAATTCTTTGTTTACATCCTATTTACATCGTGGACTTCACATGTTTTCAGAAACATCTGAAATACCCGACTTATCTCGGCTCCCCGTGCCACCATATACATAGCTTCACTAGCTAACTCTAATTGTGTTCTTGATCAGTGAAGGTCAACAATGTCATGTCAACTGTGGTGCCCTCTATTGAGTGAGTGGTACATTAATAACATCATTACTACATCCTGAAAATAAGCATTTGGTGTCCCCAAAAAATGTCAGTTGATGAGTTTATCCTCTATGTCAACGATACAGAATAATTTTTGTTGCATAAAATATGCAATCAGCTTACTTTTGGGTCATATTTATGAACATTTTTCATGAAGGGGTTTAATGTTGTATAATCAATTGAAATCCAATCTTACATTTGTCTTCAATAATTTTGTTCAATACTATATTTTCTATATTTTCTCTCTTCCCCCCCCTAATCAAAAGTTTAAATCTAACTTAAAACTTCCGAAAACATTTTTACAAAGCTTGTGTTACTCATTATTGCTTTCACTCTTTCTCTTAATTGCACTATATATTTTTTAATATAGTTTGGTGTTTAATATATAAACTGTAAATAACTGACTTGCTATCCCTCGCCCTTTTGGTTCTAAAAATAAATATGTGTTTGAGGATTTGGCTCTAGAACTGAGTAATTTCTGCTAATGCCTTTTACAATGTGAGGAATTATTTAAATTTGTGGCGTTTCTGTTTAGACTTCAAGTGATAATAAACTATTGAGATTTTGCTGAAATAGTGAACTTTTGTGCTTCGATCTTGTATGTTTTCAACTGTTGATGTTTATAAATTATACTTGTCGTAAGTTTTCTTTAATAATGTTTGATCTCGAGGAGGATATAACTGTCTTTATAGCTTTACTACCGGAATAGTCCGAGAGATTTTTCTGCTTCAGACATACCAAATCGCACCTCAACAATGTCGTTGCGCCATCGACTAGCTTTTAAATCTTAATCCGCCTTACGTTCTTTTTTTTTTCTTTCCCCATGCTCGGCTTGTGACAGCTTTGAATGCTATAGGTTCATTAGAGTTCGATTAAAAATTCATCTTTGTGAAAGGTTCTACATTTGATATAGCTTGCAATGGCAATTTTAGTTAACGTCGTACTAGAGCAACACAACGGGCTATTGACGACGGTCCGGAATCAGTCCCTTAAGGGAAAGATTCTAGGACAAAACCTCGTAATTTTGAACCACGGTCAGATGACGAAGCAACACCTGAGCTGGCACCCCACTCTCCAAACTTCCACGCCAACCCAACGTGAGGACTTTCGGCCACGACAGATTTAAGGTGCACCAGCCGCCTCTACACCATACGTTTACAAACATCCATGCCCGGACCCGGATTCGAACCAGGAACCTTCCGATCTAGAGGCTAACACCTTAACCACTATACCGGTTGGTCGGCTGATATAGCTTGTAAAGTTCTATCTGAGAACTGGATTGACGAAGAAATTCTAAACTGAATAATCTGCTGAAATTTCATGTCATCAGGACTAAGCATTCGAAATATTTTAATGCTTCAGACAGATTTCTACTTTGCATCTAAGATTCTTATCAAAACATTCATTATATGTAATTAAAATTGATGGGGCGGTGTTTTGGCTCCCAATTTTTAATACAGAAAACGTAAGCAAAGTATGTGTGAGAAGTATGCTCCCACATTCTTCGAGGGCACACATGAGTAAGGCATGCTCCCACATACTCTATCAAAGACTTCTGCAAGAATACTAAATTTAAAATTCAATTCAATCAATAATCATTAAAATTCAACGCTATACAACCGCAGGAAACGATATACTTTTCTGATTGAGAAAACGAGTTGCTATTTACATAGTTTTAAAATATGTATTATTCATTTGTAGATTCACAAATTGCTCTTCTTTTAATATTTATAGATATATCAAACTAAGGAGTTTATGTCAAACTAACCCTCCTAGTGGTTATCTATACGAGATATCTCGTCTTGGAATTGAAAAGAACTTTATGGACGAAATTTCTCGTCATTAGGAGAAAACTGGGCTTGTCATGATCTCGTAATCATAAAAACTCAGCAAATCTGTATGACAACTGGTCGTATCCTGATAGACGAGATATCTCGTCGAAAGCACTTGGTGGTTAAGAGCCAAAGATGTTAATATATTTTCTAGTGCATATATTTTTACATACGTTTAACGCTTGACATTTTGACCTTCCATTCAATTGCAAAGTATATATGAATTGTCCAAATATTTTGCGTTTTGCACATGCAATGAAAGAGGAAAATGTGAACGCATATTTGCTGTCAATTCAAATTTGAAGTGTAAAATTTAAGAATATATTTTTATCCCGATTATATCTCTAAAATGCTAATTTTTAGTTGAATGAATGAAATTTTATTCTGCTATTTAGCCCAGCTATGTAATTTTTTTTTCAATACGACAAACAAATGTAATCTTCCTTAACCCTCTGAGTGTCAAGAGATTTCTGAGTATTTTCCGATTGCTTTTGTGTTAGCCTCTAGATCGGAAGGTTCCTGGTTCGAATCCGGGTCCGGGCATGGATGTTTGTAATCGTATGGTGTAGAGGCGGCTGGTGCACCTTAAATCTGTCGTGGCCGAAAGTCCTCACGTTGGGTTGGCGTGGAAGTTTGGAGAGTGGGATGCCAGCTCAGGTGTTCCTTCGTCATCTGACAGTGGTTCAAAATTACGAGGTGTTGTCCTCGGATCTTTCCCTTAAGGGACTGATCCCGGACCGTCGTCAATAGCCCGTTGTGTAGCTCTAGTACGACGTTAACTAAAAATTACCAATTTTACCGATTGCTTTTGCTCCACAGTACATTGTTGGTTGGGTGCCAGCTCAGGTGTTACCTCGTCATCTGACCATGGTTCAAAATTACGTTGTATTATCCTCGGATCTTTCTTTTCGGGATTGATCCCCGACCGTCGCCAATGACATGTTGTGATTTTACAGTGCGATGTTAATTGAAAATACCAAAAAAAAATACAATACCCCACAATACACATAATGGCTAAATTACCAAATATATTTATTAGTTCAAGGAATCGTAGGAAATATTATATTTATCGAGATTAAAACTGGTTATTATTCATGCAGGGAAGACTGCAGGCTACAGAACGAATATATGCGTGCGAACTCCTCAGAGGGTTAATATTTTTATTTATGTTTAAAATCAGCGTCCAGGTGGCTTCAACGAGATATATCGTCCATCAATATCTGACTAATTTTGCTAATGTTGATATAACTCGACATAATTCCTTTTTGAATTGTTATGATTACTCATCAGTTTCGATTTTTTATGATGAAGAGATCAAGATCCGATCGTCTTTTTTCAAATAACGAGATTTATCGTTCAGGTTTCTTGCCATTCTTTAATTTCCAGGAGGGTTAAGAAAAGTGAACTTATTTTACTATTTCACTTTTTGTTTTTTAAATACATTGAATAAATACTAGGATGTTTTTTAATTTTACTATTATAATCAAAACAATTAAAAATCCATATAATGTACTTCCAAATACATTTAAACTCATTGAGAAATATCTTGAAACACTGTTTATCTGTCAGAGAAGAATTACGAAACTGGTTAGAAATTTCTTAAGTACACACATTTTGTAAAGAACCATTTTAATTTTTATTAAAAGGGCCCTCCTAAAAAAATTTAAGTAATATATTTATAACAATATTTTTTAATTATTGTAGACAAAAGGAGGGGTTAATTATATCCTACCTCGAGATCAAAAGTATTGAACTAATAAACCATGTCATACATGGCAGAGGCGCTTTGTGCCCATGTGTATTTCTAATAATGTGATATTACATACCTAATCATTGTATCACAATAACCTCAATCTATCCAACGACATTTCAATTTCCTAGAAATATTTTGGATGTAGTGGATTTGTAAAAACCTGTATTCATAATATTTTTATGTACCAAGATTATGCACTGCGTGTCACTACGAGGAAAATTCTAGGCTGTATATACAGTATTATTGAGTGTTGAATGTCTTCTGTATATTATGAATGTATTGCAGAATAAAACTAATCAACCAATATGTTTTCTTACGTTTTTTACTTGAGTCTAGTCTAACAGTTAATTTGTGATTTAACAATCTGGCGTTGTATGATCCATTCAACACGACTTCGAATTTGTGAAGTAATAAACTAAACACATTTTACTCTTCATAGCAAATTCAAAGGTATCAAAGCTTTAATTAGATTATTTATATTTTAATTGACTCTGTCGTTGCTCGTGAAATAGAAATAACATCAAGTTTTCTAGTTTCATTTAACTATAATTTAATAGTTAATGTTTTAAAACCATTAAATGTGGGTAGCTCATTCAGTAATACATATAATTAGTGTTAATAAATTATACACGTGGAAACGGTGACAGAATATTCAGATTTATTAAAGCTAGCCCCCACGTAACCAACACTTCTGGATTCTATGACAGCAACTCCGCAAACTAACTCCGCTATTTCTTTATAAAGGTTGATTACTTATAGTAGTAGTAATTTTTTTGTAGAAGCTCGTAGTCTACGCTTCAATTTATCATCTATATATATAATTATCTTACGTGGCACGCAAAAAAGACGTTATTAGTTATCGCGTTTTGGCAACATTGTATGATTGTTTGTTTATCACGAAGCCTCGCGCTTCAATTGAATTTATAGCGTTATCGGAAGAAATTTTATTGAAAAAAAAATGAATTTTAGTTGAGCTGTGCAGTTAATAATAGAAATCAAATAAAGCGGAGGATCTGTTCAGGGACATTTATAAAAATGTCCTTTTCAGGGTCAACAATTATAGTTCAACAAGACGCTTGCACTACAACTTTCGACTACAAACTCAATGAAAACGCGTCGGTGGCTCGAGGTGCAGGGGGAAATGTACATACAAACAACATGCTGGGTATTCAATTTCTAAATCAGCGCTAACATTTCGAGTCAAAATTTGTAAACAATTCCTTCTGCTAGGACATATGTCTTCATTGATGCGAGCGAAGCGAGCTTAGATTCGTGCAGCGATCCAATGGGGGTTGGCGAGCGTTAGCGAGTAGGGGGCGGGCCCCCTAGTTTAATGTAATACATTTACTTAAAACCACGTTACTCAAAGGTCATCACGTCTATGTCTGATTATAAAAGGAACTAACAGCGTTGCTCGTGACAGTATTTTACATGGCTTTACTTGTATTGAAAACATTAAAATGAAAAACAATAATTTTTAGAATGAATCCAACCTCCACCCGATATGAGTTACAATTAAAAATTTATTTATTTAAAGAAAATAACCTTTAGGTATTTGTAGGAGCGCGGTGAGCACTGGCACTCGAGAAGATGGGGAGAGAGGAGAAGGGGTGACGATGAAAGGGGAGACGTGGGAAAATCGTAGTGGGAGGAAGGAAGACTTTTTTCGATGTACCATTATTATGTATGTTTGTCCGTTCAATAAACTTTCATTTAAGAATGCAAAGTGTTTGATCTACTTGTAAAGAATTAGGACTATAAGTAGGACTGGATTGCTCAGGGTCGTACAGCATTGATCTGGTGTAAAATTGTCCGCATATTTCAAATCCGTTGAAACTTTCAATATTTGTTTTTCGCGATCGCGAAGACGTCCTAGCCTGTGACGAAGTTAAAATTGTTAGCAAGAAAGTATGCTAATCAACAGCGTAAATCAAAACAAGCTAGAAACGGAAATCCATTAAAAGGAAAAAACAAAAGCTGTTTTTCTCTCTCTAAACGTGATATCATAACTTGGTACAATTCCAAAGGACGAAAAATGCAAAATCCTTCGCTTTTTCAACTCAGGAGCCATGAGGACGTCATCTCCAGGAGTGACGTCATAACTTGGCACAGTTCTAAAGGTCGAAAACAAAGATCCTTTTTTTTCTTCAATGGAGGAACTATGATGTCAGCTCCGCGAAAGGGAAGGCTTTTTTCGATGAACCATTTTTGATGTACACTCTATAACAAAAAAAAATCGACGCACCAAGAAGGAGTTGTCCGATGGAGACAAAATTTGTTGGATAGGAAAATTATGTACAGAATAGAAAAGGATTAAAATTTCAGAACAATTGAATGATTTATTTCAGAGTTACAATAACGAGCTCAATAAAGTGTTGACCCGCCTCTAGCCTGGATGCAAGCTGCCACACGGCGTGGCATAGACCGATAAAGTTCCCGGATGGTCTCTTGCGGTATTTCTTGCCAAATTTGCTCCAATTGTTGGACTACATCATCAACTTTCCCTACCGGATGCAGTCGCCTTCCCATCATATCCCAGACATGCTCGATGGGAGATAGATCTGGTGATCTGGCTGGCCAAGGAAGTGTTTGACAAGCTTGAAGACAGTTTATGGCAACACGTGCAGTATGTGTTCTGGCATTGTCTTGCTGAAAAATAAGCCCAGGGTACTGCGAAAGGAACGGTAGCAAAACAGGTCTCAGAATGTCATCCACGTACCGCGCTGTGCAGTAAGTGTACCTCGAATGACGATCAAAGGGGTCCGGTAATCAAGGAAAATGGCACCCCAGATTAAAACTCCTTGTTGAGGGCCCGTGTGGTGTGCAATAGTGAAAGCAGGATCGGCACGCTGCCATGGGCGTCTCCAGACTCGTCTTCGATGATCGTCAGGACACAGTTGGAAGCGGGATTCGTAGCTAGAGACTATACGTCTCCAGTCAGCATCATTCTAGCCTGATCGAGCCAAGCACCACTGTAATCTGGCTCGACGGTGTGCAGGCGTGAGTGGCAGGTGGCGTAACGGTCGGTACGAGAGTAGATTTCGCTCTCTCAGCCGTTTGTGAATGGTCTTGGTGGACACTCGTGTGTGGGTCGCACGACTGATGGTTGATAGAGATGAATCAGGCGCTGTGACAGCTGATCTGACAATCACTTTGTCCTCGCGATCTGTTGTGGCCCTACGTCGACCACTACCATCATGACGTTGAAATCTGCCACTGTCCACCCACTCTTGTCTTCTAATCGCCGCATCGCTTCTACTCACATGAAGAGCGATTCTCCGATTTACCCAACCTGCCTCTTTCAATTCAATGATACGACCTCTTTCAAACTCTTAAAGTTGCTCGTAATGAGCTCGAATCCTGCGGCGAGGCAATTTTTCAGTCGTTGAAAGGTATCCTAAATCGCAATGCAGCAGAAATTTTTAACAACAGTTCAAAGTACAACTCCTTATATACATCTGCTGGATCCGCAGCTCCGATGCGCTGGAAATCGCACTATTCATTTATTGGACACCAAATTTTAATCCTTTGCATATTTGGTCAAAACATTTTTGTATAAGAAATTTCAAAGCAATCGAATGATTCCTTCTTGGGGCGTCGATTTTTTTTTTGTTATAGAGTGTATATTTGTCCGTTCAATAAACTTTCATTCAAGAATGGAAAGTATTTGCTTTACTTGTAAACAATGAGGACAATAAATAGGACTGGATTGCTCGGGGTCCTACAACTGGCGTCAAGAGTGAGGTCAAGATCCTAGCTGTGACAAGACTACGCGGACGGGAGATCACATAGTTGGCATTTTGCGGAGCCAAGAAAATGGCAAATGAACTCCGAAGGAATGTGAGAGTCTACCTTAAACTTCAAGCCATTTGCGGGAAGTCGTAATGGAATCGTCTGAGTCGGATACGCCTGTATCCAGGAGAAGGCCGAGGTGTACATGCTGTACCAAGAAAGACGGCGGAAGTGTAAAACCTACTCTATGAGCGTTGAACGGACGCACCCTATGTCCATTGCAAGAAGCTGGAGACTCTCGGATCCGTAAGCATTCTACAAGGGGCCTGAAACATCAGAGCAGTAACGGAAAGATACCGCGTGGAACATACTTTACGGACATTGAACGGACGCATCCTGTGTCAATTGGAAGAAACGGGAAACTCTCGGATCCATAATCAATCTACAAAGAACCTGAAGAATCAGAGCAGAAACGGAAAGGTACTGGTGAGTTGATTGCAATTTTTGTTTATGTGGTTTAAAAACAAAGAATTGGGGATCCACGGTATTTTGTTTCTGATTTTTCTGGTCATTTATATATTTGCATGCTACGTAAGAAATGCTAAACATGAAAATTTACTTCGAAAAGCTTTATGCATCATGTATGTGAGAAAAGTAATATAACATCAAGATAATGTGGTAGGAAAGAATACGATTCATTTATTCTATTTATTGTGGAAATTATAAATAATATATAATGCAATAAGAGTAACAGTACAACGTCAAGTTATATGGTAAGAAAGGGATAAGATTCACTTATTATATCTATTATGGAAATTATAAGTCATATATAATGCAATATATTAACAGTATAACATCAAATTATATGGTATGAAAGAATAAGATTGTTTTATTCTATCTACATTCTATATATTCTTGAAATAATAAGTAATATTTAATACAATGGGGTAAAAATTGTCTTGTGTTTTATGTTAGTATAAATGTATTAACAATATATATTTGTTACGGGTTGATTAAATGAGCGGGTTGAGCAAGCCATTCGCAGTGTATAATATTGTGATAGCTTGGAACAGAAAAGAAAAAGGAACTGTAAATATGGGTACGAAATAATTTGCGAAGTGAAAGGGTCTATTCCAGTAACAATTAGATGGTGCAAACAAGTGGAAATGTGATTGTTTTTCTTTAGCGGTTATTTCATGTTCGTAAAAGTATCAATTGAATCATTATGTTTTATTTCTTTGGAGGAATAGTTTTCATTGGAAATATCTTGGTTTACAGTAAATGGTTTTCCATTCGGATAATTTAATATCAACAGATGGTCACAATTGACAAGGGCTAAGGTTAATAAACTATGAGAAACATTTGTTTATTATATTTATTGACATATTGATGCGTCATTTTTGGAAATAAAATGGGATGTTTCCTTGATTTAAGGATAAAAGGTATATCAGTAGTTCTTTTCATGAAATATTTTCTTAGGAATATTCCAGGATCATTATATTTTGAGAGTTATAAATATTGTGTTATCTGTTCTGCTAGATTAGTTAGTAATGAATATATATGTTTGTGTGCATTTCAATTTCATGTGATTTCTTTTCAATAACAAAAACCAAGTGTAGGTACTATTGAAAAAAATTTATTAGTTTATGAACTCAAATACGAGCGAAATACAATTGTGAAAATATATGTATGCAAGTCTAGAAATTGGAAGAAATATGTCTGTGCAAGTGAAACCGAACGTATAGGAACTTAGGTTATTTTACTTTTCTAATTTGAGGAAAATTTTCCAATGCTCTGAGGAAAATTAGGCTGTTTTGTTTTTGTAACGTTTAGGTCATTTGGAGATAATTTTCGGAGTTCGAAATTATTTCTAACCTGCTGATAAACTTTAGGTAGAGCCTAGTCTGTGGCAAAATAGCATTTCTTGGGAGAGCTAAGAAGGAGGATATATGTTTGGCAATGGAATCCGGAGAAGTGGTTTCCCCAGATGCTAAAATGGTTCAATTGAAAAGAATAATAGAGGGTTCGAAATTATACGATGCAAAATTTGTGGAAGGTTTAATGATAACTATTATTAATGAAAGAAAGGAGCTGAAATAAGCTGAAAGGAGGTTAATAGAATCTGAGGGGGGTCAGGGAATGACTGAAATGGAGTGGAAAATTAGTCTTAAGTTGGCTCGGACAGAAGCAGAAAGTGAGTTTGGAGGAGTGACAGGAGCTTTGGAAAAAGCTAGAAGAGATTAGAAATTAGTCGAAGAGAGAGACAGAAAACTGCTCTTGAAGAGGTGGGAAATAGGAGATACGAGTATAAAACTAAATTACGAGCAATTGAAATGCAGAAGGGAAAAAAGGTGGAAAGAAGTAAAGGAGGCGAAACGTATTATGTAGTTTTTAGGGAAGATAGTGTGATTAGATCATGTGGGAGAAAAGGGCAGGAAAATGGAACTGACACTACTACAATTACCGATGTTAAGGGGAAAGCGAAAACTTCGCAAGACGAGGAACGAGGACAGAAGCCCGTGGGCGAAGAAACACAGAGTGAAAAATCAAGGGGGCAAACGGATGGAAACGTTTTTGCGGCCCAGGGGGAGGTAGTTGAAGGTCACAAAAAGATACAGGACGGGGTAGATGTCCCGCCGGATTCGTCGGAAATGGAACAAACCAATATGCTATGGTCTGGGGTTACTCCCAAGGAAGGGAAGAGTTACAGAGATGGTCGCGTGTACGTCAAAGGGGCGGGGGTGAAAATGAGTGCTTCTCCACGACTCCCAAGTTTCGTGACGGGAAACATAAGGGGGAGAGTCTGTTCAAACCATACTTGGACACTGGGGTTAGGCACAGATGGAAAGGTAAAAAGACGAATGACACACAAAGAGAGGGAAAAGAGGTTGCTATGAGGATCAGTTATGTCAAAGATCAAATCACAGACAATTGAGTTCTGGAAGTGAGGTGGGACGCGGAAAACCCTGGTATACCCTCAATCCTATATGTGGGGGGGAGGGGTTACTTTTTATTGGATAAAGAGTAAAACGTTGTATCATTTTATCAGTACCCAAGAAAGGGGTGGAATTGACTTTTGTCATTATTGTGGAGCACTATCACCAAAAGTTCATTTTCCAAGTTGGGCTGATAATATGAAAATTGATCGGTTTGTAAAAGGTGGTCTTTAGGGGCCTTGAGAACCAATGATAACTTCATAAATGAATGTTGGAAATGGTGATTTGTTGGAAATGGTGATTTATAATATATTTTTTTAAAGTTATGATGTACAATGGTTATCCTGATTATTTTAGTGTTGTGAGGTGCAGTAATTATTCTTATGAGTAAAAATACAGATAATTTTTTTGTATGTGTAATCTGTATCTTATAAGATGTATATATGTTTTTTGTGTGGATTCCCCAATATGCGTATAATGGTTATATAGCAATCACTCACTCGGTCATAAATTTCATTTTCAAAGACTTTGCTTCGGTTTCAGAGACTTTGTTTCGGTTTTAGAGACAATGAGATGAACTGTCTTAAGAGAACAAATAAACTTTTTCTGAAAGACTAGTTTTTCTCTTGGGGGGTGTAGGGGCGCGGTGAGAGCTGGCCCTCGAGGAGATGGGGAGAGAGGTGAAGGGTTAAGCCAAAAGGGGAAAACACGGGAAAATCGGCGTGGGAGGAAGGAAGGCTTTTTTCGCTGTACCATTTTTGATGTATATTTGTACGTTCAATGAACTTTCATTTAAGAATGGAAAGTGTTTGCCCTACTTGTAAACAATGAGGACAATAAGTAGGACTGGATTGCTCGGGGTCCTACAGTATTCAGCTGGTGTAAAATTGTCCGCATATTTCAAATCCGTTGAAATTTTCAATCTATCTTTGCGTTCGCGAAGATAGAAAACCTCAAATAGTTATTGCCTGTGACGAAGTTAAAATCGCTAGCAAGAAAGTATACAAATCAACACCGTAAATCAAAACACGCTAAAATCAGAAAAAACCGCTAGAAAGAAAAAATAAAAGCTGTTTTCTCTCTCTAAACGTGACCTCATAACTTTGTACAACTCCAAAGGACGAAAAATGCAAAATCCTTTGCTTTTTTTCAATTCAGGAGCCGTGACGTCATCTCCACGAGTGACGTCATAACTCGACACAGTTTCAAAGGTCGAAAAACAAAAAGTCCTCTGTTTGATCCAATTGAGGAATTATAATGTCACCTCCGTGAAAAGGATGAATAAAGGTAAAAAGACTAATAAATTAATTTCTATATTTTCTAGATAAAATTTTAAAATATATTCGGGTTGGACACATAAAATTTGAAAAAAGTTATGACTACCTGTGCGCCAAATTTCATTACTGTAAGTCAAGCCTCGAAATAGATTTTTTAACACAGATGCACCTTGTTCACCTAAGTTTTTAAATTAGGTGCACAGGTTATATTTTTAGGTTCCCATTTTAAAAACACTTTGTAAAAGAGCATTAATGTTATGTAAACTACTTTATTAATTGGGTATATTTAGATAGGTTAGAAGTAGATTGTAAATAAAAATATTTAAACATCTCTAAATTCTCCCATGCACGGCTGTCGCGACAGTCGCTTCAACAGAGCCATCTGGAAAATGTTTCGATCATAGGAAAGTTCTGGTGGCAGGGGCACAAGTAAACCCTCCTCCTGTATAAACCCGTTACGGCCCAACGATTTTGTTTTCACATAGTATTAGGAATATTAATTACGTTTCTTTAGAGCGAGGGTGGTCGAAACTAATATTTTGTTCAAAAATCAAAATAACATAAAACACGTTCTCTCCCCCCCCCCTTTTTTTTTAACGTTAGGTGCACACAAATTAGGTGCACAATTTAATTTTCATGTGCACAGTGCACCTGTGCACCCGGGTATTTCGAGCCCTGCTGTAAGTACCATAGATTTGTCGGGACACTGCCACACATAGATATACACACAAATACTTCATTTTACAATAGTAGAGATTCGTTAATTTTATCATTTTGTTGATATTTCAATCCGATATTTTGCTGGTTTTCGGCAATTCACGTACAATTTCAAGGTAAGACTTGCATTTAGTGAATACATAAATTAACCCTAGAAGAGTTGTTTCTACGAGATATATCATTCATCACGATCTGACCAGGTTTGATATCATGATATTATGACGTCCATAATACACGTGTAAGAAACGAGACGAGATATTTTGTACAAACCACTTGTAGGGTTTAGTCGTATAATCATATCTGGTCACATTAAAGAACCCATAAAAGACTCGATCTTCGAACCAACAATGTTTTCAGAGTCGTGACAGTGTCGAACCTTATCAAATTTCTTCGAAGCAATAATCACAGAGAAATCCCACAATTCGCTCCAAAATGGCGTCACATTTTCGATAGACCATTAATGAAATTCCCAGAAGTCTTCTGGAATAGAAAAAAAAAACCACATTTTACAATAGTTGCAATGACGTCTGGTTTCATCATATCCTATTGACGCCGAATTACTGTCTCAAGTGAAAATAACTACAGATTCAAAACATTAGCTGATTTCCAAATAGAATATTCGAAATACGTATATCAATGAATTATCATGACGTCCTTAAATATATCATTGACAAAGTATCTTGTCATCAATATATTTATGAACGATTTTTTTTATGAGATCAAGGTCTGGATAGCTTTGCATATGAGAAGGTACCTTGTCGAGGGAACCACATAAAGGTTTCGAGAACAAATTAAAAGTTAATAAATCTTCCCAGAAGCAGTTTTGGTGAAAACTTCAGTTCTACAAACTGAGAGAGAGAGATGTAAAATATATCGTCTCGAACTTGTATTAAATGGGTAGTTCTCAAAAGGTAATAACAAGATACATTTCATAACTTTAAGTTTTGACAGCAAATGAACTTAATTCCTAAAATTGTTTCTTTTTCTCAATATGTTTTTAGATCTGTTCAAAGACATGAATTAGTATTATTTATTACAATAGTTTGGTGTAAAAATCCTTAAAACTAAATTATTTAGTTACAAATGTCGGATTTTGGACATCTCTAATGTTAACTGATACAGTTCATCACCAAGAAAATAAGTTCTGTGCTTTCCAGAATTGCAGAAAAATATATTAAATGAATAGAGTAGAATGATAGTTTGTTCACTATTTTGATCCGTAGATGGCATCATTAGTTAAAAATTTTGAAGAATTAACGAAGAAACAATACTAAAGCCATCCAGCATGTTTCGCGATGTCCAAAAGTAATGATCGAAATAGCTCTCTACCTGAAGCAAAAAATATATTAGTAAGTACTTTAAACTGCATTTATTTGTCTTTAAAATAACTTTTTCAACGTTTTAAGGCATTTTTTGTGTTTTTGTGCACTTTCTTTGTCGTAAATATGATTTTGTTATTTTAAAAATGCGATGTCAAAATCGCGTAACGATCGAATTGCTGATTTAATTTATGTTATGAAGGTGCCGATGTCCCAAAACATAAAAAAAATATTAATTATAATTTCCCTTCATCAGATTAATAGTTTTTTATTGAAAAATAAAGTGAATTTAGCATATACAATATTCATACCAGTACTCGGTACATGTCCAGCGAACGTGTACGATTGATGTCGAATGGCGACGGCGTCGACGGTTACGCAATGTAGGACGTGATGTAGCAAAATCTGAAGAACGTTTTTTTCCTGATTCCAGGAGTTTTCAAGGATAAAGTTAATTTTATTTTATGATCACGTTTTCCTTTTTGTTTGTGTAAATATATATTATTTAAAAAATCACAAAAATCAACCAAACTCAAAATTTTTTGATATTGGTAATAAAACTTTAATTGAATTCAACAAATCCACGATTTGAAAATCTGGAAAAACAAAATTCCAAGTTTAAAATATTCAAATCAACTCCAAGTTTACAGCATTGACAATTTATAACTAATTTATTATTAGTCATCAGACTTGGGAAATGCCAAAGTTGTGTAACCTACAAGCCAGCAATGTCCGAAATCTGTAAACTACAGGAAAGCAATGTCAAAAATCTGTTATCTACAGATCTTGTAATTAAATGTTTTAATTAGCAATTTTGCTGAACAGTTCCTTTCTTTGAATGATTGTGTATTGTATTCTAGGCCTATAAACAATACAGCAAAAAATATTGATGTTAAGTTTCAAAATTTTAAAAATTATTCATAGTTAATATTTAGTGTTTTCACATTTTGAGAATGTCCCAAATATAAGACATAGTGAAATAAGCAACTGAAAATATTTTCGTTCAAGGATCTTATTTTGTTCTCTTTTGTACATATCCTGTATTACGACTTCCCCTGTTAAATTTTGTGCGTACAAATATATAAACGTATCGCTTGGGAGTGTTGTCTCTCAAACAAGAAACCGTTTTCTAGTTATGTAACTTAATTTTCCAAAATATTTTGGTTCAATGACCCCTTTTTCAAGGCCATATTTTGATCCCTGTAAAACTCTATCTCAACAAATTATGAATTTCAAATGTATAACTATACTTATACTTTTTTAATTTATTTTACATATTTATGTATCTGTGCTTGTAATTTTCAAATTTCATAAAACTAGTTTTGAAGCAAAACTTGGAACATAAATTATTAAGCGTTTGATTGAAATGAAATCGCAAAAAATATACTGCCCTAAACACACTATATTGCTCACTATTATTATGTATTAAGATCAATTAAATCAGTAAAATTAAAAGTAATCTCTAATGAGAAAATTGAAATGGTTTTATAGTATCAATTTAACCTTTACGTTGCAGCAGGTAAGCAATTGTTGCCATTAGAATTTCGTTTCCACCAGCAGTATAGTACTGATATGTGTACTGTGGATTTTGTGGTGTATAAGTTTAGTGTGGAGTGGATTGGAAGGTTTTTTTTTTAAAAGGATGGGTGATAAATACATTTGGGAAAAGGTTCGTTAAATCAATTCCTATATAGGTTAACTGGATAACAAACAGATTGGCCATGATTAATAAAAAAAATGCATAAATATATATATATATATATATACGCCCATTACGTGTCAATGACACCCACCCAACGACGCCTCCGTTTGGAGTGGTGTCGCGCACGACTGGACTGAACTGCAACGGAATGGAACCAGGTCGTCTTCAGCGACGTATGTAGATTCAATTTGAGCAGTGATGACAAACGTGTTCGTGTGTGGATGACCCATGGTGAACGCCTCCATCCTGCCTTCGCTTTAGAGCGACACACCGCTCCCACAGCTGGTGTGATGGTATGGGGTGTCATTGCTTATGATACATGGTCACTGTAAGGTTCGCCATCTCGCATCTTACAAGAAGTGAAACGCCAAGTTGGCAACCCTACATAGAAAACGCCAAGCTGGCAACCTAAGAACAAAGTTTTTTCAATTAAAAGAAACGTCCACAAGATTTCAAGCCGAGGAAGTGCGGCAAAAGCCAATTAAAAAAGTCAGAGCAATAAATAGTTATAGTTACCAAGACAACTAAAAGATAAAATCCATCTTTAGAACAGAGAGATCAAGAAAAGATTTTATACAGCCGGTGGGAGGAAAGTTACACTTTTGAATGCCTATCCAAATGTAATTGCTCCTTTATACTACATGTAACTTACGTGACGATCGATTAAATTTAGTAAAATATACTCCAGTTATAGAACTTTGACTATGTGTCTTTTGAGTTTTTTTTTGACTAAACTTTCACGACGGAGTTCATCAACAACCATCGGCCTCGGACCACTACTGGCGCAGTCGACAGGATCGTCGAACCCTGGAAATGAAGGTGAGAGCTCATCCTGAGTTTTAATTTTTTTTTAATTCATGCAACTCCCACACAATTACGGAGCGAAAGTAGACTTTGTTGAAAGCTAATGCTATTCATTTTGTTTAGAACACTTACGTGTTATGTGCACCACAGTGCAAATTTTATTTAGCACACCATGTGTTAATTAGATTAATGGTTAATTGTGAAACAGTTCATCAGAACTAGATACTTTTTGTGTTATTGGGTTAGAGAATAACTATTTCGTTTTGGAAAACGGGGATTTCTGGGAATGCTTGTCGCTAAGGCGTAAAGTTAATATAAATCATAATTTTAGACTATTTAGAGTGAGGTTTCCAACCTTTTTATTTTTTTTATTTCTGCATTCTGTGGCGTAAATTTAATTCCTGAGTTAAATTTGTTTGGGATGGCGTATCTCGCGAAAGCAAGGAAGGAGGATTTGAAGGTGTTGGCAGATGAATTGGGGTTAGAAGTGTTGCCGCGACACAAAATCATCGATTTAAAGAACTCAATATTGAACAGCGAAGAATATGAACAGGAGTTTACCGAAAATCTTTTAAACAGTATCATAACAGATCGGAAAAATGCCGAGGAAAGGCGTTTCTTGGCTGAAAGTGAGGAAAAGCGCCTCGCTGCTGAAACTGAAGAAAGACGTTTTGTGATGGAACTCGAGAAACGTTCTGCTTTCGAGTTAGAAAAGCTAAGGCTCGAAATGCAAGGCCGTCACAATACAGAAACATCAAATGAAGGGAATTCGAGCAACTCTAAGCACATATACGATCTACAAAGAGTGATGCAGAAGTTCGATCCTAAAGAAGGAGACATCAGTCTATATCTGGTTCTTTTCGAGAGGCAGGCAGAACATGCTCACATAAAAAGGGAGGACTGGGTGTCACAGCTTTTGGGTTTATTACCCTATGACATTACTCAGTTAATTGCTAGAGAAGAAGCGGCCGTCGCATATGACTACAGTCACGTGAAAGGGTTATTGCTAAAAAGGTTTAAACTAAGCCCAGAAACCTTCCGATTGAAATTTGTCCAGCTCAAGCGGACTGAAGATAAATCGTGGAAGGATTTTGCCTTTGAATTGACAAATTATTTTGAAGAATGGATTCAAGGTCTTGAGGTTGCGGATTTCGAAACGTTAAAGCATCTGGTAATTACGGATCAATTCAAACGTAAGGTACCTCCGGAAATGCGAGAGCATTTTGTCGATGTGTGAGTGGAGCACAATAAAATCTCCTACTACTCTAGCGGAACTCCTTGACAAATACGAAAGTGTTCGAGGGTTCAAGAAGAAATTCCAATCACCTGAAAACATCGTAAATAAGGAAAGAAATTCACATTTTCAAGAAAGAAGACGCTTTCAAGAAAGGAACTCCAATTTTCCTGCTAGATATGGACAGTTTCACGAGAGGAGTACTCATCAACGTAATACGAGTCCGAAAAATTAAGCGGGAAGGAAGAAGAAGATTCAGTGTTATTCTTGCGGATCATTTCAGCATCTTAGAAACGCATGTCCTAAGCTAGGAAGAAGACAAACTTCAGCAGTTGTGAGCAATATTGGAGCCCAAGACGCTACAACATCATGTGCAAGGGAAGACATGGTGGAGCCTCCATCGATGTTGACGGCAAAAGTGACCGTTCCAGTCACAAAGCCTGTAGAATACCAAAGAGGTATTGATGAACTCAAGATAGTGAGTTTAAAAAGCGGTAATAATATCTTCGACGGTATTATCGACTCTGGAGCGCAGATTTCAGTCATCCGGGCTGATCTGATTGAGGATTCTCAAAATGAAGGGGAAGGAAAAATTAAAATTGTATCCGCATTTGGTGAGACAGAAATGGCACCTCTCAAGATAATCCATGTGAAAATCAATGACGGACGACACGGAGAAATCCCAGTGACATGTGCAGTGTCTGAAAAATTAGTAAGCGACATGCTCGTAAGCGTTTCAACGTATGACGCTTTAAACTCGAAGGTGGAACTTTATGGCAATATTATTAGCCAAGAAGGGGTTTCTCGAGTTGGAGAAATTTATTCAGTTTCGTCCTTAAACGAACTTACCTTGGCCCGTAGTGACACCGCAAATCACCCTGGGGTTAATGAGAAACGGAACGAGTTCGTGCAATTTCAATTGGAAGATGAAAGTTTAAAGGATATTTGGGAATTAGCAAGAAATAGAATAAATGCATTCGAAGTGCAAGATGGGTTATTGGTACACTCAGAAATCGTAGGAGGAGAGAAAATTCAGCAGGTAGTTTTGCCTAAATTTAAAAGGCCCTATGTCCTAAAAATGGCACACGAAATTCCATTGGCCGGTCATTTAGGAGAACAGAAAACCAAACAACGGATAAAGTATTCCTTTTACTGGCCGAATATCAAGATTGATGTCAAGCATTTTTGTGAAAGCTGCAAGGTCTGCCAGCTACGTAGAGGTACCACTTACAATGACAGAATTCCTATCCAACCTATTGTGAGACCTGAAAATCCTTTTGAAGTGTGGAGTGTAGATTGTATTGGTCCCCTAGAGCCACCATCCTCAAGAGGGCACAAGTTTATCGTTTGTGCTGTGGATTTGTGCACGAGATGGGCGGAAGCTATACCAGTCAAGAACATTACTGCGAAAACAACTTGCGACGTCCTGATGAAGATTTTCTCCCAGACGGGGTTTCCTAAAACTATCTGTACCGATCAAGGGACAAATTTCACAGCACAGCTCACCAAGGGCTTCATGCAAGTCATCGGGGTGTCACCAAGATTTTCAACTCCGGGGCATCCAGAAAGCATGGGAGCCGTGGAGAGATGGAACAAAACCCTGAAGGATATGCTCAGTAAGAACATACAAGAAAATGGTCGACAATGGGATATTCATCTCCCTTTATTACTATTCGCATACAGAGAAGTACCTCACAGTACCACGGGAGTATCGCCATTTCAGTTGGTATATGGAAGGTTACCTCCAGGTCCATTAAAATTAATTAAGGAGAGTTGGTTAGGAGAAACCGAAATTCCAACAGGAGCATCTCCTTCTGTTGAAAAATACTTAGAAGACCTTCGTCAAAGGATGAAAACGGCACACGAGATTGCCGCAGGGAATGCCGAAAAGGCACAAGGCTATTACACATCTAAATATAATCTGAAAGCGAGAGAAAAGACTTTCAAGGTTGGTGATAAGGTACTGATCCTTATTCCATCTTCTAGTCACAAACTTCTGAAGAACTGGTCAGGACCTGCAACTATTATCCAGTTAACTCGACCTCATTCTGCGTTGGTCGAGATGGAGGATAAAAGCCGAAAAGAGCTGCATTTCAACAAACTACGACCTTATATAGCCCGAGTTGAACAGGTGGGGTTGATTTTCGAACAAGATCAGGACTTTGGGGAAATCTTTTATGCCCCTACTCGAAATAAGAGTCAATCTGCAGACGATATTAAGGGTCATGTGTTCCAGACTACAGAGGCGTTGTGCGAAGAACAGCGACACCAATTAGTTCAGACCTTGGAAGGGTTTCGAGAAATTTTCAGTGCACGACCTGGCCGAGCCAGAGTTGATGGACATTCAATCAAACTAACTAAAGATTGTGTGCCAAAGAAAATGCATCCCTATCGGGTTCCCATCGCCTTACAAAACGAGGTGGATCGCCAAATCCAAGAGTTACTTGAACAAGGACTGATTGAAGAGAGTGACAGTGAGTGGGCACACCCAGTCGTCTGTGTGGCCAAAAAGGACGGAAGTGTAAGACTTTGCGTCGACTTTCGAGTTTTGAACAGTTTTACTGTCCCGGATGCTTATCCAATGCAACAGGCCACCGAGTTACTATTTGAAATTGGTAGTGCTCCTTTCATCAGCGTTCTAGATTTGACAAAGGGTTATTGGCAAATCCCTTTAGAAGAAGAAGCTAAACCATATTCGGCATTTGTGACACATTCTGGTCATTTTCAATGGAACGTTTTACCATTTGGACTTAAAAATGCTGGAAGTACGTTCCAAAAGTCCATAGACAAAGTACTTAAGACACACAGAAAGTACTGCCGTGCGTATATCGACGATCTGGCCATTTTTTCCAGCTCGTGGGAGAATCACTTGCGTCACATCAGAGACGTGCTGAGAACTCTACAGACCGTTGGATTAACAGTCAATCTTAAAAAGTGCGAGTTCGGTAAAAAACAAGTGAGGTTCCTGGGACACATTGTAGGTTCCGGAAGACATGCACCAGATCCCCAGAAAATCGAAGCCATGCAGAACTTAGCACGTCCAACTACTAAGAAAGAGTTAAGAGGCATAATTGGTCTGGCAAGCTACTATCGGGAGTACATTCAGGATTTCTCGTCCTTGGTTTTACCCTTAACAAACTTAACAAAGAAAAGGGTGCCCAACAAAATACCTTGGAGTGATGAAGAGGAAGCAAGCTTCCAACAATTGAAGCAAAGGCTGACGGAAATTCCATTCTTATATACTCCAGTGTTAGATCAGCCATACCAGTTGTACACCGATGCTTCTGCAACAGCGATTGGAGCGTGTCTAGCTCAGCAAGACGAAGACGGAAAAGAACGTCCTATCGCCTTTTACAGTAGAAAACTCACCCCATGCCAAACTCGCTGGGCCACTATCGAACGGGAGGCGTATGCTGTTCTAAGTGCGTTGAAAAAATTTGACACTTGGATATTTGGAGCACAAGTCCAAATTGTCTCCGATCATAACCCCCTTACTTATTTGACCCAGGGAATGCCACAGGGTGCAAAACTTGCACGTTGGGCTTTGGCATTGCAAAGATATAACATGAATATATTGTACAGAAAGGGTAGTAAACATGGCAATGCAGATGCCTTATCGCGCATCAAAATTGATGAACCTTAGTTTTTATTCAGTTTATATAAATATGTATATATATTTTTTTCTTCTCAAAACTGTAATCTGATTTAGATAATTTTGATAACGTTCTTGTGACTTGTATTATGTATTTTATGTGGGAGTTCATGAATGTTAGTGTAGATATTTTTTTTGAGCTCTCACGCTTCTCTCGAAGGACTGGATATCGTAATGAAGACCAGCTAATTAATTATGACTTTTAGTTATGATTCTAGATGGCGATTGGCAGCAGCATCATCACTTATGACTTAAGTGATGGATGTGCTTCCCCGGAGGGACATGTAAGGTTCGCCATCTCGCATCTTACAAGAAGTGAAACGCCAAGTTGGCAACCCTACATAGAAAACGCCAAGCTGGCAACCTAAGAACAAAGTTTTTTCAATTAAAAGAAACGTCCACAAGATTTCAAGCCGAGGAAGTGCGGCAAAAGCCAATTAAAAAAGTCAGAGCAATAAATAGTTATAGTTACCAAGACAACTAAAAGATAAAATCCATCTTTAGAACAGAGAGATCAAGAAAAGATTTTATACAGCCGGTGGGAGGAAAGTTACACTTTTGAATGCCTATCCAAATGTAATTGCTCCTTTATACTACATGTAACTTACGTGACGATCGATTAAATTTAGTAAAATATACTCCAGTTATAGAACTTTGACTATGTGTCTTTTGAGTTTTTTTTTGACTAAACTTTCACGACGGAGTTCATCAACAACCATCGGCCTCGGACCACTACTGTCACCCTTAATATTGATCCATGGCACAATGACAGCCCATCGGTACGTCCATGACATCCTTCAGCCACATGTGATGCCGCTCATGGCAGGGCTCCCAGAAGCCATTTTTCAACAAGACAATGCTCGGCCACACACAGGAAGGATGCCACAAGACTGCCTCCGCCAAATTACTACCCTTACCTGGCCTGCTCGATGCACAGATTTGTCACCAATCGAGCATATCTGAGATCATTTGGGACGGCAAGTTGGACTGGACACCGTACGAGTTTGGTCGAACTAGAGCGCATTTACAGCAACTGTGGAACGAGATGTCTGAGGACATCATACGGAGCTTGTATGCCTCAATGCCCGCTCGTATCGCATCGTGTATTCGCGCTAGAGGGGGTCCAACAGAGTACTAAAACTTCCGTTCAATTATACTTTTTTTTAATGTAACAGGGTTGGATTACCTGGATATGTTGAAAGAATGGCTCATTCCCCAATTAGTAGAGGGTGAACCTGTAAACTGTATTTGACAACAGGATGGAGCCCCTCCCCATTGGAATCTCTTTGTACGAGAGTGGTTGAAAGTCGAAGTTCCTGATCGTTGGATGGGTCGTAATGATCGAGACGACAGAGCTCTTTTTCGCTGGCCTCCACGTTCACCTGACATAACGCCATGCGATGTTTTCCTTTGGAGATTTATAAAAGATATACGTGTCTACTTTCCGCCGCTACCTAATGATTTGTCAGAGCTGAGACACAGAATTGAAGATGCTATTGCTCTGGACTTGTTGACCAAAGTGTGGGAAGAATTGGACTTTAGGTTGTATGTGTGCCGTATAACTTAAGATGCACATATTGAAAATTTTTAAGAAAAACTAGGTGAGTTTACCTTTAATTTTATTTGTGATTTGCTGTAAATAGTCTAAATTAAACTGTTAAAAAATTCCATAGAAACTGGGACATTCTTTTATGGACACCCTGTAGTATGAAAGGAACGGGTCAGTCGTAAATGCCACTCGCTTTACGACTGGTTCTATCGATCACTCACGGCTCTATTGATCAAGTTTGGTAATTAGGTAAGGGGGCTCGGAGAATCAGGCCAAAGAACCGTTCTGTGGCCAAAGAACCGTAATCCAGCCTCTCCGGAGCGCATACTGAGTTGCGTCGGACTTTCCAAGGAGGACTTGACATCTGTCCCCCTTATTGTTATTGATTTTCTGGCGGTCAACAACTTACTGGAGTTGATCTGACATGTGTCAGATCTTTTAAAGAGGATAAGCAACAACAACAATTACCTCTTCTAGTGCTAGTTTCAAAGAGGTATCTCAACGAACACAAAACCGATCAGATCTCTATCTAATAAGTACCTCACCATCGGAAGAAAACTGACCTCGTCATTATAAAAAAATGGCATTATCTTGATAACTAACCGCCGTATTCACCGTTGACTGGACCGGAGAAGGAAACCAGCAGTTCGGAAACCGAGGGTTAGGCAAAAGCTAACCGCCGGTTCAAACTTGATTTCACCACTCTTTTTTCGACTCCGGTTACTGAACTGCAGGTTACTGAACCGTCAGTTACTGTTCGATTCTCATTGGTCAAAACAGACCTCTAAACGATTTGTTATTGTTTATCTGAAACGCGCCAATCTATTGACAACGTTGCTATTTCAGTTATTCCTTTTCTATTATTTCATCTTTTCTTAATTTTCTCAACGTAAAATGGCTCTTCAACCAGGTAGATTGTTTTTTGCACAATTTGAAAAGGAACTTCTTTTAGTGCTAGCGAAGCCCTATTTAAATATAATAGAACATAAAGAGACAAATGGAGTGACAGTTGCTAAAAAGACTGAAGCCTTTAGAGAAATTGCTAAGCTGTTTAATGACACCGACAGAGTCACTCCTCGATCAGACAAACAAATCCGTCAGTGTTACTTAAACCTAAAAAAAAAAAAGGTAAAAAAGCGACTTGTCTTCGACAAGAAAGGCGAAAAACAGGAGGTGGTGAAGTGATGAAGCAAGTCGAGCTATCCACTTTGGAAATGCGATTTTTGGCCGAGCCGATGCTGACGCTGCCAATGTCTACTTTATGTGACAGTGACACCACCGAAATGTAAATCTTAAGCAAGTGAAAATTCTAGTTATTGCATTTATCTATTTTAATTATGCTTGTTCTGGTCAATACAAATTGGGGCTACTAGAGATTGTAACACTAGGGAGACAGCCCCACAGCAAATTTAATTATATTTAAAAATTAAAGATTCTCTGAAACAGGAGCTTAGTGTTTCTTTTATTTCAGTATTCTAGGTTAAATGATTTCCTGGTATTTTTTTTTTTACCTAAAAATTTAACTTTTACCAAATTTCAAAAAGTATCTGAAATGTTTAGTTGACATTGCAGACTAAAATTATCAACACATATTCTTTAGATAAATATTTATGTGATGATAAATTATTATGTTTTATTAGATAAATTATTGTGTTTATTTAGATAAATTATTGTTTCCAATATTTTTCTAAAATCTAAACATATGTAAACTAATTGTAAGAATTAAAAAAGCTTTTGTGATTAAAATCTAATTGTTAAATAACAGTTAGATTTTATTAGTTAAAGCATCATAAAAACAGTTCATACAAATTTATTGAGAGTTGTAAATAATAAAAACTTTGATCAGGTACATCATTTGTTTCACTTTAGTCTAAAAAATTATAAAATTTCAGAAAATTAAATATTTTAGTCTTTTTTTTTTTTTAAATTTTGAAATAAAAATAACTTTCACTGTTAAAAAGATTGTGCGACCTATTGCAATTCCACAAAAAAACTTTCAGTAAGCACATATTTTGTTTCAAATCAAAGTATCGTAATTATTTTTTATGCAATCTCTAATCTTTCTAATTTTTGATGGATCAAAAGAGTCAACTCCACGACACTTTCTTTGGTGAGGCGAAATCTTCTTCGGAACTCGTAATAGGTCTTTTCTTCTTTTTATCTCATTTTCTCTTTTGCATTCCACTTTTGCTATGAAATCTAATTTCTCAATCAATGAAATTTTCTTCAGTTTATCCATCGTAAATATGTAATGGTAATGGTAATTTTTGTTGTCGTCGTGCAAATATCCAAAGCTGTTTGTAAACGTACGAAAAATCGCTTACTGCCCATGCGCGGTTGAATCTAACCCAACTCGGAGCCAGGTTCAAGTTCCCTAACACTAGCGCGTCTTTCTAGGAATGGCTCTTCGTTACGTGGACGATTCTATTCAGGACCGTAGGTTGATCGGTAGATATTAACTCGTGATAAGTGAATATATTCTTCAGTTCTATTCTTTCGTAACTTTTTTTGATCCACAGTGAGCTATGATTGATGATTTACTTGTTAAAATATTACCAGGACCGGACTGAGGGAAACCTCAATAGTTTTTGTGCATCTCCCGTCTTAGCTCTGTTGATTATTCTTGTAATGCTGTCACCACGCAACACTTAAATTTTTTCTTCAAGTTTGTATTTCGACGATTTTGAACTGTATCTTCAGATATTTCTCACTTCAGATTCATTTTCCCCTTTTAGAAGTAAAAATCTCTCATCTTCAATTGATTGAGTTCATATATATCTGCATGTATTAGTTCATTAGCTGTTAGGGCTCTACTTTCCACGAGTTTAATATCTACCGACCTACCTACGTTCCAAAATAGAATCGTCTACGCAACGAAGAGCCATTCCTAGAAAGACGCGCTAGTGTTCCCTAACTCGACCGGCGGTTAGTGGACTGAACCTGCGGTTCGGTTGACGGTGAAATGAACTTTTAACTCTGACCTGGGAAAAACCAGTTTTTCTCCTTCGACTGCCGGTTAACTCCCGGTCCAGTTGACGGTGAATACGGCCGTAAGTATCTCGTCAACATGGAGGGTTAAATGAATCAATGACAAATCAACACTATAGTGAGTGTACTTAGATAGTCAAGTGGATAAATGTTTACTTTACCACTTAATCGTGTAATACATAAAAATTTTATGAATAACATAATAATTTTATTTTTTAATAATCTCTACTAATATAAAAGGAAGTGTTTTTTTGTGTGTGTCTGTGTCTGTCTTTGTACAGTGTGTTGACGAATTTATGGCACTTACAATTGTTGACGAATCTATGGCACTTACAGTAATGATATTTGGCACACGGGTCGTCCGAATTTTTTGCAATTTTTCTATAGCGCCCGAATTTTAAAATTTTATCTAGAACATTTTTAAATGAATTTATAAGTTTTTCACATTTCTTTCTTCCTTACCGGAAAAAGAAAATGAACACGATTTTGCTATTTTCGTCCTCTGACGTCACGTCACAAGCGTCACTATTACCTAGGAAAGAAGAAGCAACCAGATTTTCGATTTTCACCCACTGACGTCAGTCTTTGGAACCATGCCAATTTTTTATCACCTTCCGTCCTTCGCTCCGGAATATGACGTCACCCGTACCGCGGTTGATCCGTGACTCTACTTCACGAAGGTCACGGTTGATCTCGCAGTATTGGATCTCTTTGCAATTAAATGGGAATAAATAGCAATGGAGGTTGGCGAGTTTTAGCGAGCATTGGATATATCTGACACCACGAAAAGAACTGTCACAGACAATGCTGGGCTGGCCACGCAGTGGGTAGTTTAAAACAAACAATAATAGTAATTTTATAAATTCACAGTTCTCCATTTTTACAGAAAATGTTTGGGTATATTTTCATATACGTGTAATAATATTTGTACGGATCATTCGCATATATTTAGAACTTCTGATGTACCGCATTCTTTGAAAGTCATTCAGTAAATTCCCGAAGAAGAATCGCCTTAGATTTAGGGTATTAGGGAAATAGCCCTTTACTATCTATCACTGTCAACACTCTCCTTTGATGGTCCGCTCTAAATACTCTACAGATCTGACCAATTGGTCATAGAGGAGAGATCTTATCTCTGCTCTATGCTTTTGAACGAAGGTGAGGAAAGCTCTACTTTGTCCAAACTTCGACACTCTTAAAGGGATATTGCTCTTTTGGGGTGCAATTTTCTTCCACACAACTCTGATATGTCTCGACGCAAGGAGGTTAAAACATTCAGGTGACAAGTTTTTGCAACATTTTATCGTCCACTCTTAATTATCAACGCCCCCTGTTTAGTCGGACAAGCATTTGCTAACAATATTACTTCATTATCTACGTTCTACAGCGACATGGTAGCAACCACTTTGGAAAACTAGGTTACCATAAAATAAATTTGTTCTTTAATGTCTAAAATGATAATATATCACAATTGCCAATAATAGGAAAATAATTGTAGTGTTGTTCGCTTTCAACAAACTAGCAAAATATATGCTTAAAAGTTCAAAGTAGTTAGTTCAATATGCACTACACTTGGTATGGAAATTAAAACGTATTTCATTAGCTTAATGAGGGAAATTAATATTATATAAATTTAAATAAAAATGTACTTAAAATTATCAAAAAATTAGTTCCCAACCTATAATTAAATGTTCCATTTCTCCATGATAGTTCTAAAAAATATTTATTTGTAGACATCAAACTGTATCACACAAATACACACTCTCATATGATATACTGTCTATATTTTCCAAAGATAGATTTATTTTTGGATCCTATCCATGGGAACGCCATTTAATTCTCTTTCGCTTCAGGTAGCAATTAGCGCAGTATTTACCAACCAACTTCGGTGAAAAAGAAGGCATTTTCGCTGACTTTCGTAGGACGTAAAAAATGTTTTCTTTTTCGGAAATAATCTTGGCTAAACATATTAGAACTGCTATTTTCGGCAATCAATCATTGGAGCAGTAATTAAACTACAGACTGATGCCTGCTTTGACGCGCGATAATCTTAAATCGATTTACGTGTCGGACGTTAATTTTTGATTTAGTATAAAATCTCTAACATGGCGTTGACTAACAAGTTTGCTAACAACGTTGAGTTTTTAGGCAAATTTAGTTTTGTGGAGATAATTGAGTGTGAGAAAAAGTCATAGAAGTATAGGTTCTTGCGTGCATATATTTTTATGTAGTAATAAAAGCTAGGAAAGTGTAATAAAAGTTAATTTTAGAATAAACACATAATATTTTTGTAAGAACATTTTTTGTGGAAATATATTGATTCCTTGTGTTTATCGCATTTGTGCTACCACAGGATAAGACATCAATTTAATGCTAAAACTAATTGAATTAAAACATTTATAAAAATCGTTTGCAAAACACACACCAAATATGTATACACTTCTAAATGAATAATTATTTCCGATAAAATATGAATCGGAGTTTTTACTTTTAAATAAATGTTGTCTTATAAAATATTTTCTAATATCTTACTCATAACAGTAGATTACTAGTGAGAATATAATCTATAAATAATAACAAATGATCTAAAATAAGAAAAATGTAATGTAGAATATACACTCTATAACAAAAAAATCGACGCACCAAAAAGGAGTTGTCCGATGGAGACAAAAATTGGTGGATAGAAAAATTATGTACAGAATAGAAAATGATTAAAATTTCAGAATAATTGAATAATTTATTTCAGAGTTACAGTAACGAGCTCAATAAGGTGTTGATCCGCCTCTGGCCTGGATGCAAGCTGCCACACGGCGTGGCATAGACCGATAAAGCTCCCGGATGGTCTCCTGAGGTATTTCTTGCCAAATTTGCTCCAACTATCGGACTACGTCATAAACATTCCCTACCGGATGCAGTCGTCTTCCCATCATATCCCAGACATGCTCGATGGGAGAGAGATCCGGTGATCTGGCTGGCCGAAGAAGTGTTTGACAAGCTTGAAGACAATTCATAGCAACACGTATGTGGTCTGGCTTTGTCTTGCTGTAAAATAAGCCCAGGGTACTGCTAAAGGAAAGGTAGCAAAACAGGTCTCAGAATGTTGTCAACGTACCGCTGTGCAGTACGTGTACCTCTAATGACGACCAAAGGGGTCCGGCTATCAAGGGAAATGGAACCCCAGACCATAACTCCTTGTTGAGGGCCTGTGTGGCGTGCAATAGTGAAAGCAGGATCGGCACGCTGCCCTGGGCGTCTCCAGAAACGTCTTCGATGATCGTCGGGACACAGTTGCAAGCGGGATTCGTCGCTAAAGACTATACATCCTCAGTCAGCATTATTCCAGTCTGATCGAGCCAAGCACCACTCTAAATCTGGGTCGACAGTGTGCAGGCGTGAGTGGTAGGAGGCGGAACGGTCGGTACGAGCGTAGATATCGCTCTCTCAGCCGTCTGTGAATGGTCATGGTGGACACTCGTGTGTGGGTCGCACGACTGATGGTTGATAGCGATGAATCAGGCGCTGTGACAGCTGATCTGACAATCAGTCTGTATTCGCTATCTGTTGTGGTGCTACGTCGACCGCTACCATCATGACGCTGAAATCTGCCATTGTCCACCCACTCTTGTCAGCATCTTCTAATCTCCGCATCGCTTCGATTTACATGACGAGCGATTCTCCGATTAGCCCAACCTGCCTCTTTCGATCCAATGATACGACCTCTTTCAAACTCTGAAAGTTTCTCGCAATGAGCTCGAATCCTGCGGCGAGGCATTTTTTCAGTCATTGAAAGGTATCCTAAATCGCAATGCAGCAGAAATTTTTACAACAGTTCAAGAACAACTCCGTATATACATCTGCTGGATGCGCAATTCCGTTGCGCTGGAGATCGCACTATTCATTCATTGGACACCAAATTTTAATCATTTGCATATTTGGTCAAAACATTTTTGCATAAGAAATTTCAAAGCAATCGGAGGATTCCTTCTTGTTGCGTCGATTTTTTTTGTTATAGAGTGCATATGCTAATATTATCAATAGAAAGATCATAAATTGATAGTAATCATGTTTGTTCTTCTATAATATATGTAGTTTACATATTTAATTTTTGTCTGATAAACTAGATCATATTTGTGTTATGAAATCCCAATTATAGTCCATTCTAATAATATAGTTCCAATCTTAGTTCCTATAATCAACAGTAGGGAACCATAGGTGAGAGAATGCTTTGGAAAGGGTTAGGTACGATATATAACTCGTACTGGCGGTCAAAAAGTCGAAAAATCAAGTAAAGTGGTTCCAAAATCATATCATTATCGCTCAACTTTTTGTCTGTCATCTAGTACTCAACTGGTTCACTAGATGTCGCTCATGTTTCAAATATCGGTATTTTCGTTCCGGCGCAGTGTGTCATTTTCGCAATCTAGGTGGACAAAATTATTACGTCAAAAATATACTGGTTTTGGGTTATTATGAGAGGCTATGAGCAGCAAAATACAAATTTGGTGTGCATTTAACGTTTTTTTGGTACCATTTGAATGCAGAAATATGCTAAATTTGTCAACTTTGCTCCATATATTAAATATACTTCGATCAATTATTGACGGTATATTTTGAAATTTCATTTTTATAAACACCTGAATAATTTTCAGATATTCCTATAACAGTTTCATTTAAAAATAAAGATGTAGGTAAAATAGTAAAACTTAATATTTGAAAAATGCTACAAAATTATATGTGTTTGGAATCTTAACTACCTAAATAGTCTACTGATGTATTGAAGGGAAAGTTCTTCAAAAAATTATTCAACCTTTTTGGAAACATTTGGCTGAGTTTAGCTTAAGACCTTGCTAGTAAACTTACAATTAGTGAATCTGAGGTATGACTAATCTATTCATTAAATCTATTCGTATCAGTTCTTGTAACATTTTTATAGAAAATATTTCCTTTATCGCCGATTGTGTTTATTTCTTGTCTTTTGTACTTTTAAGAAGAGGACCAATAACCAATTGGAAAAATACAAGTGAAATAATATTTACATGGACCAGTATTTTATGTATAGTTTACGGGAACTAGGGGTACCAAGGATACTTTCTGAGGAAATATATCTTGCACTTGCTTCGTTTTTCCACTTGCTTTCCAGAAAAAACTTTTTGTTTATCTGTAAACCGGAATTTAAACATTTTTTTATGACTTGGTAGAGCTTGATTACATTAATATCAGTTATTTCAACAAATTTCTCAGCATTTCTTAAAAAATCTACGAGTGCTGTTTCTATCTTTAGTATTCCATGTTTTATGTTTGGTCGCATCTATCAAAACAACAACATCAGCTTTAAAGTACCTTCCTTATATACATTATTAACTTCCCAGTAGTTAAATTTACTAATTAATTGGCAAAAATAAATTTGATGGAACGACAAGGTCCAGTTATTGATGGAACATGAGATTTTGACAAATAATATTTTTACCCTCATTAGTACAAGCAAAGGTAGCATACATACTTTGCTCATATTAATATTTTTCTGGAAAAAAATTGCGAGAAAATTTCTGTTCAGCTTCATGACAGCTCCACATTATAATTATATATTTGATATTATCTGTCGACAAAATCAGTCTGAAGGATTATTCATAAATTGTTCGTAACCCTATAACAGAGCAGTTGGTAAGGGACTAGTTGTGAGTTGCGACACAGCTGAAATCATTTTTGTTGTTATACGAAGTATACAAATTAGAGTTAATGTTATTTACGTTGTTTATGTAATTTTATATTGGTGCATAGAAAGATTAGTGTCAACTGTTAGCCCAAACACATGGTTTTCAGATAATTTTACTGACGTTTTACCGACTCGGATCATTTATATAATTGTATCTCTTACAGAAAAACAGCAGAGCTCTCTGTTGATTTGAAGCATAATATCCTACACCTGACATTCGTATTTTACTTTAGTGATCATTGCAAATTCTTTTTGATTAGTTTTCTTTACGAGATTACGAGTTTCGTTTTTTATACTTGGAACTCCAGGCTAAAAAATCTTTTTGATACCTTCGAGGCCTGTTTTTCAAACTTTCTTGTGAATTACTTGGTTGATCTGGAATCAGTGTGAGAAAAGGTAAGATTTCCTTGAAGTCAAGAAGAATTATTTTTGTGGAATAGTTCTCTGTGCCGTTGACTTTACTGCTCTTTTGCTCAATTTCAAACAGTATCTGGTAGCAAATATTCATCCATTTCGTGAGAAATATAAGTTATAATAGCATCGATTTTCGTTTGCTTCGAATTTATCATCCAAATGTTAAAAATGGACTGACGAAAAATTTCAATAGTTATTCTGAAATTTAAGAACTCTATCATCTCTGCTTTCTTCCGTAAGAAATATTTTCTTCTGAGAACGTCAAAAGAGGCAGGCTATAATACATTTGAAATGTTTTAGTGGTTTACGGTGTTATAATGTGTTAAACATCTAGTTGAAATTTGAAATCAGCAGTTGCGTAATACGCTTATTAATTATAAATTCAAAAGAATCTTGCAAATTAATGAAATAATACACAAGAAAGACTAAAAGCACATAGACATACCTCGATGAACAGAAGTTAATGAAGGTATCAACCACAAATAGCGTAAAAGAAAATATAGACCCTATACTTTTCAGGTTTGCTCAAAGGACTAATACGCATTTGTCAGATTGGTTTTACTAGGGATTGCAATCCTGTCCGGTAGTATCCGGCATCATTTGGCTACCTACCGGATTCTGCAACATCTATCGGAACAGGTCCGTATCCGATAAACCCAAAGTTTTTTTAAAAATTAAATAATCGATTATTCAAACCCAACAAACCCACAAAATCGTTTATTTAGCAATCGATTGTGAATTGATCGATTTTATATTTTTCAATCATAAGTTTGAAGAATTCTAACAAAAATAATAAATTAAATCATCAATAATATTCATTTTAAAGAGGAATTGAAAAGCAAATTCTGCAAGAAAATGAAGACTATAGCAAAAAGACAATCTTTAGAAAAGAAACAGATTTTTAGAAAATACTGAAGAAAGAAATGACTTCATATATGAAATGGAGTCAAAGGAAAATATTTGTCTCTTACGTACGACTAGTTAATGACAGTTAAACCAACTAGTGTCGAAACTGATAGGGCCTTCTCGGCCGCTGAAATGAAGTTCATTAAGATGTAGGTTGGGGCACGACACAATTAATACGATTTGTTTCCTTAGATCGTTCTTCGAAACTCAAAAGTGACATTCACTACTTCGATTTAAGCAATTAAGAAGAATTAAGAGTTGCCTTGTTTGTTATGTTGACCAAAAACTGCCAAATATTAGAGACAAGGTTAGGTACAATTTATATGTCATTTGCTCAACGACATTAGAGATTACTTAATTTTAGATAAATAGAAAAGTACTACGTATAAAACAATTTGATGTTGTTTGGTGTGGAAACTAGTAAGACTGATCATCATTAATTTGTTTAATACTTACTACTAGTAGTTACAATAATTAATTGTTTTCCTACTTATGGATAATGATTAATAAAGTTGTTTTCCTAATGCTAAAATAAACGTTTTGTTCGTCAATTTCGAATAATATTCTTTTTACCTACTTTCACTCAGCCGATTTTGGAAAAATACATACTGGTTAGATAGACTTATTAACAAAGTACCAATCCGGCTGGATCCGGTCGGATCCAGCCGGATTAGTGTCAATCCCTAGGTGTTGCAGCCAACGCTGAAAGTAAGACTTTGGACTCCTGTACTTCCTGTTAGGAGGAGTTATTTAGAAAAATAAAACAGTGGTCTTGTTTAAGGGGACATACTACCTTAAGATATGATGTATTTTTGGCAATTTGTGACACTAAAAAAATTGAATTTTGTCCACCTAGAATCGAAAATGACACATTGTGGTAACACAGCGGTTGCTAGTATGATAGTTGTGTGAAAAACTACATTCAAATTTGGTTTGATACAAAAATCATCGAAACTCTGAACTTACTGTACTTACTCTAATACTGATATGTGATTGGTTATTAGACGCTTCTAAATCACTGTTATCAACAAATCAGAGTAAATGCAAACCACACATTGAACTCATTCGCTGAAATACGCTACTTGAACTAAATGACAGGGGAACAAAAACTTAGTTTTAACAACCCAAGTTTAATGAGGTCTCGATATTAACATCTTCGTCAACTCGGTCCACACAAGTGGACCTCGACTCTTTCGCTTCAAAAATAATCTTTCTGAAATTGGTAGTTAAGAACTCGAGTATATATACGTGGACGTCTAAGCTTCTGATTGACACCAATAGATGGCTGTATAAATCGGTAATTCCTGTGGAATATTTATTATTCTAAAGCACTTTAGAAGAAATGGAGTCGACTCAACGTTCTCGTAAATAGCATTTGTTTTTACTGAATATTAAATTATTTAGTTAATGTGTTTTAGTTGAAAAGTTCTTTAAATATGTGATGAAATAGTTTAGCTGATTTAAATCTGTATTTTGTGCATTTCAGAGGGATTTTTATATAGGTCAACGTAAGTGGACGTGAGTACTTGGCGGTTAAAATTGGCGTTGTTATCTTGTACTTTTCGTCCTTTGACAAATTTAAAAGTCTGTATTGATCCTTTTACGGTATTTTATGAGATCTTTATCATTTTAAAACTAAAAGTATAACATTTTTCAATTATCTAAAAATTTTATTTTGATAATATTGATTCGATTTTAAAGCAAAAAACTACCTAATAT
The DNA here is from genome assembly GCA_947359465.1 of Metellina segmentata. Classification (NCBI taxonomy): domain Eukaryota; kingdom Metazoa; phylum Arthropoda; class Arachnida; order Araneae; family Tetragnathidae; genus Metellina; species Metellina segmentata. The sequence continues at coordinate 75,054,644 of OX375882.1, forward strand.
ATGTCGGAAAGGGTTGTGTTTCCACTGAGGACATGAAAGGTTTGGGCCTTGGAGGAAGTGTTGTGAATATATTGTTAGAAAGTATCCCCTCAATCTGGCAACATGTAATATACACTGATAGATACTTCACTTGTCTGAAATGTGCTAAGTATCTCCTTGGGACAGAAATTTTTACAGATGGTACGATTAGGACAAACAAAACTGGAAATGCCCGAAATAAATTAAAATTGTATTGAAATATTAAAAAGAGGAGAGTGAACTTGTAAATAATAATGAAAATCGATGCACTTTAAAATGGAAAGACGATAAAAGCGTTTTATTTTTATGGTCATTTGTGGGCAGTGAACCTGTGTCGAACTGCATGAGGTGGTCAAAGAAGAAGAAAAAAAAGATTACTGTACCACAGCCAGCAGTTGTTCAGGCATATAATAGCTCAATGGGTGGATCCGATTTATGTGACCGCTATCAACTAGCACTTTGAAAGCACATTTGAAAAGAGATACCTCTTCGAGACTTTGAAGGTTAAATCTTACCATGTTTTCATTGTGAGTAGTGTTAGCCTCTAGATCGGAAGGTTCCTGCTTCGAATACGAGACAGTGAATGGATGTTTGTAAACGTAAAGTCCAGATGCGGTTCGTGCACCTTAAATCTGTCGTGGCCGAAAGTCCTCACGTTGGGTTGATGTGGAAGTTTGGAGAGTGAGGTGCCATCTAAGGTGCTGCCTCATCATCTGACCGGGTTAAAAATTACGTGGTGTTGTCCTCGAACCTGTCCTTTAGTAGATTGACTCCAGACCGTCATCAATAGCCTGTTGTGTTTCTCTAGTTCAACGCTTATTAATAATTACCAAATTACCATTAAGTGAGTATTTTTTCTATGTAGATTTTACGTAGTTAATTAACATCGTACTGCAGCAATACAGTGGATATTAGCGACTGTCCAGCATCAACACCAAGGTAAAGATCCGAGTACAGAACAACGTAATTTTAAACCACGGTCAGATGACGAGGTCACACATGATCTGGCACCCCACTCTCTAAACTTACACACCATCACAACGTAACCATATTTGAAGCCACGACATATTCAACGTTGTCCATACCACTGTACACGACGGTCCTTGGTTTTATTCTAATTCGCAACACTCAGATTTCTAGTCCGTTGATCTTCCTACTGTACTACTGAGGTCTCCTTGACGACCAGATAGCTCTCCATTGGCAAATTTTCTCAGATCTTGGTGGACACGATATACACAGTCCAGTCACATTAATGTGACCACCTGTCAAAAGCCAGAATAATCACCTTTGGCAGAACGGACCGCTGCGAGACGTGCAGGAAGAGAGTCAATTACGTTTCTGAAGGTGTTCACTGGGATGTTGAGCCATGCCGACTTCAGTGCCGTGGTCAGCTGTGCAAGATTACCTCCCTCCTCCAGCCTGGATCCTTCCGGCAATTGTTGCAGGGTGTTTGCTTTCATACGTTTCACGCCGTATACGCCAACGCCCATCTGGCCGATGGAGCATAAAACGTGATTCATCGGAAAAAGCCACCTGTCGCCACTCTGTGGACGTCCAGTTGCGGTACTGGTGTGCAAATTCCAGCCTTCGTCGCCGATGAACAGCAGTCAGCATAGGTGAATTAACCAGGCGTCTGCTGCGGAGGCCCATGCGCAGCAACGTTGGCTGAACCGTTGTTGAGGATAAAATCTTGGTTGCCCCTTGGTTCATCTGGGCGGTCAGTTGCTCAACAGTTGCACGTCTATTCGCCCGAACGCATCTCTGTAGCCTTCATTCGCCTCTGTCATCTATAGCCCGTGGTGCACCACATGTACAACGCCGCTGATTTTGGATAGTGTCATTTTGCCATGCACGGTATACTTTTACCACTGCGGCACGCGAACAGTTCACAAAATTAGCCGTTTCCGAAATGCTTCCACCCTTGGCCCGAAAGCCAATAATCATGCCCTTTTGGACGTCGGATAAATCGCTACTTTTCTGCATTGCGCCAATGATTTAAATGCTTTCTGATGCCCTAGGACATCCTTTAAGTACACTCCACTGCAATGTGCTGCCACCTGCGTTTTGTGATTGGTTATTTCACGTTGACGTCGAAAGTAGGTGTTGGTCACATTAATATGACTGGACTGTGTGTAATCAAAATAACTTTGAATTTGCCAGCCATCTCTTTCCGTTATTTTTTATTACATTTCATTCAGGAGTGGAAACGTAATTTATTTAATGGAATATAAAATGAAATTCCATTCAGCTAACATTTAACTCCAGATCAGCGCACATCGAAGCATATTTATGCCAATTTTTTTAGCTCCGAATTAGTTTTTTCAAACACTTAAGCCCGAACTCGGGAGTGAAGGATCTCACTCCGGGAAATAAGTACGTAAATAATAAAAAAGGATCGGCGTAAAACTCAAAGGTTTAAAATAAACAGCTATGCAAACTCCTTTTCTCTCCAGCGGAGAAGAAACTAATTCCCAAAACCCTTCCTCTGGAAATTTTAATTTCTGAGAAACGGGAATTGGATTTATAGTTCGATTTCGAATTTCACAGAAAGTCGACAGATCGGATATTAAAATGCGCAGGCCAAGTTTTTAATATACTCAGTGAGATTAGGTTTCGAGTTCCACGATTTCCTTGACAGGTCCCTGGGAAATACAGCCAGACGAAAAGTAAATATTGCTAGACTTACTCGTGTTTAAATCAATCGCGAAAAGATGTTTTCTTCTTTTTAAATTTGTTCACAGTATTTTACATCTCTAAAACGCATAATGAATGTTTTCATATTTGTTTCTTAACGTTCAAAATCCCTGTACTTTCTAATGAATATTATGATCCAAACGCTCTTTTAGTCATCTGTTATAGGAGGTTTTCTGTTAGTTAAAGGCGATGGCAGTAGTGTCTCCTCTGCGGATATTTCATGCATGTATTCCGAAGGTAACGGCATTTGACTTGTTTTTCGATTGTGATTTCCTTTAAATGCTTTGGATTGAACTCGAGTCTTAATTTTGTTTTCCTGGAATCTCTATTTTCACAGTTTGCTGCTTAACTATAGCAACTGTTAAATAACAATTATTTCTACTCAAAAAAAAAAAAAAAATTGAATTTTTAAAAAAGTTGTGGTGGTATTGGAGCTATAGTGCAGGCCTCGAAATACATTTTTTAATACAGTTTTTAAATTAGGTGCACAGGTATGCCTAGCTGGAAAAAATTAGGTGCACAATTTTAATTTCATGTGCACAGTGCACCTGTGCACCCGGGTATTTCGAGCCCTGCTATAGTGCAATATATTTCTTTCGCATAAATGGCATTTCTAAACATTAATAGGAATTGTCATTATATATTAAAAGGAAAGTGTTTTCTTTACCGATACGATACGAAATTCAATTTTTGTGATCAGAACTTGAAAGATGTTGCTATCACTAAGAGTTCAATTCATATTTTCAAACTGTGAATCCTGAATCCCAAAGAAGCAGTGTCCTTCAACCAGGACACGATGGACTGTTCACTCAAAAGAAAATCTTCTTCCGTAAGTAAAAGTAAATATTCATAAAAATTACTTTGTTGTTGAATGTATTTTATAACTACACTAGGCAATGATTGGCCAGCACGGCGTTGTCCATGACAAATCTAAGAAGGTCGAAAACGTTGGTTTTAGGAAGAAAAAAATAACCTAATAAATCTCTCTCTATATAAAAAACTTTTCTTATTCGTGGCCTATTGGATAAGAGACATACTGGCGTTACGCGTGTTGTTGGTTTGCTTCGCAAACCAAATGGGAATTTTTAGCCTATTGGATAACAGCCGTAACGGAGTTACCCGTGGTGTTGGTTTGCTTCGCAAACCAAGTGGGAATTCGTAGCTTATTGGATAACATGTGTCACGGGCAACGCTCATTGTCAAATGCGGCCAATTTCGAATTAAGAAGAGATCCAATCGGCGTGACGTCACAATCTCTTGTGAAAATATAAATATTGAATTGAAAAATTATTAAAAAAGAATATCAACTGTATACGAAAGGTATATGTCTGGTGTAAAATTTTCTGCAGATTTCAAATCCGTTGAAATTTTCAATCTATCTTTTACGATTCCGATTTTACAAAAGAGAACTAAACAATGGCAGTCAAAATGTTTTTTATTTGTTATGCTTTCCTTCGCTGAAATCGTAAGAATGCAGGAAATGTAATGTTTGTTTTTAGAACGCGAAGGTTGACGCGACATAACAATCTTTCGTGAAAATATAAAAGATATATTCAATTTAAAAATTATTTATTTAAAGAAAATCATATTTTTAGGTATCGATCTAATGTGACATTTTCCTCAGATTTCAAATCCGTTTAAATTTTTCTCTTTCTATAACGGTCTAGGAGATAGAAAAAAGAACTAAATAACTCCAGTTAAAAGTTTATTTGTTTTTTATCGTCTTCTGTAAAATCATTTCCCCGCGCAAATTGAAAACTGAAACGAAAATAATAAATTTTGAATATGTGATCTTCTGTGTTGTTGCATTCAATAATTAAATTTCATTAAATTCATTTAAGAAGGTTCTGGATTGAATTTTAAAATTCCAAAAATTGCAAAACATTCGGACTACATGTGTGCCAAATCCCTTTACTGTAAGTGCCATAGATTTGTCAGGACATAGCGTGCAGAAAATAAACAAACATACATTTCTTTTTATAATATCAGATTTTTTAAACATTTTATGGTAGTTTTTGATAATAGAAAAGACAAATAATAAAAAAATTGGGGATTACTGTTCTGAGATAGGGGAGTGTTCGCGTTTCGTGGTACCGAAAGCAGATCTGGGCAATGTCACTCAAATGTTGTCAAACCTTATTTATGAGAAAGATATTAGAAAGTATAGCCTATTTCCATAATTTAATTATAATATTTCGTTCAAATTGTAATTGCCGTTTTTTTTTTATTAATTTAGCAATTAAACTGAAAAAAATGAAAAATGTGGTTGAAAGGAATACTTAATTTGGTTGTAATATTTTCCACACAAAGGAGATGTTGAGATTTTTTGTTAGGTAGACCACCGAGCTTCAAAAAAAGTTTGAAACATCAATAGCCTACTACTAATTTATTTAACAAGTGCTGCCATCTATATTTTACGTAGTATACTAAATGATAGGGAGTTATTTATTTTCGATACTCACAAAAAATTCAAGAAAAGAGTGGTTCAACGCAATACATAAATGAATTTATTTACAAAATTGTCGTCGATTGATCTCGATGATAAAGTAATCCAAGCGTTGTTATGTATTTAGTCTGTCAAAAGGTCGCAATAAACAATACGAGTATCAGATGAATTGTTATAATGCATACTATATATGAATTCATTAGTATAAGGACCCATATTTACACTAAAATTTGTGTGAACTCAATCTTTTTAGGAATTATCACCTATTTTTTTTTTATAGGATTCTAATCTTTTAGATAAAAATAGACCTAATTCATAATACTTTTCTTTGGTCAAATATATGACGACTAAGGAGTGCTTCAGAGCGCTTAAAGTTAAATGAGTGTTTCAGTCTTCTTTTTTATGATTTTCAAAACATAATTAACCGATAAGAGACTTTTTATGCCGCAAAACGATAAACTAATCAACCAAAATTAACTTTTTTTTTATCCGAGCAATATTTTCTAACTGTTATAGGAATTAATTAATTCATGATTGAAAAAATACAAATAATATTTTCAATTATGAATTAATCGGGTATAAATTTCGAATGTGATTGACTGAACTATGTCTTAAACTTAGGTGAGTAAATTCCAAGTCAACAGTCTATAACCATACCACCGATTTGCGGAAAACTCGGCTAATTTGTTGACCAGTCAGATATTTCAAGAATATCTGAAAAGAGTTTTAGTTTCCTACTTGTTATAGTTTTTCAACAAAATTAGTTTTAAGTTTAAAAAATTGTGCAATTTTTCATGATTTTAGTTTTATTAAATCTCTTGTACATCTAGACATAATCCAAGTACCAATATTTTGTGAAAATTTGTATTTGATTTTGATGTATAGTAGGATAATGTTGGGTCACTTGTAAAAAGTTCAGAATCAAAGTATTTTGTATTTTTTTCTCCAGTTTTTTCAATTGCTATCGTAAGATTTTCATAAAGGGTTCCAACCTTTAAAGTAACAGTTAAAATATCTAACGAGAAAAATACAAAATATTTGTGAAAAATGATCTTATTACCCCCCTGACCCTACATATTTAAACATATTGTCGTGTGGATATTATATATAGACTAGGGGGCCCGCCCCCTGCTCGCTACCGCTCGCCAACCCCCGGAGGATTGCTCCGGAATCCTCATTGGTTCGCTGCGCGAACCTATGCTCGCTTCGCTCGCATCAATGAAGACATGTGTCCTAGCAGAAGGAATTGTTTACAAAATATGATATTCCAAAAAAATATTTTTCAAATCTAAATTTTTTGTTGTTTTTCAGAAAAGATATATACAGTACCTCTGGAATCAGAATTTAAATAAAAACTTTGAGCACATTTTGACTCGAAATGTGAGCGCTGAGTTGGAAATTGAATACCCAGCATGTTGTTTGTGTGTACATTTGCGTACTCCTGCACTTGAGCCACAAACGCTTTTTCATTGAGTTTGTTGTCGAAAGTTGTAGTTCAAGCGTCTTGTTGAACTATAATTGTTGGCCCTGAAAAGGACCTTTTTCTTAAATAGCCCTGAAAAGATCGTACGCTTTCTTTGATTTCTATTATTAACTGCAACATCTCGACTGAAATTCATTTTTTTTTTCAATAAAATTTCATTTGATAACGCTATAAATTCAATTGAAGCGCGAGGCTTCAAGATAAACAAACAATCGTACAATGTTGCCAAAACGCGATAACAAATAACGTCTTTTTTGCGTGCCACGTAAGAGAATTATATATATAGATACCAATTAGGTATCACGACATTTCTTAAGGGAATTGTAAAATCAGGGAATTTTTTCGAGACTATCAGGGAAATCACGGAAATATCAGGGAATTTTTTTCGAGGATTTTGTTTCCACCGTGTCAAATGTGCAGACCTTCTAATGACGTATTATAAGTGACGTATTACATTATTTTCTAGCATATATAGTACATTATTTTCATTTCAAATTCATTCAATTTGACCTATGACCTACAATTATAAAAAAAAATACATATATATTTCTGTAAAAAAAATACATGTTAAAGGCACACTGTTTACCTTCGCTTTCTGAAAGTTTCACAGTGGCACACGCATGGGTTCATAGTAAAAAAATAATCAAATGAAAAAAGAAAGTAGTGCCTCAAAACACCTGTATCTTTTGACCTGCTTATTTAATCGAGTTGAAAGAAGACTTATTTTACAGAGTAAAGAATAACCTTTCTAATGATATCACGAGTAACTTTTCTGATTTTTAGGTATTTCATAGTAATATATCATCAGAAAGGTTAGCTTGAAAAACCCCTTATTCATATCGATTGGATAAACAGGTAAAAAAAAAACATGTAAAATGATTACATACTTCTATTTACTTCGAATATTTTTTAACTATGAACCCAGTGTGTCCCACTATGAAACTTTACTAAAGCAAAGATAAATTATGTACCTTTATCATAGATTTAAAAAAAATTAAAAATACACTTTTTTTGTAATTGTAGATCAAAAGTCAAATTGAATGACTGAAATTAAAAATATTATTATATTTATCATATCAAATTCAGAAGACTGCTTTTTGTTGTATAATTACGGTTGAAAAGTCATAAATGTGTTTGTCTCCAGTACTAACACCATTTATTAAAATTATTAAACTATTAAACTTTAACTCTATTAAATTTTTATATTTCCTCGTGTTTTGTTTACTGGGAAGCTGTGATTAGTTTTCAACCTTCATGTACTAAAGTATTTTTCAACTCGACGCTAAACATAATCCCTGGTGCAGAATTATATTCAGTGTTCTGCAACACAACTCTAAGCAATTGCAATAGTTCTGCAGGCAATTTGTTCAAATTTTGAAAAAACTGCAGTAAAATCAAAAACAGACGTTAAACACAGTTATCGGCTAAATATGTATTACATATTTGTAATAAAACATCACGATTAATTAATTTATTTTGTTTAAAACCAAGGCATACTTTCAGAATTTTTAATTCTGTCGATAACTTTTGAAGTTAAATATTTTGGCATTGACATAGAAGATGTGTTACTTATTAAGTGTTTATGGTAATGTGGGCGGTGTAGGGAGGTCGTTCCGTAGCTGGGAAAGAAAAAAAAGTGTGGCAAGGAACGCGTTTCGCACAGCAGAGCATCCTAACTTATGATTTAAAAAAAAATCGGCCAAACTGTTGATAAAATTAAGAGAAAATTGTTCTGCGAAGACTTTGTTCTGCGACGTATGTCGCACTTTTAAGCACTTTCTGCTCTTGGAAACATAATGACGAATGACAACAGCAAGGACAGTCACGCTGGAATTCATTTTCCAAATTGACAGCTTAAGACCTATTCATCTTTCAGTTGTTAATATGCAATTTCAATCGCAATTAATCACCCTGATGTAGGGATTTCAAATGTAAGAAGTTGCACAACGCATTCGAGATGCAGTTGCACTTAAACATGGAATAAAGAAGGTCAATACGTTGTTTAAGAGGCAAATTAATTCGTATTGTAATGCTCTATTTTCAGATGCAAAGTACTGAAAAGATTAGTGAACTGATGATTGCCGTTCCATAAGAAAGAACCGCAAATTAATTCTGAATGACCAAAAAGAATTTTTTATCTTAATACCAATATCCATAATATCACGAAAATACTTTGCCTTTAATATTTTCCGTCTTTCCGTGAACGCATCAAAGAACGTTTGCATTTACTTCAATATATTATGCTATTTCTTTGTACCTCTCTAGGATTCTTATCAATAGAAGCATGTATGATCAAATATGAAAGGAATATTGTTAACATTAATGCCATATACCTTATGAATTCAACAAAAAGTTCAAAGTTATTAAGATTCTTAATTTTTGCTTATATACTTTAAAAGATTCAGATAAACAACATGTTTTTCTTGAAGGCTTTGAAAAGTTTAGAACTTCTAACTGGTAAAAATCTAAAAATAATGTATTTTGGATGATCTCTTTGAATTTTATAAGCATTAAAATAAAGAAAAAACTTTAGAAAACTGTTTCATGTGAGCATAAATCTTCCGTCTCCGTTCAAAAGGAGTTAAATCTGACTTTTCATACGTTCAAAGAGTCACGCACATTGTAATTAAAACTTAAGTAATTCACAAATCTTAATTACAATTGCTTGTATTTACAGTAAATGTTGTGGAATTTAAAATAGACTCCTAATAGTAAAAGCACAAAATACTCGAATCTTGGTAGTTATGGAATTTAATTTTACAGACACATGTGATGAAACGAGTTATGCCACAGTTACAACTTTAAATTTCACTTCGAAGAAAGCTAGTCTTTATTTAATAAGAAAAGAGCACAAGAGAAAAATCTATTGATAATAAAAGTTTTAATTTGCTACTCGGTACCTTACAATGACAAAATGAATGTTTATTTGATTTTTTTTTAATCTTTTAACTGCAGTTAATATTTTCCTGGGTTTAAAATAGACTAAAAATGCTAAGAACACAAAACATTCTATTGTTGTTGTTGACGTGGGTCTCTCCTGAACTGTGAAACCCGGGATCAGGCCCAGTGATCTGAAGTAGGGATGCCACATCGATGTCGATGTTTCCAAACATCTATGTTTTTAAAAAAAACATCGATGTATTTAACATCGATGTATCGGGATCGATGTTTTTGTAACATCGATGTTTATACTTGTCGATGTTTTTACGTTGTCGATGTTCTATTTTTAAATAAAAAAAGTACCGTTATAAAAATTAAAAAAAAAACCAAGTAGCATAATTTCATAATCAGCAAATTGAACATACTTTTTGATCAAAGTGACCAAAGGTGAAGGGTCTGAAAGTAAAGATACGACATCGATGTCGATGTCGTATCCCTCGATGTCGATGTTTTCAAAACATTAATGTTTTATAAAAAATATCGATGTATTGGAGCTAATGTCACAACACTAGTTGCTAAACCAGTTATAAGAAATGGGGTAAAACGTTTAAATGCACTGAATTTTAAAAACATCGAAAGTTTAGGGGCGATGCATTATCAACATCGATGTTTCAAATTTGAACATCGATGTTTTGCTGTCGATGTAGCATCACTAGGTGCTAAACCAGTTTTAAGAAATGGGGGGAAAAAGTTTGAATTCACGGAATTTTAAAAACATCGATAGATTGGGGGGCGATGCATTATCAACATCGATGTTTTGCTGTCGATGTTGCATCCTTAGTTGCTAAACCAGTTTTGAGAAATGGGGAAAAAAGTTTAAATACACTGAATTTTAAAAACATCGATGTTTAAAAACATTGATGTTTTTAGAACGATGTTTCATCAACATCGATGTTTTAATTTTGAACATCGATGTTTCTAAACATCGATGTTTTGCTGTCGATGTCGCATCCCTAATCTGAAGTAGGACAGACACAGAAGAAGAATACAGCAGGTTTTATAATTTTACAAACACATAAATTGATCACTGGTAAAGACATAGGGGGTGCAGCTATCCACTTTTTGGTGAGGAACCACTTGGGTGGGAGTCTGACTTCTTCCTCGGACATCAAATGCAACCATCCCTAGGGCAGTAGCCCTAATCGGGAATCGAACCACGAACCCAAAGCCAAAGCTTGGGAGCAGAATGCTGTATCCACTACACCGCTTGGGCGGCAAAACATTCTATTCTTAGTAGTGATGGCAATTAATCTTTAATACATGTGAAAACTTGAGTTTTACCACATTTATAACAAATTTCAAACTTTTATTGTAAACGAGGCTGTTTAATAAAAAAGGCTTAAGAGAAAACCTCTAGAAGTATAAATTTGTTTTTGCTACTCGGTATTTGAAAATTCCAGATTATGTTACATTTTAAATTGTTTTGCCCCTTAACCCTCTAGCGGCCACACGGGTCTCAAGACGATGTCTTCAAAAACCCAGAACGGCCGAGAAACCATTAGGAAAATCGAATAATTTCTTCCCCCTTTACACATCATCTATGGTCATCTAGGTACTTTCTTAATGCACGGGACGTCCCGTGCTTTGTAAGGGGGTGTATATGAAGTGCTTGTTTCAACTTGTAAGTCGCATTGGGTATTGGACATTAGTTACTTATATGTATCTATCACGCATTTTATTAGTTGTGAAGAAAATATAGCAAAAAATAATTGACTACAATTTATATCTTATCACTTGTTAATTCTTTATACTTAAATATGGTTTTCCTAAATAATATATTCCTCAATCTTTGATTAGACTAACACATTTTTAAAGAACAAAAATTAATTAATATATTTTCTAATACTTGACTGCTACTTCATCATAACGTATATCTTAAAATTCTCTTGTATCTCCGACTGTCTAATACATAAGCAAGCATGCGATTAAAAAGCGTTTTCAAGTCTGTTAAGTCCTATGTATATTAAAAATGTTTTGCGGTAGAACATTTAGCGTTATAGTTATAATTTTGCTATTCGTATAAAAATCAAATTAATTTTATTAAAAATTCTCCTATCCAGTGTAGTCATATTAATTATTATATATTTGTGTGTAAAATTTTATTTGAAAGTACTCATCTCTACGATTATAAAAGTAAGCGTTTGTCTGCGTGCGTGGACTGTCCTGATGAATCTATGGCAGTTATAAGAATGAAATTTGGCACACAGGGAAGCCCGAATGTTTTGCGATTTTTGTACGAAGCCGAATTTTAAAATTTAATCTAGAACATTTTCAAATTAATTTAATAGAATTGAATTATTGTTGTTTAGAATTGAATTATTGTTGTTTAGAATTGAATTATTGTTGTTGATTTTTTTTAATAAATATTTTTTCAATTAAATCTTAACATTTTTGCAAGAGATATGCGTCACCACGAAAAGAACTCACGGGCAACCTCGTGATGAACAAACCCCACTAAAAGAACTGTCATGTGCTTGGCATGCAGTGGCCGTAGTGTTGGTTTGCGAAGCAAACCAAATTGGAATTCGTAGTAAGAACTTTTCATAAGGGGCGAAAAATGATTATTTTATGTTTCACATAAATATACTCATTTTATAAGATATTCTCAGTTCATAAAGAGGAATTATTAATTTGACCGAGAAACCTATGCTAAAAGAATAGCATTGACATAATTATGTTCCTAAAATGCTTCATTTTTTAAGTAAAATTATTAACATGCTATACAAGAAAATTACATTTCCAAATTGTAGGTTTGAAAATAACTCTGTGATATTAATTACCGTGAAAATATGTGATTTCTCGCGTCCGTCAGAAAGAGTTTCAAATAGTTTAATGGTGAAGACCCAGGCGGCAAGTCATGAACAGGACTAGCATGCGAATTAAAGTTTGGAATGGATATATCATCGTTCCGTATATTGTTCGATTCCCATTCAAAAAATATCATCGTTTCTTTCAATTTCCGGGACTTCATCTACGTCACTGTCACTATCGGAGACACTATCCTCTTGGATTGAATTCTCCAAATCATATTTTGTTAGATCGTCTTCGGCGCTTGAATTTAAATCCCACTCATCTGTATCATTTAAAAGAATTCTTTCTATTTCTTCTTTCGACAATGTTTTCCTATAACGAGCCAGTTCGATAGTGAAGAAACCAAATTCTCTATTCAATAGCCACACAAAACTGTCCGGTCCGAAACCAAGCTTGGAAGAAGTATGTGAAAGGGCGCAGTTAAAAGCCGATCCCTAACTTGTTGTTTGTCATTAAGGGAAACTACCCTACTGCTTCAGGCGAAAGGAGGGAGCATTGTAGTGAGGGAATGACGGATTGCCCTTCTCTGGGTTAGGGGGATAGCCAGTAGCTTTAATGACTTAAGCCGGTTCGGGCGGGTGCTGGGCTTTTGCATGTGAAGCCGTTTCGGCCGTCTTGGGCGTTAGAGGGTTGAGCAGTTGGATTATTATAAATTTATTGTGCCTGCAAATATTCAGCGTGTTACATAATTTATTATAAAAGTAGACGCCAAATATCAAAAACACAAAATACTTGAACCTTTGTAGTGATGGAAATTAATATTAAAGACATGTGAAGATAAAATGTCACATCACAAGTATACAACTACTGTAAATTTCACTTTAGTAGTAACGAGTCTGCGTTCAGTAAGAAAAGAGCAAGAAAACACTCCTTGATTATATAAGTTTTATTTAGCTAACTTTGTGTATAAAAATACCAAAATATGTTTCATTTCTTAAAATTGTTTCAGTAAATTTGCTGCAAGATTTGAAATAGACGCCTAATATCTAAAACACAAAATCTTCATTTTATCCTACAATCGGTAATGTATGCCATTAGTAAATAATTTCAATAATCTTGAGCCATTTGAAGAGCTGTCGATTGTCTTGTCTTCAATATAATAAGGTCATCTATTGACCGCTGCCTTTATATTAATCAGTTACTTCCTACCATGTATTCTCCTTTCAGGAATATAATGGATCCAACATTCATCGACATGTAAAAGATGCAACCTATCATCATCTCATTATGATGAACTTGCTATGGAAATTAGGAAACACGTTAAAACAAAGAGACCCAAACACTTCATATCGGCTCTGTCGCAAGGAACTGCAAAGGGAACACAATACTGTCTTTGATAGTACGGCCTCCTCCAACAAAAAAATAGCATCTTCATAAACAGGATATTGCCTCGCTTGCGAGCCATCATCGTTGTCTTCGAGTCGTTGGAACATCATTATTAGAATTGCAGCAACAACAAAATATAATATTCAGGCGCCAGGGAAGGGGGAGGAATGTAAGATAATGGGTTATAAACACACACCAGACGGACAACCTCCTTTGAATGAGGTGAAGAATACCTTGATGGACAATCTTGTTTCGCATGTACGGAAGAAGCTGGAAGCAAAACGGTGCAAAAACGGACATCCGGTGTCTAATTCATGCAGATTTGAATGGGCAAGGCCGTTCCTTGTGGACTGTGGAGGTCGACCCCGCCTAATGAACGTCGTGGTTGCTAATTAGGGTGCTTGAAAGAACTTTCTCCATCAACTGGCCGACCAGGATCTGGGGTCTTTGATGCGCGAAGTCGGGTGGCTTGCTTTTGTGTGCCGCAACAGGTGTTTAGACACGCGATTTTCTTGTGAATGAAATCTAGATTTCGGGGTGACTAAAGAAGCTGGTTGTAAACATGAGGTTTACGATCTGAAATTTGGTAAAGACGTAGGACTCGGTTTGAGTAATTAATCTTCATCGGAAGTTTTCGGAATACGTGTTTCAGAAGTGCACGTGTCCAAATATTAAACATCTATGGGATCTTCAGACAGTTTAAATAAGCGGCACCAGAAAAAATTTAATTTAACCCTCCAAGTGGTTTTGACGAGATATCTCGTCCATCAAGATCTGCCCAATTTTGCTAATTTTTTACTGTTTTTATGATTACGAAACCAAAAATTGGTCTGTTTCCTTCTAATGACGAGATATTTCATCCATTAAAATCTAGTTAGTTTTGCGATAGCTTGTCGAGACGACCACCAGAAGGATCAAAGGCAACGTAGATACAAATGTGCACTTGGTAACGAAGTTCATGCCAGTGTCCGAAAGGAATGAAACTTGGCAAGAGTGATGTACATAAAGAGACATTGAAATTATCAACATTTCAAATATGGAAGAGTCTTTATTATTGTAGTAATTACTTCAGTAAATTCATAAAATAATGTGTTGTGCAGGTGCTACATGCCGATATTCGGCGTGGCGTGGAGTTTAACAATACTGTTACCATGTAGAAAATTATAATTAGCATTCTGCAGTTGCTACTCCAAATCCCTTATATTCCGGGGGATGGCAAAATTGACCACCTGTCAAATACCAAAAATGCTCAGTGAGATACTGATATGGAATCTCGCTGACTTCTAAAGGATTTGAACAGCATGAAGTCACTCCTATGAGAAACGAGCCGTGGGTGGCTAGGCGTTACGTTACCATGCTGGTAAATAACTTCTTGGACAAGAGTAATATCAGGTGGTTTTGCCTGCATGGCCCGGCCACCCACGGATCGCTTCTCACAGGAGTGACTTCGTTAAAGACAAAAAAAAAAGTTGTAGGATCTGCTGGACGCATCATTTGATGTAAAGCTACCAAACACCACTATTATAGGAGACATGATGCTGTGTGGTTAAGTATCACACGCCATTAAACTAATTGCCGTATTCACAATTCCGAGTTAAACCGTGGATCAACGATAATCCCCGGATTATCGAAAACACCGTATTCAATGCCTGATCCTAGGTTTAAACTGCCGTTTCGGTGTTACATTTTGATCCTACAAAATCGGCGAATTAAAACTGGGTTGAGGGTTACGTATGTGCAGTACTATCTTTTTGCGAAAGTAGCGAAATATACTGTAAAAATAAAATGGACGACACGCTTTATTCTGTGCTAAATTACGGTGTTCTTGTCACTACGTGCATTCAACTGATCATACATAAATCAAAACAAGAACGTGTTTACATTTTCTATAAAATATAAATAAGCCTAGATGTGTTCTGGATCGAACTATCTTGTGGCTCGCCAGAGTAGAACCCAATGAGAGTGCGAACGTTAGAATATGACCATGGCAGATGCAAATTCGTTGTGAAATAAAAATTGTTCTGTTTATTTGTTACGAAAATGAAAGAAAATTGACAATGCAAGTTACTTCACTTTACACCTATACACCCCCATACTGACAGGTACAAAGATAATCGGATTACATTCATTTGTCAAGGCATTGTGTTCAATTCTTACTTGCAAAATTTATATTTCCGTACAAATTCAATTTACATTTTATGAACTTCAAATATTTTTTTATTTTTTTCCCCGAATCCCAATTAAAATGCCGTATGAGTTCTATTAAAATCATAATTTGGAATCGATTCTGCGGTGAAGTATGTGCTTGATCAGTATGCATGAAGATTCGGGCGTCGTAACAAATGTAAACAATATCATTTTATCGTCGCCAATCACAGCGAGCGTATTATTTTAATCCGTGGATCACTTAACCCGCCGCTTGAAAATATGGTTCTTGATGATCCACGATTTAACTCTGACTCGTAGATAACTGATCCTCGGGTTAACTCGAGACTTGGGAATTTTGCCGTAAGAGTTACTACAGTATACTGCTTGATGGTAAACTGAGAATGCTAATGCTGATCGATTCTCGGCCACATGCGAATGCTGTGATCCTCTGCCCTAGGCCAAACGTGGGATTGGTCAGTAAATATGATAAGCTGCTATTCCATGCCAATCCACTACGCTTGGGCAAGGCACCACTAGAAACCCAGGTTCAGTTGTCAAAGGTAGACATTTTAATGAACGACGTCCCTACAGTTCTGCTAACACCAAACGTCTGGCAGTGATATGGAATACCACCTGAGGATATATAGTGGACGATTGTCATAGTTGAATGCACAGATGTGAAATACAGGGTGATTCATAAGTAAGAATACAATTTCAACCACTATATAACAGTTACAATATGAGATATTTTATGTTAACTGTAACAGAAGTCTAGGTGAATGTTTCAAGTTTTTTTAGACACAGTCACAGATGTTCTATGTGTGCACCCTTAGTCACACTACACGCATCGAAATGAAAACCAATTTCTGCCCAGACGCGTGATAGGTTATCTGAAGCACGTGCAGTGATACTGGTTGCGATACGCTGTTTCAACTTCATTTGATCAACATGAAGAGAAGGGTTAAATACGTTATCCTTTATGTAGCCCCAAAGAAAAAGTCATATGGTGTTAAATCAGGACATCTGGGTGGCCATTGATAGTGGCATGCAGTAGTCGGCGCTTTGTCCAATCCATCGGTGAAGAAGATGTTAATAGAGATAATTTCGCATGTAACCTGACCAGTATGGTGGTGCATCATCTAATTGGATAATAAAGAGTTTTTCGACTATATTATCCAAATAGAAGAATAAAGTTTTTGACGACATCTGCCGATGCACTCGGTCGTTCTGATTTTGGAATTTCATAAGTAAGTTCCAAAAAAAAGTTAAGTAATTTCCAACTTTTTCCGGTTTTTCTGAAAACATTGCAAGCTCTAGCACGTTTTAGGAATGAATTAATTAAAAAATATAACTGTGTTTATCGTCTGCGCGTGCTCCAAATTCATTAGCCCGTTTAACCACAAGACTCGCTATCACGTGACTCGCTATTACCAATCACAAAGCGAATAATAGAGACCGTCGTGTTCACTAATGGTGACTGGGGCACGTTAAATAAGTCGTGGTCACAAAGTCCCCCATGTTCCCATACCAAATCAATATCTCTGGGGGTACCTGATCAGGGGGTTACCGGCCTCTGATTGGGATCTAAATTACGATATGTGTGAGTGAATGGATGTATGAAAGGGACCATCGTGTAAAATGGATGTGTCATGTATGTCGAGCAAAGACGGATTTCCTCCCAATGGGGTTCAATAACATGGAAGGTGCACCCCCTCGCCTCTTGCCGTCTTCGACTGGCCTGGCACTCCTACGGTCTGCCAGTGTAGGCATAAGAAACAACAACAACAAAGCGAATAAACCTGTAAAGATTGACAATTTTTTTTATAATAGAAAGATTATTTAATTTAAAAGTAAAAAAATTGTTAATTGTTATTATTATTATTTTTTATTTTTTTTATTTTGTTTTGACAGTTAAAAAAAGTCTCAGTTATAAACTACTAAACATCGCAAATGACAAATTAAATCCCCTCCCCCGGTGAACATACATTAATGTTTGAGGTTGCTAAACCAGTTTTAATAAATGTTGAAAAAAAAAAAAGGTTTAAATACACTGATGTATTAAAACATCGATGGTTTGGGGCAATGTATTACCAACATCGATGTTTCAAAACATCCATGATTTGCTGTCGATGTCGCAACACTAGTAGATAACTCTCCTAGTGGATTGGATTTTTTATGATGTCGAGAGATCACGCCACCTAAAAAAAATTGGCAGCTGCCTGATGACGAGATCAATCGTCATTAGCGAAATCATTAGCAAAATTCTTTATTGACGAGATATCTCGTCGAAACCCCTTGGAGAGTTATATAGGATATGTTTTTTTTCTGTGGAGCTACCTGTAGATGGTACATTTAAATTGTTTGTAGTGTTGGGTCCTATTTACGTTTATGGGTGTTCATACAAGTCAATAACTATTACAAATATTTATTCACATATAAACAGGACGTCCGCTTTGCTTGACGGTTACATTACGTTCTTCTTTGCATTGTCATACATATTAGTCATTCCGTCAGGGATGGTTACGCCATATGACGAAGAATTTTATAAGGTGATTACAGAATGTCCTGAGGACCTTAACCCCTCAAGGTGGTTTCTTCAATATTTCGTTCATTATATAATAATTTAGCAATAATTTAGCTAATGGTGAGATATATCGTCATCGAGATAATGTCGATTTTTTGTGATCATGAAATCAAGATTTGGTCAGCTTTTTCTAACGATGAGATAGCTTGTCCAGCAAGATCTGGTGAGACCTACTCATTTTAGGATATCACATTGAGGCAACCAACAGAAGACATTTACGTATCTCTACTATTATAAAAGAAAGTGTTTGTTTGATTTTATGTCTGTTTGGGGCCGCAAAATTCTGACGATTCTATGGCACTTACATCAATGAGATTTGGCACACAGGTAGTCCGAATTACTTGCAATTTTTGGGTCGCGGCGAATTTTAAAATTCAAACTAGAATATTTTTAAATGAACTTAATAGTTTTATTCTCCAGCGCTTTTTCAAACGCGGAGAACTTTTTCTACCCGTGTGACCTTGCAGTCTGGGTTTGAAATCATTAAAAAGTTTCTTTCATCAGCAGAAAGCAGAGAAAATTATTTTTTTCATTTTTGCTTTGATTTTGCGCGGACGAATAAATTTCCAGCCAGACAATAAAGCTTTTAATTAAAGTCAGTTATTTATTTCATCTACAATACCGTTAAATATAGAGTAAAAATTTCAACGGATTTGAAATCTGCGGAAAATTGCAGTCTAGATTGATACCTAAAAATATTTAATTATTTAAAAAAAAAATTTAAATTATTTAGATGTTTTTAATAATTTTTTAATTGAATATATCTTTAACGGATTTGAAACCTGCGGAAATTTTTACACCAGATTAATACCTTACATCAAGGCGTTGGCGGGCACGGGAAACGCCAGGCTAGCCACGCAGTGGCCAGTTTAGAATAATGCATTATAATTATTTATGATGTTTACTCAGTGTTCTAACTCACAGGTACAATTTTATATCATGGTCTTCGATGAAGTTGGAAAAGCAGTTGAGTACATTTACTAATCAAAAGCACTTTTCACAACAATCACCCTGAAATGTGACAGGTGAGGCAATGGCGCATGAAATATTTTTATTTCCTTGAAGCGAAGGATGGAACAGATATATGAAATCGAATGAAGCGAAGAAGCCATTGATTTAATGGAAGGTCAAAAAGCCAGATGCGTGTCACATAATTTGCCGAAATTTGGAAGGACGGCTGAACATTTGCATTAGCCACTATCGATTCTGATTTTGTCTTAAAACAGAGGATGAATCAAACGCTTCCATTGAAGTTTTCATGTTTGAAGTAAACTTTTCTGCTTAATGCCAAACTAATAAGTGAAAGAGAATTCAATATTAACTTGGTTTTAATTCTAGACAAAGTAATTCAAAAATTTGAAACATCTTTACAGTTATTTAACCGTTGGGTTGGTTGTCTCGACAAGGTATATCGTCACTAAAACGGTCAAATCTGGATGGACGAGATAACTCGTCATTCGAAGAAAACTAACCAGATATTTATCTCGTTATCATAAAAAAATCTTTAGTATCTAGACGGCGAGATATCTCTTTTTTTAGCAATGTGGTCAGATTTTGATGGATGAGATACCTCATCAAAATTACTTGGAGGTGTATTTAATGTTTAATTAAAAAGGATGGTTTAGATTATTACACTAAGCAAAATCATCAAAATTACTCAGGTTGAATGGGTCATTGAAAATTTTAAAAAAAATCACTTTTCTCAGACTTCTGAAAAATGTAACCACCATTTAGGAACCAAAAAAAAAAAGATTTTTATCTTTGCTTGATATTTTATAATTTCTCCTATTTACTGCAGATTATATAATTTATGAAAAACTTTCCAATTCATTGCAATTTTGTAAGACAAAATTACTAAAGGTGATTTAGAGTTTCAAGTGATTTTGAATATTCTGTTATCATTGCCGAACATTCATCATGTAACAATGCCGAAACTCAAATTTAAAAAATGATGAATCTACGGCGAATAATATTTATTCAAATACATTTTCCTATAAAAATTTTAGATTTGTGGCACTCTTGCACCAGGAATGTACTTTTCCAAAATTTACCACCGTTAAGGGAAAGATGACAAATTAATGTTTATTTTTTTTTTCAAGGCAAATACACTTTTGTTCTGAAAATTCCATTTAATGGCTTGTAAAAAAAAGAACTAGTTTAAAATTAAAAATATTTATTATAAACAAATCAGGTAATCGATTAATTTTTTCCAAAACCAGTTGGACGATGTAACAGCGTTTAAAAAAAAATTCACTGTTTTCAACAAATTTTTATCAGTTAATGTAAGTTGCAAAAAAATAGCTTCAAATTGTAAATTAAATTCTTAACTCTAATATTTTTTAACATTAATATAATTTAAGGATCGGTAAATTCCATTAAAAATTTGCTTTAACTAAATTTCACAAGCAATTTGAAATTCACTTGAATATTGAACACTGGTTTGAGTAAAACCAAATAGTTCTATATGAAACATGGCAAACATGGTTTTACGTTTTAAGATGGTGGGTAGGTTGTTATTTAACGTCGCGTTGGTATACATCCGGCTATTGGCGACTGTCAGAGATAAATCAAGAGGGAAAGATCCAGGGATAACGCCTCGCAATTTTGGTGTGCCAGTTCGGGTGTTCAGGTGTTACACGTAAATGCCTTGTAAGGGAAACATGTCAAAATTTAAAAGCTCTGAATAATTACAACTTATGATTACTTAAATTGCTTATTTTTGAAGTATTTATGTTGTACAGTTTCGTGATTTCATTTATTTATCACAATTCTACATAGACGTGGTAAACCAAGAACTTTTGAGGAAAGGTGATAAAGATAAACAGAACTTCAAGATATAAACCTACGTTTTTAGTACTACTAAATTTTTCAATGCGTAATGAGTCAGCTTTCAAATTCCATAAAAGTATTGTTTTAATGGAAAAATGCGTTTACATAAATATACTGGTAAAATAATCGGAATTTCAACCCCAATTACCAAACAACTTGCAATTTACATCTCGCCTTCTCGAATTTTTAAGTGAAATAAACATTCAATGTATAAACTACTATTATGAAAAAGATTCCATTTGTTAAAAGTGGTCTGACAGAAACGAATCTAAAAAATTATGGAAAAGACGTAGTTAATGCCAATAAGCTGATTAAAAAATGATCCCATTGTTGTGGTTTCGTTTTAGGTTTTAAACAAATCAGTTGAATTTTATTCATATTAGAAATCATTTAATGTATTTAATTTTGTAAGGGTAACTTGCGAGTTATTGCAGCATGTAAATACGTTATCCTACACTATATAAGGCTATCTTAGAAAGAGTGTCCTAACCCACAAATATCCGAAAACTTTATTGCCATTTATTAACCTTTAAGCTGCGGCGCTGTATTTTTTCAACCGTCTCGCAGAACGGCTCTTTCGCCTGTATGTCCGACCCCCTACCTAATTACCAAACTTTAGCAATAGAGCCTTCAGTGGCATTTACGACTGACGCTTTCCTTTCATAGTATTGTGTGGCGTATCATTTGGGGTGAGATAGATATCACCGTAGCGAGACCTTCTATCTTTCCCCCAAAGCGTCCGCACCTCACGGTCGACAGAGTAGGGTACCGAACAAAAGGGGAACCCTCTAGAAGGTCAGTCGCTGACAGCTCGTAAATGGTGATCGATGTCAGCGGTCATTTAAAAGGGGGATACCATCCACAGTACAGAGATCTATACCATGCCACTGGTGAAAACAAAATTTTAGTGGTAACAACTGTGTACCTGTCGCAGCGTAAAGGTTAAGATATTTATTTTTTGTGTGGCGTAAATAATGTACAGGACAATAAATGTACAAGTTCAAGTCTTCTAAAATTTCAAATAACTTATTGTTAATCACTAAAAAACAAGTTGTTTAAATTTAATCAGTCGTACGCCTAATTTTTTCAGATGACGCTACAATACCAACTGTAAGTAAATTTAATTTGCATTTCACACACAAGACAGCTTTTTAGTTTCTTAAAAAGCTGCACTATTTCCATCCAAATATATTTAAAAAAATCAAATTTTATGTAGTGATAAAAATGTTTGACACTTGGAAATGAAATTCTATATTTTTAATGGGTTACAGTGTCACTAATACACAGCAGAAACGCTAGAACACAAACATTCACGGATTATTTGATCGGAATAATTGTATTTTATGGGTCACTGCAGTTTGGTGGAGCCTCCTTCTTTATTCAAATAAAGATAAGTAAAAGTTATGTTACTCTCTTCACACCTAACGGATCCGTGAATTTCATGTTCCGCTTAAACAGCATGAAACACAATGCATAATGCTTACAAATAAGAGTAAAATACCTAATGGTATTTTTTACTGGCCAATGTAATCCAGTTGGAAGATTAACGGATTAGCAACCCGAGGGTTGGGAGTTCAAATCCAATCAAAGTCTGTCGTGTACTAGGGGGCAAGCGCACTTAAATCTGCCATGACTCCTAGTATCCTCACTTGGAAAGTGTGGAAGAGTGGAAGATTTGAGAGGAAAGAGCCAGTTGATATGTGATCTCGTTATATGACTGTGGCTTAAAATCCAGTGCTGCTGTCTTCGGATGTTTACATTGAAAATTGATCCCGGACCGTTGCCAATAGCTCCTTGTGTTGTTCCAGTGCGACGTTAATGCATTACCTTATTTTTCACCTTATGTCTCTGAACGTCCTGAGATATCCAAGTAGAGTAGTTTTGCTTTAACCCTTCAACACACACATTTATCTAAGTTCATTAGCTGAAATAATTCTAGGGATGATTCTATTGGTTAAAAAAGCTGAAACTGTTAAGCTTTTAGGTAGTTTTGCAATAACCCTTCAAGACACATTTATCCACGTATATTGGATGAAAGAATCCTAGGATAATTATTTTAGTGAAGAAGGTGGAAACTGTTAAGGGTTTTTAGGTAGTTATGTTATTGTGGAGATGCCAGCCACTTTTACCATTTACCCAGACTATACGGTGCGCCTGGTTCCCGCCAAAGTCAACGAGCCAATGAGCAGCCAGACCTATGACATCACCACGTACAGGGTATAAAAGCGCCCTGAACACTTTCGCGCGTAAGTAGTGCCTTGTGATCATGATATACGATGCCAGGCCCGAAGTTACCTCTCTGTTACCCGTCCCCATATTGTAACTGTCCCCATTTCATTTAATTAAATGTAATTACTCGTATATTAAGCTCTCTGTCTACCCATATTATTATGCGTGTGAAACCTTTAATTTAATGTTTCTTCTGAAGTATTCCAATGCGATCAAGATGGATTGAAATCTTGAATATGAATGGATTCGATGCCCACAACAGAGCAAATAAAGAACTACAGATTATGTTTTAAATTTTCATCCATTATTAGTAAATATCAACCATCTATATATATAATTCTCTTACGTGGCACGCAAAAAAGACGTTATCTGTTATCGCGTTTTGGCAACATTGTACGATTGTTTGTTTATGACGAAGCCTCGCGCTTCAATTGAATTTATAGCGTTTTCGGATGAAATTTTATTGAAAAAAAAATGAATTTTAGTTGAGCTGTTGCAGTTAATAATAGAAATCAAAGAAAGCGGAGGATCTTTTCAGGGCCATTAAAAAAAGGTCCTTTTCAAGGCCATCAATAATAGTTCAACAAGACGCTTGCACTACAACTTTCGACAACAAACTCAATGAAAAAGCGTGGGTGAGTCGAGTGCAGGGGTAAATGTACACACAAATAACATGCTGGGTATTCAATTTCCAAATCAGCGCTCACATTTCGAGTCAAAATTTGCTCAAAGTTTTTCATTTGAATTCGGATTCTATAGGTACTGTATTTATATATTCTGAAAAACAGCAAAAAAATTTAGGTTTGAAAAATATTTTTTTGGAATATCAAATTTTGTCCTTCTGCTAGGACACATGTCTTCATTGATGCGAGCGAAGCGAGAATAAGTTCACGCAGCGAACCAATGAGGATTGCGAAACAATCCTCCTGGGGTTGGCGAGCGTTAGCGAGCAGGGGGCGGGCCCCCTAGTATAGTATATTTCACCACACTATAAATATCATTTATAGTATGGCGAAATATCCATAAGGATTATCCTCAACTTGTTTATGGTACAGATATTCAAACGTCATATGTCCTTAAAAGAGGAAAGTACTTTCCCAGAATTAGTTTGATTCAAATAGAGATTTTTACATTAAGTTGATAGGGGGGTAATATTTACAATAATGTGCAAAGAGGAGACTGAATAGATTTCTAATACGTAAACTGTGAATGCAATAGTATTTGTGTTGGCGGCATTATTACTTTAATTGGCATGTCTGTACAGTAGGGTGTCCCTTATTTTTCAAAGTTTTTATTTTCTAACGCATAGGTTCTAGTTTTGTTTATTTGACCATAAAACACTCGAAAATAAATTTGTATCTTATTTGGAGCTCTGCAACCCGGTTCCGACTTGCATGGAAACATGTTCGTACAAGTAGCGTCGCAGGTACCGCGCGTGCGCCGTGCTTGCTCGGTCAATTAAAGGCGGGTTTTCCTAGCATACAGGTTTCAGAGCAGTCAAATGCGTCATACATTACATAGTACCACCAGAATTTAGTTCAAATAACCGATCACATGACTGACTGGTACAGTTGATGTGCTTCTTAGTAAAACATAAACACGCAGCGTTGCTATAAGTTGTAAATTCCTGTTGGAGCGGTAATGGGTAATTTGTAATTAACGTCGTACGAGAGCAATACAAAGGGCTATTGACGACTGCCCGGGATCAATCCCTTAAGGGAAAAATTCGAGGACAACACCTCGTAATTTTGAACCATGATCAGATGACGAAGCAATACCTGAGCTGGCACCCCACTCTCCAAACTTCCACGCCAACCCAAAGTGAGGACTTTCGGCCACGACAGATTTAAGATGAACCAGCCGCCTCACACCATACGCTTACAAACATGCATACCCGGACCCGGATTCGAACCAGGAACCTTCCGATCTAGAGGCTAACACCTTTACCACATTTGGAGAGAAGGATCTACTTCTTGCAGTACAAAAACTGGACAGCTCTTCCGGCAAAGATGAAGCTAAAGCAGTTTCAAACGCACTTAAAGAATGGAACCTCAATGATAAAGTACAAATAATGTGCTGTGATACGACAGCATCTAATACAGAGCGATTGAATGGAGCTTGTGAGCTTTTAGAACAACATCTTGAAAGAGAATTGTTACTCTTTGCTTGCCGTAATCATGTTTTATGAACAGGTTCAGAAAAGTGTATTTGAATCAAAGATCCAAGTCGCAAGCAGTCCCAATATTCCACCACTGATCAAAAAGTTCAGAGACAACTAGAAAAACATTAATCCTAATACTATCGAAACATGCACAGAGTTTGCCAAACAGCATCTTTTTGACGCGACCATTAACGGATTGGTGACGTTTTTTAACCATGAACTGCCAAAATCTATTATACGTGACGATTATCGGGAACTGATCGAACTATCTGTTATTTTCTTGAGAGGAGATAATGAGAGTAAAATTAAAATCAGACGTCCTGGCTAATTGCATCCAGCACGATGGATGGCAAAAGCTATTTACACTTTGAAAATATATTTGCTGCAGTCTCAGTTCAAAATGAGCTTCGAGGACAAACGAGCGTTGCAAGATGTTTGTTTATTCATAGTGGCAGTTTATGTGATGCCCGGGCTTGGATGCAGTTTGTCGATGAAGGCGCCGAATCAAGATTTGCGTTTATTAAAGACGTTAAAAGAGTATGAAACAGTTGACAAATTGATTTTCAAAGCTGCCCTGAACAAGTTCAGTCAACACCAGTGGTATTTATAAGAGAAAATAGCCGTACTATCACTCTTTGATGCAATAGTTTATAAACAAACCAATTCGAATATTGTAACGAACTTACTAAGAGAAAGTTTATATTATAATATAGTATATATGAAAGTATATACGTTTGTTCGATTGAAGGAAGAGATGTCTGTATCGTTATACGATGAGAGTTTTGTTTTATCTGTTATTTTAAATTCTGTTAATTTTCTGGTGATACCAATTTCTCTTATTCTTTTAGGGAAATCAATGAGTGATTTCGTATCCATCAAGAGCAAAAATTTTGTTTTCGTGATTAAAAGTTGACAGCAGCTTCCTACAAGAAAATGTATCTTCGTGGGAAGAAAATGCAGCCTTTGTGGAAGCTAAAAATAAGATTTTTATCTTAAAAGCAGTAAATGACACAGTTAATAGAGCTGTTAAGCTAATGCAGGCCTTCCGTGGTTTAAATACCGCAGAAGAAAAACAGAAACAGTTCTTATTACGCTGTGTGCAAGAACATATTAAGATGTATCTAGACTGTAAAAAAGAGACCTTAAAATAAGAGTATCCTGAATAATTATATGTAACTTTATTTTATAATAATTAAAAGCATTACTTAAATTTGTCTTTTAATCAATAATTACCTAAGATATGCATAGTTGCGATGACCTAGCTACATATTAAGATCTGTTCAAAAATGTCTATTTCCATAAACTTTGGGGCCCTTTCGGCATGGGTTAACATTAATGTAGGAAGTTAAAATTTTATATTTAAGTAAGGCTTAGTATATTAAAAAGAATTAGAGGGTATGCGTTTTGATAGCTGCAAAAAAAAAAATTTCGACCATATAAGGGACACCCTACTGTACAGTCATAAAATTATGTTTGTGTTTTCACCCTTGTGATGAAAAATCAAGCATTAAGACCGTTTAAGGCCTGGTGCACACATCCGGTTTTTCAACGTGCGGCGGCGCTGTGGCAACGCAAGTGCGGTCTGAGATACATTAGATCCAATGGAGTAGTTCACACATGCGTTCGGCGACGCACATCCAACTTGCGTGTAATTTGTACCACAGTTCCCCACAGCTCGCCGCACACGCTTCTCCTTTCTCAAATACCTTGTTTTCATAAATAAATGGAACATAAATAATAATTAATAAATATTTGTATCCAGTAACGTCTATTTTGTTTCAAAATGTACTTTTTTTGCACCAAGTAAGCGATATAAACGCGATTTCTTCAATAGAATATTTATCGCAAATGGCGCGAAATGAGTACTTGCGTCATTTCACGGTTATGTGTGCATAGTTGGGCTTCGGAGCCGCAACGGCGCCGCACGTTGAAAAACCGAAAGTGTGCACCGGGCCTAAATTGTCTGTTAACCTAACTTTACTAGGATACGGGTTTCTTGTACGCGGTATTGAAATTGGTCAACTCCCAAGAACGAGCACTAAACCGGTCAATTCTCGAATGAGCACAATCTTTCCTGGAAGTTGGTTCTCACACGAAACGAAGCGAAAGAGAATTTAAGAGAGGTTATCTTTTTTTGAAATCTATTTTGATACAAGCAGAACTACCCGACGTTACTCGTGTTTAATTAATTAAATGTTGACTGAAAAGTGATCAAACTAATCTCTTCTAGTTCGTAAAAGAAGAATAGCATTTTTACTTGTAGCATTCCTGCACATGGCTAGCGATGTATTCGAATTTCATCATCAAAATGAGAGGATGGTAAATTAAATTGTTACGGCAACCGTGATTAATTTAGTTTGTGAATGAAACGAATTTTTTCTTGAAAATTCCATTTAGTTATATGTGAAATAACGCGGTAGGTAGGTAGATATTTTAATTAGCGTAGTACTGGAACAACGGAACGTGCTAGTGACGACGGTCAATTTTAAATCGAATCCTTATGGTACTATTTAAAATTCAGATTAGGTTTCTAAATGGGAACCGCGTACCTATTTAGAATATATAGAAATGTATTTGTAGTTACTTGACTAAAGGAGTACAGCTTCCAATAATACCCATGAAACATGAAAAACAAATGTAAATTTAATTTATTTTAATCGTCTTGCAATTAAAAGCAATATCAAAATTTTATTTGCTATCAAAGCTATATCAAAGCTATATGTGAACTAAAACACCAGGTTATCCACTTTAATTTAACGTAATTTGACTTGTTTTAAAGTGATTTTTTAAATTTTACTTGTCATTTTAAAATAAGAAATTACACAGCTTATATTAAAACTGTTTTGTTTTGTATATATTTTTTATTTTTATGAAGCAGCAATACAGGGTGGTCCCGAATTCATGGTACAAACTTTAATGGTAGGTACAGGACATTGTAACAATGATTTATTGTATAGGAATGTATAGTCGCAAGTGACGCGGTGAGGCGTAAACAGGGGAAATAAAAGGAAAGAGAAATGGAGTGATCGGTTGGTATCATTGCCGGTAGAGGGCAGTAGATGTCTAGCCGCTGTTGAACATGATGCATCGCAGTAGGGAAAAGTGCCATTCACAATTGTGCTGCCGTAGACGATGGGTGACTTTACGTATGCAGAAAAAGCAGACATGCATTACATGTACGGCCGTGCAAATGGTAACGGCAGAGCTGCGTTACGAATGTATCGCGCGGAGTATCCTGATAGACGAATGCCGGATCATAGAATTTTTCAACGGTTACATCGTCAACTTTGTGAAACAGGTGCGTTCGACGTCAACAGACATGGCGCTGGTCGAGTAAGAGCTGTACGCACTCCAAGGCTGGAAGAAAGCATCTTGAACATTGCGGCTGATAGACCCGAGTCAAGCACAAGAACTGTTGCGCGTGACGTAGGTGTGAGTCATCAGACTGTATGCAGAGTGTTAAACGAAAATCGCTTACACCCCTTCCATTTTCAGAAAGTACAAGCATTGAATCCGGCAGATTATCCTCGCCGCGTGAACTTCTGCCTGTGGGTGATGCAGCAATGTGCGTTGCAGCCGGATTTCGTAGATTATGTGCTATTTACAGATGAAGCGACATTTTCACGCGAGGGTGTCTTTAATGCGCACAATTCCCATGTGTGGGCAACCGATAATCCACATGCAACGCGTCGACATGCGTTTCAACAACGTTTCAGTATTAATGTGTGGGCTGGTATTGTGAACGACTTTTTGATTGGCCCATACTTACTACCCACGCGGCTCACTGGCGGAAGCTATCTTATTTTTCTAAAAGAAGTGTTACCACAACTGCTGCATGATGTTCCGATCGCCATTCGTAACCGCATGTGGTTTCAGCACGATGGGGCGCCAGCACACTTCAGCATTGATATACGGAATTACCTGAATGCCACGTTTGGTACTCGATGGATTGGGCGTGGTGGACCAGTCCCTTGGCCACCCCGATCTCCCGATTTATCGAGCCTCGATTACTTTTTATGGCGACATCTAAAGCATCTTGTTTATGAGACTCCAGTTGACTCAGATGAGGATCTCGTCGCTCGCTTATCTGTAGCTGCTGCAGGTGTGCGTGAAATACCAGGCATCTTTGAACGTGTACGCCAATCGCTCCACCGACGCTGTCAAGCATGTATCGATACTGGTGGACGCAATTTTGAACAATTACTGTAAACATGACACTTGTCAACAACGCTTTCAATAAAATCTTTGTTTTTCCTTTCGGCCGTTATTTCCCCTGTTTTCGCCTCACCGCGTCACTTGCGACTATACATTCCTATACAATAAATCATTGTTACAATGTCCTGTACCTACCATTAAAGTTTGTACCATGAATTCGGGACCACCCTGTATACAAACCATTACGTATTCAACCAAAGATTTCAAGAAAGTTGGTGTAAAAATATAACTGCCAAAAAATAACCCATATCTAACGATATTTTGCAAGACATAAATAATTAAAATCTAACTTATAAATCATATGTATGTAATAGGTAATATGCTAGAATACATAAATACAAACAGAAACACAGGTACGATCTTTGTAAAAATGTAGAAATCTAAAAAAATATATTTGGAAAAACGTGTCCAATTTCAACTTCTTCAATATGTTCTGAAATAGAACAATTTTACAAAACAGTGATAAAGAAAAAATAATTTATTTACTAAAGAACACATATTAAGACATCACATATTAAGATAACTTCAAATGTGACCGCAGCATTTCACTGTTAACTCAAATAAGCAAACACAGAATTCTAAATGAAATTAAAAATTCAACATAGTTGACATTAAGTGACGTTGCCAGATACAGAGTACCAAAATTACATTTTTATGATAAATTATTTGCATCATGGGGAAAATAAAGTCAGTTCATACATAAACATTATGACTTAAATTGTTTTGGAAAAAAATGTTTTTCGAGCAATACAATTAAAAAAATATTATTGGAAAACTTTATTTTCGATTAAAACTGCTAAAACTATATGTACCGCGTACAGTACTGTTCGCGGAACATACCAGTTTCACTGATTTTTCCGTCTTCCAACATGTCCCAATGCTCTTAAGACGAAAATAATCCAGAAATTACCTTGGTACACCAATACTAACCAAAAACACCAAACCCATCCGTTTAGAACACCTATTAAATACGCTCTTACCACAAACAACCAATACCCACTGTCAGCTCAGCCCCATTGACAGACGATCTCGTATGTTATTCGCACATACGAGATCGGTGAGATCGATCATGCTGTGAGTTCATGGAAATGATACAAATCCAACCATGCTGAAAATTAGTTATGAGATCGTTTTTACTTGAAGCTGCCGGTCTTGTGTTTGGTACAGTTTGAGGAAGCATGACCCTTGCTACATTCTTTCCCAAAACAACCGAACAATACACCCAATGCCATCATGACGCAAAAGAAATCTTGAAACTACCATGTCACACACACACACACTATAGTACTATTCAAAACCTCAAAAAATCCAAAAATTACCATACCAAACTACCATATCCAGAAACTATCATATAAAACTACCATATCCAGGAACTATCATATAAAACCACCATATCCAGAAACTATCATATAAAACTACCATATCCAGAAACTACAATACCAAACTACTTAGTCCAGAAACTACAATACCAAACTACCATATCCAGAAACTACCATACCAAACTACCATATCCAGAAACTACCACACCAAACTACCATATCAAGAAACTACCATACCAAACTACCATACCAAACTACCATATCCAGAAACTACCACACCAAACTACCATATCAAGAAACTACCATACCAAACTACCATATCCAGAAACTACCATGCCAAACTACTATATCCAAAAACTACTCTCTCTCTGTACCCTCCAAAAATCTACAAACTACCATAACCACCAAAGTACTAATCAAAACATTAAAATCACTATCCAACACGTGCTTACCACAAACAACCAATTCCCAGTAAGTTTGCTCATCTTATCAGCCCCGTTGACAGGTGATCGCATACGTTATCAGCAACCATCCCTGAAAGACCGTCATTTAAGTTATGGGTCCTCCCTTTTACCCCTTGATACAAAACCAAACAAACAAACAAACAACTATCGCCCTTGCACCATAAAACCCCCAACCAATCCAATGTCATCACAACCCAAAAAATCCAGAACCTACCAGGCCGCACTAAAACATAGAAAACCAGCGTTCCCACTATCCAATACGCGCTTACCACAAACAACTCATTCCCACTCTGCTCATCCTCTAATCAACCCCGATGACAAGCGATCTCGTATGTTACCAGCAACCATCCCCGGTAACCGAAGTCACGCGTCTTTCCCCTTGACACACACACATGCGCCAGTGTGCATCCGTGCGTGACACACTCCCATCGCGGCATATAAAGGAGGACGCGCGATGCCCAATGTTCCGGAGATTCCGACATGTTCTTCCCGACTCTGCAGATCCTGCTGTGTGCCGCGGGTGCAAGTGCCACCTACTACTACCCGTGGTCCTCACCCGGGCGGTGGTCCACTAGCGAGAGGTCCGGGGAGGAGCTCTATCCCGGAACGTACCTGGGAGAGGGGTCCGCAACGTGGATGAGGGGGTACGCAGAGTTGTCCTGCTCGCTGAATCAATTCGAGGGACATGTGGTTTCGGTAGGTAGTTTTGGAAGTTTATTTATAATTGGCGTGAGTTCAAGAAAAGGATAGGATGCTAATCTAACCATGCTGTTATTACTAGTAAAGAGTCGTAAATTTGGTTTGTGTTCAACAGGTGCACAAAGGTATTCAATTCTATCTCACAACAAAACTGGAAATCCACACATTAATCTCAAAACTGTTTTTTTTTATACTCAGTGTTTTTTTTTCATATGGAATGTGTATCTGATCAATTACCTCAGTAGTAATATTTCCGTTGCTATATATAATACTGGTAGATATTTCAAATGTTTTCTTTATGCGTTGGCATATAACATTTAAAATGGGATGCTGACTAAATGTTTCCGGATCTATATGCACATTCTCTCATTAAAGTGTTTATTTTTTATAATTTTAATCAGATTTTATATTTGCTATTGTAAATTAAAATGGCCAAACTCTTCCGCATTCTTACGGTGATCAAAACAAGTAATTTAAATTTTGATGCAAAAGTTTCTAACTGAATCCTGTTGCCCTTGATTTTATTGCATTCAAAAAAGAACGCCAGTTGCACGCATCAAAACAGTCTTTTTGGATTTAGTGCCTTTTCTATATATCTATAATACTTAGTTGGTATAGAAGTGAAACACTAAAATTTTTCAAGTATATGCTTTGTAGTTTTTCTAGACCAGAATATGGTGGTATTTAGAGTGATGAAGTACACTTAGTTATTTTAATCTTTACATGAACGTTAAATTTCTTATGAAACATACTTAGAAATGGATTTATTTATCAAATAATTTTATTAATAAATTGCCTTAGCAATATGTAATTTATAAAGATAGAACTCTTCTCCGAACTGAATTTTTTGACTTAGTGTTTCACTAGTAAGCCAACTACACAGTAAAGAGTTTCTGATCTAAATAATTACATGTCTCTCTCAGAATAATGATTCTTTTTCTATTTAATCTTATATAGTATGTTTAAATTTCTTGTAAATTTGCTTATGCTTTTGAAATAACATTTGATATCATATTTAAAATATCATCAAAACTAGGCGTTTTTGAAGTAAATAAGATCACTTTCCCTCGGTAATAATGCTTCTACTGTTATGGATCTGAATATTTTAATACGATGATGTATGATGATGATGTATAAAGATTTTATGTCTAGTAATGATTATGCATTGATAAATAAGTTGATAATTTTTAACCACGCATTGTGTAATAACTTCCGCACAATTTAACAAACTTAACATTTTCGGACCAAACGTTATATAAAGGCGTTATAGTTGTAAACAAAGTGTCTGTGTGAATTTTATTATAATCGAATAACTCAAAAGTTAGTTTTGAAAATTCCACTGCCACCCACCTTTTAGAACCAGTCCTCCTATCAGTCATACCCCGGCAAGAAAAGTGACACAAGTCAAAAAAATAAAACTTTGATGTTATGTCATTGAAAACTATGTATGAGGTACTTCAGCGTGTTATATTACTATTCTATAGAATATAATAGAAGTTAACATCATAAATACTTACCTAAAATTTAAAAGCTTATACTATTTAAATATATGTTTTATAATATCCTTTAAGTTTTTTGTTTCTCAAATTCTGCAATTTTGACTTGTGTCACTTTTCTTGCCGGGGTGCGATATAACGAAATGAATGACCCTGGAAAGACAAAATTAACCCAATAAAAAGTTTTTTACGTGAAACTATAGAATTTAAAGCTTTAAGTTTGATAAAAATTAGAAAGAGGATATTTTAAAGAGTTATTTTATGATTTTTAACCCTTTGGGTACATTTGACGACTGAGATTCATCATGCACTAAGTTACGGGTTTTGCCTAAGTTGCGGGTGACTAGTATAATTCGTCATTCAAACGAGGAAAAAATTTAACATGCACATTACTGTTCATGGCAAGAGTGATTGGTTTTACGAGACTCTTCTTGAATCAAATTACTCAATCGTTCTCTAAAAAAATACGCTTTATTTAATATGACACCATACACAGAAACATTTACACGGCTGCGTTATCAGACATTCGTTTTTGGAATGAACGCGGATATCAGAAGCTATGCGATCTCTCTTATACCGTTGCCATTCCTATCAAACGAAATTATACAAAAATATAATAGTAACTAGTGTGAAAACGATAGTACGAAAATATAACAGTAATTAGTGTACAGACGATAATACGAAAGTATAACAATATATAATGTGCAAACGATAATCCGAACTACTTTTTTTTCAAATAGATCTGTACCCAAGGGGTTAATAGAATACATACATTGTTTAGGGATAAAATTCATTGATGTGAAAAATACTAGCGAAACGAAATTTGTAACCATATCTTTAGAAGAGTCCTTATGTATAAAAGAAACAATTGTAAAGAGTTTTAAATTCATTTTATTATTACTGTTCTGTAAAAATTCCAAATTTATTAGATTTATGCGAAGCAAATTTTTATAAAAAAAACATTATCTGATTTGTGAAATGAGCATATTTTAAAATGCACGATTGTAAATATTGTACAGTGAAAATCTGATTTTTAACACATAAGCTTAGCATTGAATATTTTTGGTTCAGATTGCCTTGATAGCCTTGTTGATTGATAGCCTTGTTGCCTGAAGAGCATAGAGACATTGGAACATGTAATGCTCTGTACAGAGGAAATCGGTCATATGAAATTTTGACTGGACTTGCAATCCATACTTTCTACAGGTTGTAGATTCTTTCTTCGTACATGCTGCGTTCTATAGAAGACACCATGACTTTGAT
This sequence comes from Metellina segmentata, assembly GCA_947359465.1. Classification (NCBI taxonomy): domain Eukaryota; kingdom Metazoa; phylum Arthropoda; class Arachnida; order Araneae; family Tetragnathidae; genus Metellina; species Metellina segmentata. Next base: position 75,089,769 of record OX375882.1, read on the forward strand.
CTAATACACCTTACTTTTATACCAAGATGCGTGATGTAACAAATTTAAGTATGAATGTGCTCACCTGGTCCATATTACTTACATTGGAAAATAAAAGTTAGTTCCTTCTGTAACTATTTTTAAAGCAGTATAAATTAATTTTTTTTTGTATTGGAGAACTTATTTATGTCAAAGTATTAATAAATGTAGGTATGATCTTATCAAACGTAAGAAACTGTTCACGTCTATTTCTAAAAATATTAATATGAGCCTAAATTTTATCAATACCAAATTTATGTTCCTATTCTCACTTAAAGCTTACAATAATCATCTTAAAGAAACTAAACTACTATAATTTTTCACCATTGTTTTGAATTACTTCGTTATAAAATTCTATGGAGCATGCATAAGTAATTTTAACTACGAAATTTCTCGCTTGAATTCTAATTAATTAAAAATACTATACATGAAATTTAATAATATTATCATGAATAATTACATGAAATACAAAGAAGTGTATGTGATCTATGTCCATTTTCTTAACTTAATTTATGTTTCGTATCAGAATAGTAACGCTATAATTTACATGACAGCACATTTTAACGCTATTATCTGTTTCTTTAACCGATTCTGATGCATCGTAATATATGTTTTGTTCATTTTTACGTTATAAAAACTCTTTTACAAGATGGTTGATTCAATAAAACATAAAAAATATGGTATTACCAACTGTCGATTAATTTTAATCACTCGGTAAATGATTATAAACCCTTTTTAACGCGCACGTTATACATCAAGATGAGTTTCGTAATATTTTGTCCGAACTTCGACCTTAACCTTACTTCCATCTGCTGCTTTAAAAATTTTATAGAACTTGGATAACACTCTCAATAAATTTAGACTGCCGATAAATATGCAACCGTAACACAATATTAATACAATTTATTTTCAACATATTATATTAAATTTATAAAAAGGAAATTACATATAAACTGTACATATTATATATTTACGATAATTATATAGAGAATTCATATTAAAAATTATTCAAATAAAAAACTCTAAGTTAGTTATTTTAACCAAATTTTCATATATATACACAGTTATAGAGTGCGTCGTGATAAAAATGAACATTTTTATTACAAAAGTTTTTATTTATATATTTATAAATAATCATACATATTAGGGTAGTAAATCGTTCTTTCATTCATAACCTTATTCCATATATTTTTTTGATATCGAAATTTCAAGATCAATATGTAACTTTAAATTGTAAGCCATTACAATACACGTAATAACATTAATTGTAAGCCATTACAATACACGTCATAACATTAAATTATAAACCATTTCGATACATCATAAAAAAAGCCACATCGAAACTAAATAATTGATCTGTTGGTAATCCTTTCTTGGAAGCAACGAAATGTAACCTACTTTTGCAACCTGTGTTTCCTTTTGTTGTAAGTTACACAATAAAAATTACATATATCAATCTAAATATGAGTGCACAACAAAACGATGTTTGCTCTAGTTCATTGTATTTCTAGATATTTTGTATAATTTGTTTACTTAACTCATTGAAGTGAAAGTAAAGTTCACGTGAATTATAAGTCAAATTATACAAAGAATGTCACGCTTACCCTTAGAATACGCCTCAGTAAACAAGATAAAAGTGGTTTGCGTGTGCTGTTAAGAAAGGAGATTTCGTTTATTATTACATTTAATAAAAGCATCTTAATGCGGAAACGAAACTTTCCTAGGCCACGCATTTGTTTTTCGAATGCAACAAAGTGTGACCTTATTATATTTCGGTCCTTTGAACTTGTAAGAGGAATGTTAACAATTTCGTAGAGATTTTAGTACATTTCACTAAAGACCAAGCTATCGAATGAAGATTTGCACACCTGACTAGCATAATTAAACTGTTTTTATCTTCATCGCAGCTTTGTTTAGCTTTTATATACATGAAAGTCGCAATACCTAGAACAGTAATTGAAGTGATGACGTTATAAATGAAGTAAGCGTCCCAAACTAAATTCTACAGGGCAAGCAAGTTGAAGCATTTACCTCCTTCTTAGAGATCAGGTTTCCGTTAGTGACACCTTTCATGTTTTCCGGAACTGGACTTCGTGAGTTGCGAACTTACCTACTTTTCAGTGTTGCTGACTGGCATTGGAACATAGAATCATTCAGGTTTTTCAAAATTTGGAACTTACCTCCTTTTTAATGTCAATTCCATAATTTTTGACCTTTCCTTCTTAGAGAACAACTTTCATGTTTAACCCTTCAAGTGGTTTCAATGAGATACTTCGTTATCCAGATATTTAAAAAAATATTTTGATGAGGACGATATTAAGATATCATTAGTTTTTTCCTAATGACAAGATATCTCGTCCATCGAGATTCTTGTCATTTTTCCTGATGACAAGACATCTCGCAAGAACAACAACCAAGAGACTTAAATAATGTTGTATTTCAATCTTATGACTCATGTTACCACGTCTCATTGCATTACATTCTTATGATTCGTGTTACCGTGCCTGGTTTCATTACATTCTTATGTTTCATGCTACCATAGCTAGCTGTATTACTTAGTTATAATCCATAGTACTATGCTTGATTGCACTACCTTAGATGAGACAAAACCCAACTTTTTAAAATGTTACTACTTAACCATAAACAAAGTCCCGCATTGCTCTTATTGGAATTAAAGAATTCATGCATTAAAATAGTAAAAATAAGCTTTAAAAAAAACGATCTTAATTTTTACAAATTTTACCGAATACTATCAAAATTTGGTACTTGATCTTATGAAAAGAAACCTCTAAAATAATATCTGTATGAAGTGATTCTATACTGGTTACGTAATATTGGTTTTAAGCTTAGGAAATATGCATAAATATTTCTTCGTGTTCCGCTAGAACATAAGTCATTTATCTACTTGTCATAATGACGCAATCATTCACAGTGTTTCTCAAATTGTACAAAAGAAAACTAATAATACTCTAGAACATTTTGAGAAATATGTCAGAATCTGTACTTCCTCGTTGGGAGTGTTAATCAGCTGCTTTCACCTAACTCATTTTTTGAATACTGGACTTTAGTTACTGTCTATTGTTCTGATGGCTCCATAGTGTTTTAATTTGGACACCCTGCTATTTGCTGAAGTCTTGACATCTCTAAAGTCTTGTCATTATCGTTGTCCTCAATGGAGATTTAGGATCGAATCTAATGAAGATTTAGATTTGTTTCTTAATCTCCAATGAAGTGTTCTAAATCGCAATTTTGAGCATGCTTGTGATACAAATTATACGAGTGTCAATAGACTTCGTATAAATTTGATACATTACATTTACAAATATTTCAAGACTCTTTAATTGAGCGATTTTTTAGAAGTGACAATTAAGTAAGACTCAGACAAAACCAGGTTTCATGTTTTCTTTTGTAATGCTGGAATTCTGGTGGATTGACACCAGACACAAGTTCACTGAATTGAAAGTTATTCTTTTAAATCACTATATAAACGTTTTGGGTATAGTTGAATGTGGTGACAAAGATGATAATATGAACGTTTTAGTCACTATGGTATTATGGTAAAGAAAAATGTGTTATTAATTGAATAAGGCTGGAACAGAATTCCCCAACCTCAATTATTTTTGTATCCTCGTAAATAAGCTTATTTGCTCGTTTACCAAGAAAGGTAAGAACAGGATACGAGCTTTATTTATGAATAAAACATTCCTAAGTTTCTTGCCCAGATCAGTTGCAGACGCCATTTTTCGATTTCCCACCGGACGTGATTACTTACCTAGGATCTAACATCGTATTGAAGTAGAGAAATGAGGTATCTGTCTTCTTCGCAAACTGAACCAAATGAATGGAGATCACCTCAAGGACTGCCATAAAATTACTGACAATACATTTTCAAATACTGTAAACTGTATTTCTTAAATATATTTTATCACTCCAGGACCCTATTGAGCTGCTCGTCGACTGATGATCGAGTAACAGAAGACGAGAGTTTGATAATAAAAATGTATCATAGTGTATATTATATGGTATGAGTGTCGATGACCTTATGAAATTAAATATTTCATTTAGAAATGTTAAAATTTCTTCAAACCCACTTTTAGAAAAAGTGTCAGGAATAAAAAATCAAACTATCTCTATTGCATTCTTGAGATTAAATATACATTGAAGAACAAATGGAATGTGATGACTTATTCAACAAATGAAATACAATAATCAAATGCACTCATCCGTTCTATTACGAATGTATTTAGAAACGAAACGTTTCGAGCCAGTGTTACGGACAAAGGACCGCATAATTGCCTTCTCCCTTCATTAACCCGTGTAATAAGTTTATTGTTGTGGATGGAGTTTCACGCAAAAAAAAGCTACACGGTGTATATCACATGAAAGCGAATGCCCTTTTAGGCGAAACTGATAAGCCAAGTTCAGTTCCGTGAGTCAATTGTGTCCCGAAGACATTCGAATATTTATGCAAACGGCGGTTTTTAGTACCTTAATTCCCTTTGAAGGTGAGACCGGAAAACTTTATTGGTGCCTTTTGATCCCAATAAAACGCTACACTGGAGATTTAGAATTGGATTTTGTACACCTTCGTTCATTCAACTGAGCTATAAAGTACGATTGGTTGGCTGTGAGACTTCTTTGTGTCAAAGTATGTCTGCCCTTCAAAAATGAATTTTTTACTTGGAATGTATCTCTAACATCACAAGGCGGATAAGACTGAAAAGGTCTTATCCGCCTTGTCGTCGATCGTCTTTTAAGACAGGCACGATCATAAAAAGTTAGTAGTAAAATTGTTACGTTTCCATTTGGAGCTGCTGAATACTATGTTGAGTAATTGCAACAACTTCAATTTGCAGTGAATAAAGCTTAACATATTAATTGACTCGGAAGACTACGGAGATGGATGCTATCAGTATCTTATATCATTACCATTACCATTTAAGATTATCATTTAACATTACCATTCAATATTACCATTTAACATTTACCATTAACATTACCATTTATCATTATCATTACCATTTACCATTACCATTACCATTTACCATTACCATTTACCATTATCATTAACATTTACCATTACCATTTACCATTACCATTTACCATTACCATTTACCATTACCATTTAACATTAACATTTAACATTAACATTTAACATTAACATTTAACATTAACATTTAACATTAACATTTAACATTAACATTTAACATTACCATATACAATCACCACTAACCATTGCGTTATCTATAAGGATACATATCTAAAGTTGAATGTCGTAGATTTCCGGATACCATGAAATTACGTTATTTTTTAAACCTTAATGGCATTAGACAAGAGTTGTTTTTGTCTTGTTTACGTTTATGCTATTAATACAGACAAACTTCTTTACATGTAATAATGTACTTCATGGCTCTTTGCGTGGATTTTTTAATTTATATAAGCAATTCGTTTTGCATTCTTGAAAGATCTGGAATGAAAATATTATGTCTTGTAGAGACTCGTAGATAGAGGATGCATTATAAATAGATTTATTTACTTGAAAGTTAATTTGTTCCAGAACCATTTTTAGAAAATGTTTATCACTGTTAAACAATGAAAAGCAAACCTGATAGAAAGGAATCCATATTATTAAAGTATATTCGATATTTTAAAATCTTAGACGGGAATTAATATATCTCCATTGTTGATACAGATTTGGTAGATTAAAAAGAAGATACTTCAATTTCTAACAAAATATTCTCAACAAACTAAATGCTCCTAAAAATTTTACATTTTCCTTTTTTTTAAGTTTTATTAGAATTACAACCACACATAGATTCTATATTATACATTTTTCAACATTCTAGTGATGTAATATTGCTATTATGCTCTAACAGTCTTTGCTTTTGACAAAATTCATATATTCAGTTAGGTATTACTATTCATGGTATGAGCAATTATTCCCTCGATTTGACTGAACGCTAACACTCATTCGGTACAAATTGGAAGTTCCAATTACTCCTGTTTTTTGTAGGTATTTTAATTAACGTCATACTGGAACAACTAACGGTCTATTGACGATGTTCCGGAATCGATTTCCCAAGGGAAAACTCATGTTTTAGTAATTTGGTGTTTCTTCTTAGCATAGTCTATAACGGTTTTACTTTAAGATAATACCTATATACCCAAATAATCGATCTGGAAACATGATATAATTCTTGATAGCATATATTTTGTATATTTATATTATGAGAGACTAAGAAATTGCCATAGCTGCAACTTAGCAATCAGTATTTTACTGTGAAGTTTTATTTCTTTTATATCAATACATTAATAGGTGATTACTTTCACTGTTACAGAATGTAGTATGGTCTAAAATGAGAGGTGACTTTGAAGAACCGTTCTACCCTTGTCCGCAGTGCTACCATCAAGATCCTAGGATTCGATCCTACGACCACATGGGCAAGTCCATTCTTTTAATGAGGGATCCGGGACCACAAGATCGCGGTGTCTACAGATGCACGGCAACGGCCCAGAATTTCGATGGTCGCCTGACTACAATCTATCAGATCGTCTCCCTAGTTTGATGGCTTCAAGAAGACAAATATAATTGTTTCGTCAAGATTCTTCTACATTTCACTTGTTAAATAAACATTTTCGGTTATTTATGTCCATCAAAAAACTCTAAATCGTAAATTGTCTTCGCTTAATAGTAGCATTCAGTAGAAAGTGTGTGCTCTTAACCTTCCTTGTGGTTATTTCAACGAGGTATTTCGTCATTATCAAACCTGACCTGCCCTTTATAGACGAGATATCTCACCATGCTTAAAAATGGTCAGATCTTTAATAGACGAGATATTTCGTCAAACACACTCGGAGGCTTACATTATTTATTCGGTTCTTGGGAGTAATCTAAGAAAACTTCGATAGCTACAGCACATCGACAACTTGGTTACAACCATCCTACCTATCTTGTAGGCAATTGATCTATATTGTATTTAGTTCAATGATGATATATCATGATGTAATGTGTAGTTTTCTCAGAAAATATATTAATAATTTGCACTTGTTAAATAAACATTATTTTCTGTTAAATGGTCTGTTAAACATAAATTTCTTTCACAGTTATGTGTCAACTCAAATACACAAGAGCCATTCAAATGAGTGTAAACATTTCTATTATTTATTGAGAGATGTAAAGCTTTTAAGGACGGCGACCGTTGTACTATGTCAAGTTCACAATTTATCACATCTCTACTTTCATTTGTGAGACCTCAGGGGCTTATTGCTTTTAATAAAAACCTCTTTACTGTACTGGCACCTCATTTTCATATATCTTGGTACAATCAAAACTAATTTGTATTTCTTTCAACTTTATTGGTTGTCCCATGCGATGTAGTAAATTCAAATAAGTATACTATAATTAAAACTTATTTATTTACAAAAATTATAAGTACCAAAACAGGATCTATCTATAGTGTACCTTATTAGAGACTGTGGCTCTAAAATAATGCTTTAATGCGTCCTTACACAATTTTAACTAAGGCTTAAGGATTGATTTATAACTAGTCGAATAATTCCTAACAAGATCACTTCTAACGATTACAAGAATGCAAATTCTTATGATATCTCTTTAAATATTGTCACAACAGGTTATACAACAAAAATTAAAAACAAAAACAATTAAACTGCAAAGTATTCTTTTTTCTTCGGAAGCCAATCTATAAATGCTCGCACGGTAAAAATAATGTAGAATTTGTTACAAGATTCGATTAAAGCATACAATCCGATTCCAAGTTAACATTTTATTAGTTACTAGCAAAATACCCGACCTTAATCGGTTTGAATTGGTTTACTCTAGATTGAAGAGATAATCAAAATATATAATGACTTACGTTTTTTGTAGAATAAAAATTTATTTTAACATCTTTCGCCACCTTTATATTTTCTACAACTTATTTGGGACACAAATCCTACACATGCATATCCATTCATGTAATACATTTCACATACATCGCACAATTACTGTATGACAAAGCTACAAAATGACGAAAGGTGATACTAAGGTTACTACTATAAAAGACGATTTATAGGAAGATTTGGAATTCCCTTTCTTAAGTTCTTTTCATGTTCAACTCAATTAATTAAAATTACGATTTACGGCGAGTGCTCTCGCACTCATAGTCAACAAAACAATATTTTTTTACTTGTGGCACTCTTGCCTCCGGTATGCGACATTGTGAAATTTTGCAATCTTCTCCTGTCACTATTACAACGAATTTTTTAATGTTGGAAAAAGTTCCAGTTTGGATTAATAAACATTATTATTCTTTCAATAACGGCATTATTCTTTAAATAACGGCATTATTCTTTCAATAATGGCATAACTACACTTAAAATTTACTGAAAGTTTATACTGACTTACCTAACATTTTTAAGTCTAATACTTTGTGGTGCAGTTGCGTGTGATGAGAAAGAAAACACATTTATTAAAATAATAAATATTTAAAACGGGAGACAGCGAAGTAAAACAAAATAAAAGATGTCGCAGAAAATTGTTCTAAAGACATTAATTTGTGATTCAATTTCTCTTGATCTCGCACAGTTGCCACAACTTACAACTAAAAGTGCACAAAATTTAGAAATGTGAAATTAATTCAGAGCGAAAGAATCAGAAAAAATATCTCTGCTCGCGCGATCTTGTTCATTCTCGTTTCGTTGAAAAATATCGTCTGTCCCAAATATTCGGAAATCGTTTTCATTGCGCAAAGAATAAAAATAAGACTCGAAATAAATGAAGTATCAGAGCTAAAATTTCACCATAAAAATTTTGTTTGGAAAAATAATTGGTTTTCAGCATTACTGGTAAAGCAAATAAAAGTAATCGTAATACTCAAACTACATTCCAATTTTTCGAAAACTATCAAATTGTGGATGATTTAAGTATACTTACTCAGGTGTTTTAGCATGAAACTCTTCTAAATATAACAATAAAAAAATGTTTAATATTGCATTCACTAAACGAATAAATAATGTATTAAATAAAACACATTGTAATCAAATATCTGGAATACAATTGATGTGATGTCTACACAAACACACAAACACAAAATCGAGCATAGAACAGAAAGACGGACAGACAGACTTTCGCAACTAATTCCACTCACTAAATGAAGATAAGTACTCACTGTATACAAATTTTCATGAAAATATCTTAAACCGCGTGGACGTGTATAGGGCACAACATACAGACAGACAGACAGATGGACAGACGGACAGACAGACACCAAACGAGAAAAAGGCGGATTCGGCATCAGAAGGGTCCAAAACGGATAGAAACTTGAAACGGGTCGAAAATATTGAATGTACAAACAAACACTCCATTCTTATTTATATAGATTGTTAATAAAGAATACTCGTATACTTGCAAGACATTTACAATTAATGAACAAATTGTTTACTTAGAACTTAATTCATCTCTCGTTTTCTCACTCTAGCATCTTTCCTCCCTTTTCTCTAGAGAAAAACCTTTTATGTAGACTTTCATGTCCTGATCTGCTCTACACTGTTCCCAACAGGTAATTATATGGTAATATTCGTGCAAACGATAATCATGGTATTCGTGCAAAAGATAATCATAGTATTCATGCAAACAATAATCATTCATCACTTGGGCACAAGCATTGGTCGCCTCTAAATAGTTCAATGCTTAAAGATAGTTAATATATTAAGATTATAGTTATATTAAGAGATACACATCGTTTACAGTATCCTTACTAATTTTCTTGTTACAAGGTGAATTACCCAGAGTTTCTTGAGTTGAATTGGAAAAATGTTGATTGAAAGTAATCAGACTTATCACTTCTGTAAAAAAAATGCACACATCATTTGTGTATGGAAAATAAATTTTTTAATCACAATTTTAACTGTCTCACAACTTTCACAATTTACTTGACTTAAATACGTATATATTATATATCCATATATAAAATCCTTTTTACATTCATCGCCCCCCTGTTGTGAGATAAACTACAAAAAGTAAAACAAAGGTGACTGCAAAAGCAGTCTATTTTGAGTTTTGGTGTGATTATGATGGAACAAAATCATATTTCCTGAAAAAATGAACTACCGGCAAAGTATTGTATTCAGTTTTCCTATCCTGACGTGTGGCACTGTTCCATCAGGGATACTATGTTTCTGGATTTCATTCTCACTATGAGAGGCTGTCAAATTAAGTTTATACGATAGTTATTAGTTTATTTTTAAGGATATATATTTTCTTTTCAAGAAAATTACATTCAGCTGCACGTAGAATAACAGAGCTAGTTTTAAAATTCAATATCATCTAGTACAGAAAAAGTAAAAGTAAAACCAATCAATTACATTTTTTCCGAAAACGGAAAGTTGACTTCCCAGCATTTAAAAAGGACATTTTTCAACGAATGTATCACATGCATCAAGTTACACTAATTAATGGCTTTAACTAGTAATTAAGTAATCTCAAAGTTCTGTCAAGACAAAAAATTAATTTTTTAAAAGCCCTAGTTTGAATATTTTCTGACAATGATATTCCAAGGTCAGCAAAGTCGCATTTAAATTACGCATTGCTCTAACTAAAATGCAGTTTTAAATATAGCCCTTATACATTTTTTCAAATAATTAATTCGTTTCAATTTTTAAACCACGTGCCTATTTAGAATGGTGTATTTGGATACTGGACAATTGAGTATAGCTTTTATTAATACTCATGAAACAAAAAAAATATAAACATTTTATTGATTTTAATCGTGTTGTAATTAAAATATATGTCAGTATTTAAAAACATATTTGAACTGTACCGTTACCTGTCTCATTTAAAAATATTTATTTTTTATTTTTAGCGTTTATCAGCTATTTTAAAATAAGAAGTTACGCATCTTATTTAAAAAAAAGTTTCGTTTTGTATCGGTTATTTTTATGAAACGGAATTCTAAAAACCTATATGGGTTCAGTCAGATACTTTTAAGGAAAGTTGGTCAAAATATACAAATACTACCAACAAATAAACTAATGTCTTTAGTGATATTTTGAAGAAAAATTCATTACATCTCATTCTTCTAAATACTTTATCTACAACAAGTAGAATAATGGAACACGTAAATATAGAAGTTGCAACCTTAACAAATAGGTATTAAATTCCGTTCATTGAAATAATGCCGAATTCTGAAATACAGAATATCGGAAAACGCGTCAAATTTCGACTTCCTGAATATATTCAAGAATAGAACAATTTGTAAAAAGACTTTTGAACAATATTGATGTAGACAATAAAGATGTATTTACATAAAAATCCACATATTTATAGTACTTATAGAAAATGCTCAAACAAGACAGCAATAATTCGCTGTCTTGCCCGCTTTTGGACCTTACGCACATAAAACCCCAAAATCCAATACAATTCGCTGCCTTACCTCAGATACCTTAAGCGCAGAGTTCTAAACCCAAAGTAGGAACAAATTATTAATTCTGAAGTAGCCAGATACCCTGAGTAGAAAACTCGCCCTATTATGAACAGTGGGCGATCGTGTATGAGAAAAAAAATTTATAAGGAAAAAAAATTCCACAAATGGCGAAAAAACAATGAAATGTTAGAACTGTAACGTGAAAAAAAAATTATAGTAAAAGAAAATTCCACAACTGCCAAACAAACGGTTAAAAAGAACCAATGAAATCAAAGAAAAGAATGCAAAAAACCAATGCAATCAAATGATATTTTAAAATTAAAATAACCAATGGAATCAAAGAAAACATTTCAAACGAACCAATGGAATCAAAGAAAACATTTCAAACGAACCAATGGAATCAAAGAAAACATTTCAAACGGACCAATGGAATCAAAGAAAACATTTCAAACGAACCAATGGAATCAAAGAAAACATTTCAAACGAACCAATGGAATCAAAGAAAACATTTCAAACGAACCAATGGAATCAAAGAAAACATTTCAAACGGACCAATGGAATCAAAGAAAACATTTCAAACGAACCAATGGAATCAAAGAAAACATTTCAAACGAACCAATGGAATCAAAGAAAACATTTCAAACGAACCAATGGAATCAAAGAAAACATTTCAAACGAACCAATGGAATCAAAGAAAACATTTCAAACGGACCAATGGAATCAAAGAAAACATTTCAAACGAACCAATGGAATCAAAGAAAACATTTCAAACGAACCAATGGAATCAAAGAAAACATTTCAAACGGACCAATGGAATCAAAGAAAACATTTCAAACGAACCAATGGAATCAAAGAAAACATTTCAAACGAACCAATGAAATCAAACGACTTTAAAGGATTTTGAAAGAACTTTCTAGAATAATCAAAATGACAATTTAAACTTTCCGTTTGCCGAGGTTGTCATGAAAAAAGCAAAAACCGTATACAGATGCCATAACCTACCATAACTCGCTACTATAAATGCGCCAAAAAATCGTCAAGGCCCTTGCCACCGCTATAAACGTAGACTATAGCTGTACTCAATGCTGTTTCTATGAGGATATCAAATTATCTTTAGACCCTTCTGCAAGAAAAAATAGTGGATGGGTGTCAATATATATAGCCTATTATACCCTTAGGGTTCTGAAGAATAAGTTACCAAATTTGTAGTGGATTAGCAAACGGTGTAGATTTGTATAGAGAACAGACATACAGGCACACATGCCAACTCCTGTTCTCTGCAGGTTTTTATAGATTTTTCTATTTTTAATGTAACCATCGATATGCATATATGTGACCATCTTATAACACGGTCAAATGGTACAGGGGAATAACGAAACATGGGGTAGTACAATTTTGAATATTTGGTACCGTGTTGTATGAAAACCGTGCTATAGGATAGTCCGTGTTCTATATAAACCGTACTAAGCGAAACTTAGGAATTATATAAAAGTAGATATTCCGTTTCGGGTAATAAGGAAACTCAAACCGTGTAATACGGAGTACTGAAAAGAGAAAAAGTTAGCATATTTATTTGTATATTAAATGAAGTTACATAAGGGATCATTAAATAATATAAGTAAATATATATTTTAAAAACATTTTAACTATGTATAAAACCGTGTGGACGTGTATAGGGCACACACAATACAGACAGACAGACCAGACATATACATAGACCAGACAGACAACACAGACAGAACAGACAGACAGAGCAGACAGACAGACCAGACATATACATAGACCAGACAGACAACACAGACAGAACAGACAGACAGAGCAGACAGACAGAACGGACAGACAGAATGGACGGACAGACAGGACAGGATAGTCAGACAGACAGACAGGACAAACAGACAGACAGGACAGGACAGACAGACAGACAAACAGACAGACAGACAGGACAGACAGATAGAACAGACAGGTGAAAAAAATCTAACTGGTCTCTATTTAACCGTCCAATTGACAAACAATAAGGTAAAAGTTAAACGGTTTTATACAGAAACTATTATCGTGTTATACGAGGGTCGCCGCAATTTTAGTACCGTGTAGTAGGGAATCCGTGTTAAAGAGTACCGTGTCACATGTAGAGGGTCACGTGTATTATACAGGTCGAAATTAAATAAAATTATTCAAAATTACACTGGTGTTAATTCTTATTCAAATAAATTATATTGCAAAAGCTACGCCCTTTTAAACATATGTTACTCCTATTTGATTTTCAGCGTCCACTTTAACTTCATATTCTCTTTTTCAAGGGCGGTTTGGAATCTTTTGACGTCTACATCTATTTTTGCTCTCGTTCACAATTTCTCTTTTACGCTGATTTCTATCTTCCGGAATTTCAATTTTCTGCAAACAGACTGCTAAAGAATTCTCTTAGAGTTGGGCTTTACCGTGTAGATTTAATTATATTATGAATCACCCACAGCTCAAATCATTCATATTTAAAATAAGTGGTAAAATGGATGAATGCATCCACATCGGTTGATTTTACATTATTTATATCTGTTTACTTTTATTTGCCAGTACAATAATGGTTCTAAATTTCGTGCCAAGTCTGTTAGTGAAACATATACACAGGTAACATTTTAGAAGATGACCCGGATCCGGATGAGACATTGTAATCATCAAAGAGATTGAACAAGTCGGAGAGAAAAATAAATGTTAACAATTACTTAACATAAGAATAATGTATAAAGCAATTTGCATTCCTTTGGCTTATATGCTTTTTATATTTTCGACTAAAATGTCTTACATCAACTTTTTTGAAGCATATGATAGTGATATTTAAACCTCAGAACTATTTATTATTCTAATGGCGATATATATTACGTCATAAAAATAATGCCAATGTTTTGATGACAAATGAAATCAAGATCAGGACAGCTTTCTTCTAAGGACGAAATATCTCGCTCTCAAAATCTAATCAGCTTTGATAATTTTACATTATTTATTTCTGTTTAATTTCATTTGCCAATACAATAATGCTTCTAAATTTCATGCCAGGTACGTTAGTGAAGCATAGAAACATATACATAGGTAACATTTTAGTTGACGATGACCCGGATCCGGAAGAAATATTGTAATCAGCAAAGAGATTAAACACAAGTTGGAAAAAAATTTTAACAATTACTTAACCTAAAAATAATGTATGAATCAATTTGCATACATTTGGCTCATATGCTGTTTATACTTTCGACTAAGGTGTCTTACATCAACCTTTCTTAGGCATATGATAATCATATTTAAACCTCCGAACTATTTATTATTCTAATGGTGATATATATTACGTCATGAAAATATTGCCAATGTTTTGATGACAACGAAATCCAGATCTGGACAGTTTTCTTCTTTGGACGAAATATCTCGTTCTTCAAGATCTGGTCAGTTTTGATAATGGGATTAAAATACCAGTTGCTCATTTGGTTAAATTTTTATTTCGTATATATTAGGTTCAATTCTTTAATTAATTGTTACTAATTAATTAACCAAGAGGATTAAAATATCGGTAACTAACTATTTAAATTATTTCGTATGTATTACTTTTGACTGTATAATTAATTGTTGTTAATTAATTAACTTTTAACAAATAAGGATATTCACGGGATCTACTGTCCACGTCTATTTTAACTATGAAATATTTTAGGCATATTTGTATCACTCAGATATTGTGCATCAAAATTGCAGGTGAAATGATGGGATAAAGGCGCGCTTGTCAATCATAAAGTTAGATAATGTTCCGGGTGGCTTGATTTATTTGAAAAATTCTTGATTGTTATGAATAATAAGGAAACATCAAAATGAATAATGACTAGCTTCGAAAAAATATCTTTCTTTGGGTAAATATTTTTGAAATGTGAAGTTAGCAATATTTAGCGCTGCCATCTACCGAGATTTATCAACAACACATTTGGAATATTCTACCTTTTGAATTTATCTATAACTAGCAGAAATACCCGGCTTTGCTCGGGTTGAATTAATAATATGTTGATTGAAAAGTCATCATCAATTCTTTTTCATAAAAGAATGTTAGCATCATTTAAGCGTACGGGGAAAAAATTTAATACCAATTTAACTTCTCCGTCGCTTTTACAATTTACTTCGGACACAAATATGCATATATGCTGTATCCAACGATATTATCCATTTCATATTCGTCACACTTCTGCTGAAGTTGATTTTAAGTTTTAGAGTGACTACGAATATTCCCGTGCATTCAATTTCAGTAAAAATGACGAATTTTCGGTGGATTGTCTTGCACTTACTTTTCCTATGAATATGTTTTCATTGTGCCATTCTTTCATCTAGTAAGCGATATTTTCGAATTTCATCATCAATATGCGAAGATAGTAAATTAAATTGTTACAGCATTCGTTACTAATTTAATATGAAGCAAATGCACTTTTCCTGAAAATTCCATTCAGTGACATGTGGAATAACAGAGATTTTGTTTGAAATACATGTCATCAGAGTAGACAAATCAAACCCAATCGATAACAATTTTTTAATAAACAGAAGGTTGATTTTACAGCCCTTTTACAAAAAGAAATACACTTTCAACGAACGATTCACATGCATATAAGTTGCGTAAGAACAGCTTCAATAAATAGTGTAAGCAACCTTGACTTTCTTTCTCATAAGACATAAAATTTCAATTTTTCAAAATTACTTAGTTTGATATTATTCCAAGATCAACTAAGTCTTGTTAAAAATTCCCGTTTCTCCAACACACATACAGTTTTAAATTGAATCCTTATGGTCCTTTTTATGATCAGAAATTTGGTTCCTAATCAAAATATATAATGACTTACGTTTTTTGTAGGATAAAAATTTATTTTAACACCTTTCGCCATCTTTATATTTTCTACAACTTACTTTGGACACAAATCCTACACATGCATATCCATTCATGTAATACATTTCACATACATCGCACAATTGCTGTATGACAAAGCTACAAAAAGACGAAAGGTGATACTAAGGTTACTACTATAAAAGACGATTTATAGGAAGATTTGGAATTCCCTTTCTTAAGTTCTTTTCATGTGCAACTCAATTAATTAAAATTACGATTTACGGCGAGTGCTCTCGCACTCATAGTCAACAAAACAATATTTTTTTACTTGTGGCACTCTTGCCTCCGGTATGAGACATTGTGAAATTTTGCAATCTTCTCCTGTCATTATTACAACGAATTTTTTAATGTTGGAAAAAGTTCTAGTTTGGATTTTTAAACTTTTTTATTCTTTCAATAACGGCATTATTCTTTAAATAACGGCATTATTCTTTAAATAACGGCATTATTATTTCAATAATGGCATAACTACACTTAAAATTTACTGAAAATTTATACTGACTTACCTAACATTTTTAAGTCTAATACTTTGTGGTGCTGTTGCGTGTGATGAGAAGGAAAACACATTTATTAAAATAATAAATATTTAAAACTGAAAACAGTGAAATAGAACAAAATAAAAGATGTCAGAAAAATTGTTCTAACGATATTAATTTGTGATTCATTTTTATCTCTTGATCTCGCACAGTTGCCACAATTTACAACTAAAAGTGCACAAAATTTAGAAAAGTGAAATTAATTCAGAGCGAAAGAAACAGACATATCACTACTCACGCGATCTTATTCATTCTCGTATCGTTGAAAAATATCGTCTGTCTCAAATATTCCGAAATCGTTTTCATTGCGCAAAGAACAAAAATAAGACTCGAAATAAATGAAGTATCAGAGCTGAAATTTCATTAAAAAATATAAGTTTTTGAAGAATAATTACTTTTTCAGCAGTACTGGTAAAGCAATCGAAGTAATCGTAATATTCAATAGACATTCCAATTTTTCCATAACTACCAAATTATGGTTGATTTAAGTATACTTACTCAGGTGTTTTAGCATGAAACTCATCTAAATATAACAATAAAGAAATGTTTAATAGTGTATTCACTACACTAATAAATAATGTATAAAATTAAATACACTGCAATCAAATATCTGGAATACAATTCATGTGATGCCTACACAAACACACAAACACAAAATCGAGCATAGAACAGAAAGACGGACAGACAGACTTTCGCAACCAATTCCAGTCTCTAAATGAAGATAAGTACTCACTGTATGCAAATTCCTATGAAAATATCTTAAACCGCGTAGACGTGTATAGGGCACAACATACAGACAGACAGACACCAAACGAGAAAAAGGCGGATTCGGCATCAGAAGGGTCCAAAACGGATAGAAAACTTGAAATGGATCGAAAATTTTGAATGTACAAACAAACACTCCATTCTTATTTATATAGATGGGCTGTCATCTGACAAACAAAATTATAGTATAGTATGCGTCATTTAACTACCGATTGAGTACTATTCAAATGCCACAATGAACAACACATATCATTTTTGGTTTATCATTAATAGATTCATTGTATCTAAAAGAATTGATTCTTCCAAATTCTTTCACGAGGTATATTACAGGATTTTCGAGGATCCAAATCGGATAGCAATTTAATGGGTTATGAATATTATACTTTTCTATTGCAAACCAAATCTGTTATTCAGAAGAGAATATTATAAAAATGAGCAAAGTCCTAATTTCAAGAAAATGAGCAAAACACCTGGTTTCATGAAAAGGAACAAAACAGTTTCACGAAGACAAGCAAAATACACATTTCGTGAAAATAATCAAAATATTTTCATGGAAACGAATAAAAAACATAGCGTTTTATGAAAATTAGCAAAGTATAACACATTCTATCAATACTACAAATTAGCAATAAATGCAACTTGTACAAAATACAAGATTTTAGAATATGAGTAAAGTTTGTAATAATTCATTTAAATAAGTGATATACTCAAAATTTCATAACAAATATGAAAATGCATAGTTTTATGAAAATGGTACAAAATACACTTTTCGTAAAAATATCCCTATTTACAACATTTCATAAAATTGAGTCAAATACATATAATTTCAGAAAAATTATAAAAAGGAAAATTGCTAAGGAATATTAGAAAAAATTGAGACATTTCTAGAAAATGAGCAAAAAAATAACTTTTCATGCGAATGAGTAAAATGCAGTGTTTTATGAAAAATTACAAAAGATACAAAATTGTATCAATACTACAGGGTGTCCTAAGGTACCCGTAATGACAATTAGTGAATTTATTATACAAAAACAACACACTTTAAAACAATTATTTTTATGCCAGTGGTGAAAAGCATTTTTACCCTAACGTAGGAAAAGAATTTGAACTTACATTTATAGTAAATGTTTAAGAGTTCCAACCATTTTTTGAAGGCAAAGCTGAAGTCGTTTGCTCATATTTTTAGAAACGCTTTTCAAGATGCTGGGAGTGACTTCTTGTATCCTTAGAGAAATGGCAAATTTCAGATCACCTATTGTTTGGTGATTATCTTCATTAACTGTTCTTTAGATATCTCTCCGGAAAAAAGTAAGGGATGCTCAGATCAAGGGAACGAAGGTTTTTTGAGATAACTCGATCGCAATACCATCGGCAATAATAAAGCCGATTCACATTGTCCGGTGGCTTTAGCACCTATAACATTATCACACGATAAGCACTAAAATGCAATATGCTCCGCTGAGTTTCTTGCATGAAGTCTGGTGAACGACTTTCGGTCTTCTACTCCTGCGCTTTGTGTTCTTTACATCTTTCATGTGATTTACATTCATAATTAGCCTCAAACAGCGCAATTCTCGGAATGCGTGATAAACTCATCGTGCAATGAAGAACAAAATTACATGGAACTTTGTTATCGCGCAACACGATCGCGAAGAAAACCAAACGATAAATATCAAAGACTCGATAAAACTATAAGCAGAGAATAAAATTCAATAATTCTAAAAGAAACACGAACAATAATTTTTTTTTAAAGTTGGAGTAAAATTTTTTTAAAGTCGGAGTTTTTTAAACTTTTAGGACACTTTGTACAACCTCGCACAGTAAATGGAATTCGACGCCAAATTTAAAAAAAAATTGTATATAGAGAGAATTAAATTCTAAACTCTAGAACTGGCAAAATATTCGGTTAAATGCACCCTTAAAATAGCCTAAACGATTACTCATATGCAAATGCAGGTTGTCTGATGTTCGATAAATAATGAGAGATAATGAGACCGAGCTTCCATTAATTTGAAAATCTAAACTGACAGTTTCGCAACCAGAAACGTCGGTGGTCATTAGCGCGGAAATATTGTTGATCTCTGTCTTTAACCGAGATGAAAAATCACTAAAATATTTTTTGTTATTTTGAAAGAAAAATTAAGCCATTTGACGCTAAGCATATAATCAAATATGACAATTTAAAAACCACATTGCTGAATTTCATCCACTTCATTTAACAAACCGTTTAATATTGTATTTTATAGTAAAATCGTTATTTCAATATATTTCCGACTTTGATAAAGAGCAATTTAACTGTGCAAAAATACTATTGCTCCAAACCGATTTCCGTATATATAAATTTATAATTGCATAGTAACCCCAAAAACAATGGTTTAAACGATAATTTTAGTCTTCACTTTCTTGAGTATTGGAATCATTTACGCTAAAATTGATTAAAATATGAAACAATACATAAACCAGATTTCGTGATTTATGCAGTTAATTGGAGTAACTTAAACTACTTCATAAAAGTTATTGAACAGTTTTCCGATATTCTATTAATCTGAATTTTTATTATAGTTAAGCACAAAGCTTAAAAACATTTCAACAAATCTATTATCTAATACAAATAGGGGGCATTCAGACAAAGCATCATATTCAGAGTGACTTCTACTGTGTTCTACTACCGAGTAACTTCTACAACTGCATTCTGCCATATTTTTAAAGTCTATAAAAAGTAGAATTCATATTAATTTTTACAACTTATTTTTTTAAACGTTTTTATTGTTATCCCTAACTGCAATTTTGGATCATTATGATTTTGAGTCCGGTTATATTTTTTTCAGCATCCTTAATTTTTAAGGGATGTTAAATATTTCCCTACACTATCTACCAATAAGAATTTGGACACCCATGTAAATGACGAAATATGCAGCCCTGATAAACTTCACGCAATCCGCCGTTAAATAACGTGTAGGAAACAACATTGGCATTAGTAGCATGCAAGATACCACGAAACGCAGATATATCTGGTTTCAAGAAAGGTGTAATTGTCGACTTAGCACAGAAATGGCCGATCCGTAAAGGACATATATAGCTAGCTTAGTTACCCAAAATCGACAATGGCCTGTGTGATTCAGAAGTGGATGGTGAGCGGTGATTGTCGGAATGTGCCCCAAGTCGGCAGACCCACGAAACTGGAGATAGAGTCAGAGAAATTCGGAAGAACCGCACCCAACCGATGGCCCACAAACTCCAGGAGTTTCAACAGGCATCCTGGAGTGTTGTTTCTATTAATATCATCCATAAGGAAGCACATCAGCTTGATTTTCATGGTCGTGCTGTCACCCATAACTCTTTGAGAATAATCAAAATGATACATTACCATACACAATGGTCTAATGAAATTTCTGCGGTTTTAACAATGTAATCAACCGTCAAATGAATGTTAGAATGTTACTTCAATATCCTTTGCTATGTAACACCCTCTTAACTCTAGATATTAATTCCTGATATAATGAATTATCTTTAAAACCCGATAGAACGAGCTTGTAGAGGAAATGTTTTGAGAATAATTTTCGGCTGGAAGAAACGGATTCCCAAACATTATAATACAAACTCTTAGAGTAAAGATTCTATCACATCCGTATAAAATACAGACTACATTGTGAATATACTACTTTAAACACACTGTAGGTTCAAAAAATATTCTGGAGCCCATGTTTCAAAACCCATTTTAGAACCTACCATAGATTCAAAATTATTACGCAACTCTATTGACAGCTGTTTTTTAATTTTTTTTTCAAATCTTTAAATGAATTTTTCTTTGATTGTTTTTGAGTAAAGTTGTTGCACCAGAAACGCTATACGTAAAAGCATTTTTTAAATTTTGAATGAAATTGTGTGAAGCTATTTTTATGTTTTCGAAGACCCGAACCTAACAAAACCTTTTTAGGTATTTCAGTGTTATCGCTAAATGAAAATGTTCATTTGTCATATTTTCTTATACATTCCCAATATATCATCAGAAATTAATATTGCATATATTTTAGTTCATTACCTAGTTTAGATATATAAGTGACTTAATACAACATTTTAGGTAAATGTACTCTTAGGTTTTCCAGTTGTAGTGTTTTCTCGTTAACGTCATTTTTTTACTGAAATTTTCCAATATTTTAATAAATTATAATAATTTTAGAGATGTTTTGTTTTGTAATTTGTTTTCATAAGTTGTTCAATCGTAAAATAGAAAACAATAATGTAAATCAAACATTTTTTTTTAATGTGGACCCCTAAATGTAGTCAGCTACTTTAAATTTACATGATATATTTTTTCATGACAAACTACAAAACTCTAAATAAAATTTGTGTAACAACGCAGTTTTAGCCATCGGGAATGGGAGTTACCTTCTTTGGATACGTCATTAAAGCAGTGTGAAAACTATTCCGTATGGACGAATTTTGAACAAGCTATTTCTTAATGAAGAGGCTTTAACTAATCTTCGTCAGTCAGTTTCTACTGGATTCAGATTGATCTAGATTCTGTTGGTGAAAAGGAAACCTTGAAAATAACTCGTATCAGTTATGGAATCTATACATATACTGACGGAAAAAATAGATAACGAATGCATAAAAATATAATCAGGATGATCCTATAATACAAAAAATACCTTGTGATTAATTTCCATTATTCCCATACACATTTGTAAATGTGTTTCATTGAATGTTGTAATGCGAAACGACTACCCGATCGCCATGACCAATGCTCCTAACGCCTAATTTACCTAAGAAAGTTGAATTAGAACTCGAAAACATTGAAAATTTCTGCTCGTAGTGAACCGCTTTTGAAAAAATTGGTAATTTTCAAAACCTAATTTAAATTAATTATAAATATATGCAACCTTGCAATATTCTTCACTCCTGGTAGCAGACGACGATCTGTGTAATGCGAAGTGGAGCATTGTAGATGTGAAACATATGACTATCAACTATACAATGATTTCCCAAGGTACTGTACTAATCGTAGTGCTTTAAACCGTGATCTGAATGTGAGTATTATCCGAAACTTTCAAATACTCGCAATTCAGTACTGTTTACAGTAGTATGTATCGAATATAAATCAATGATACTACTCATGTCCACAGTTATCTTTACACAAAAACAAAATTATATTCCATGAAATACCCAATCGATGTAATCCATTGTTGCAGGGAATGTGTGAAGGACAAACCTAATTAGAATTATCCAATCAAGTGTTCAAGAGTTTTCTGATATGCAAATCAAGGCGTCATCCTAATGTGAATCAAGCGCTTTGCGTAAACTGAATACCTGAAAGAATTTCTGCAATGCAGTGTTTGATTTCAGTGTGTATGGACTGGAAACGGTTTGCTACGGCTCCAAAGTATCATTTGGAAGAATCTGTGAAGTGGCGCATTATCGGCCGTTTAGAAGCAGGGCAGACAATCATGGAATCAGCGAGATGTGTAAATATTTCGAGACCGACAGTCTCTGCGCTATGGAAACAATTTCATAACTGGAACTGTTATAAGGGGGCCTGGACAAGGTCGTAAACGTATAACAACTGCTTCTCAAGATCGATATATGGCAATAATTGCAAGTCGTAACAGAAAGTCTACTGCTCGGCAGTTAAGTTCAAATCATGCAGCCTGTGGCAACTTAGCCACAGATCTCCAGATAATCCCTACGAAAGGGATTGTAACGCGCGTCTTCCCTACCCGATGGGGAATTCGTCAGATTGTCTTGGAACGTGGTATCAGAAAGAACACGTCGGAATAATCTCTCACTTCTCTTTGTGTTTCATCGTCTTGTGTCAGTGTCCTGTCTTGTAATAAATATATGTTCAAAATTGAAATGGACTCGATATAATAGTTATTATGTCACACAGCCTCCACGAAAACAGTTGTATCACGGCAAACTGTAGAAAGAAGGCTTAATGAAAAAGGCCTTTACGCCAGAAAGCCAAGGGTATGTGTTTCATTGTCTTCACAACAGAAGAGTGGTCGCTTTAAGTTGTGGGAAGAACATCAGAACTCGAGTCAACAACAATGGACCCATGTTTTTTTTTTTTACTGATGAGGTTTATTTTAACATCTGATTCTAAGAATTTTTACATCTGGAGGGAATCAGGAACGCGAAATCTTCTTTCGAACGTTATGGAATGTGACCGTTTTGGTAGTGATGTGTGGTGGAATAATGTTAGATGGACGTACACCCCTGCACGTTTTCAACAGAAGATCAGTGAACGGCCAGATATATCGGGATGAGGTCTTAGAACGTTTTGTAAGACTTTTCAGAGGTGCATATGGATCTGTTTTTTTTATTTATGAACAATAATGTGCTCGTCCACATAGAGCAAATTTCGTTGGCGAATTCTTTGAAAACGAAGCCAATGAACGATTATTATGTCCAGTAAAATCTCCTCATTTGAACCTGATAGAGAACTTATGAGACTACATTGTAAAAGCAGTTTCACGGAGACATCCTCCTCTTAGAGATATAAATGCCCTGAAGTGACCACATTGTGGAACTTAATTTTCCAAACTGTGGTTAACATTAATTATTAAATTAATTTTTAATGATTAAATTCATAAGCCTTAATTTTTTTCTGAGTTATGCATTTATTTATCTGAACTCTCCTTGTCACATATTATTGCCATTTTTATGGTTTCATGTTACAGTTTAATATGGGCTACAGTGTGTGTGCATGTGTGTCAACTAAAAACACTTTATCTGACCATTAACATCGGGGACACAACACACTTTTACATGTTTTCAGAAACATCTGAAGTATTCGACTTCCCTCCGATCCCACGACAAGCACACACATTCGCTAGCCAACTCTTCTAAATAAATTCTTGATGAGTAAAGGCCAATAATATCAATGTCTTGTTTTATGTGCTGCCCTCTATTGAGCGAGTTAGACATTTATTACATCATTGCTAAAAAATCTATTTTTGTTTAGATTATATTAATTTTAACGAACCTTAACTCCTAATTAGATTCGACGAGATGTCGTCTATCAAGATCCGACCAATTTCGCGAATGACGAGATATCTCGTCGTTAAGGTACTGCCAAGTTTTATGTGATCAAGATGTGGTATTTAATTAACGTAGCACTTTCTAGCAACACAACGAGCTACCGTCGACGGTCTAGGATCAACTCCCGAAGGGAAAGATCTGATGACAATACCACGTAATTTTGAACCACAGTCAGAGGTCGATAGCACCCGATCTGGCTCTCCACCTCTCCAAACTTCCACACCACAACAATGTGAGTTCCATACGAAGATATATATATATATATATATATATTTGTACCTTGTAAATAAGAGATAAGAAACAAGTCTCTCTTTGACATTCGCCTATACAATCATAATTTCAACCATGAATTGATTTTTATTCGATTTTTTAAAACATGTGTCAACTTTTAGAATTCTCTACCTTAGTACTGAGAAAGTTGGAATCAAACAAATAAAAATACAAGAATAAGGCCCGATATGCGCACATCCGGTTTTTGAACGTGCGGCGCCGCTGCGGCTACGCAAGTTCGGTCGGAGATACATTAGATACAATAGAGTAGTGCACACATATATATCCGGCGCCGCTGTGGCGACGTACGTCAAATTTGCGTGCAATTAGTACCGCAGTTCCGTACTCAAGTACCTTGTTTTAATAAATAAATGGAATATAAATTATAATTAATACATGTATGTATCTAGTAACGTTAATTTTGTTTCAAAATATATTTTTGTACACCAAGTAAAGCGAAATATACACGTTTACTTCAATGGATATACATCGCAAATGGCGCGAATTGAGTGCTTGCGTCATTTCACGATTAAGGCAGGGTGCACACATCCGTATTTTCAACGTGCGGCGCCGCTGCGGTAACGCAAGTACGGTATGAGATACATTAGATCCAATGGAGTAGAGCACACATGCCTCCGGAGCCGATACGGCGACGCACGTCCAACTTCCGTGCAATTTGTACCGCAGTTCCCCACGTCGCCGCAGTTCGCCGCACACGCTTGTCCGATCTGAAGTACCTTGTTTTCATAAATAAATGGAATATAAATTATAATTAATGAATGCTTGTATCCAGTAACGTCTATTTTGTTTCAAAATATACTTTTTTTACACCAAGTAAGCGAAATAAACACGTTTTCTTCGATAGAATATTTGTCGCAAATTGCACGAAATGAGTACTTGCGTCATTTCACTGTTATGTGTGCATAGTTGGGCTTCGGTGCCGCACGTTGAAAAATCGTATGTGTGCACCGGGCCTAAAGGACACCTTCCATCAGCAACGTACTGAAAAGGAATCCAAGTGTCGCTCACGTTTGGTACGTATAGAAAATTCTTTCCGACACAAAAATGGTACCGCTTCTTACATCTAGAGCAGAACCTCTCATAAAAACGAATGTTATATGCCTTGTTACTGTCATGATTGCAATTTCAGAAGCTTTTATCTTATTTTTACGTAATTGTAGAGAAAAGGCTGCGGCGCGTATCCTCATATTAAGTAAATGAATTCTTTCAACAAGTTGGGTAAATGAACTTCGCAATACCGTTCGTTAAGAAAGAGCATTCTCTTGAAGTGAAGCATCTCTCAACCATAGAGAAAATAAAAAAGTAGTGAGCAATGATAATCTTCTAGCAGTAACGTGACCTTTAGACTACTTTCGTCTGCCGGGTGGAACCAACCACTCACTATTAGATTGCCTTTGGAAGGGTAGAAGACGCTTATTCATTGGTATCGGATTTACCCCCTCAAAATAGTAGACTTTGTTGACTTCGTTATTTTTGTCCACAATCCTTAGAAACACCCATTCACATACAACACCGTTAAAAGATGTTAGATTGCCAAATGAGTTGATAAAATGCCGAATTGACCAAACCAAGTCAATTTTTTAGAGTATTTACGTGACTACTAACTACATGTTGATCACTCTTTCAGAAGCTCTTCTTAAGGGGACAGTAGACTTTCAAAACACTCAAATTCGACCAAAATATCGAAATTTTGAATTTGCTATATTATTTAACTAGACACTAATACTTCAACTGCGAAAAACAATTTTTCTCTTTTGACACTTTTCAACTGAGTTATGGTCCATTATATTGTTTTTTAAGAGATTTGTTTGCTAAAAATTGCGTTTTGTTTACATTTGAAATTTTTATGCAATTTAGGTATTCGAAATGTTCCAAGCGCAATTCCAATAATCATATTCAACTCAAAATCTGCACGTTCATTCTTAGTAAAGTTAAAAACAAGTTACCCAAAGTGAATGTTATATCGATACTATTTAAATGAATTTTGATTAGAAATTGGATAAATATTTGAATTTTGGATTGAAAAATTATGTCTTGCTAGGAAAATAATCTATTAAAAAAAAAAGAATGACATGTTAATGATATCAGGTATGTTTTATTTTAGAGTATGTAAATATTGTAAATAAGTAGTTTTGTATTCCGAGCCATAGAAATACGTTTCGAGCATTTTGAACGGCACAATTGTTTTGTTTCTCAATATTTAAAAATTAAAATTTTAATAAATTAAAATATTTTTATTATTTTGCCACCAAATTTCTATGTTAATTATTTGAGATTATTTATTACTAGTAACATATCCAAATTTCAAAAGAATCTCTTGAAAATTGATAAAAAAGTTTGAAACTCTACTGTCCCCCTTAATCGCAATGGTCATTTTAATGATATTTCATGGCTATGCTTTCAAACAAAGATAAGATATAAATTCACTTTTCAAGTTAAACACCTGAACACTGGAACTTTGAAAAAGTTTTTATTTCTGTAAAAAATACAAACCATCTACAACATAGTTAATTTAAAAGAAAATTAAATGCTTGATACTGGATGGTTAATTGCACGCAGCATGGATTTAAAATAAATTAGACATTTATGAAGCTGTATGTGGTGCTAAAATTCGCCCAAGTCAACAGTTCTGTAAAACTCCACGGACGATGGATTGATGACGACATCTGTGTTTGAAACTGTTTTTTTATTGACTAGTTTCTTCACTAAGCTATTAAGTTTCTTTCCAGTCAAATTGTACTAAAAAGAAAAATCTCATTAACATCAATCAATAAATTAGCCATTTGTCGTACTCTACAAAAAAAACTGACATGTGATCTTAAAGCAATATGGTGATTGGTTTACTATTGTTGTTTTCAATCGGTATGGATTTTTTTAATTCGAAACATTCGGACAAAGAAAATTTATTATCTATAACGTTACGCTATTTAATTCGTTGCGAAATGACAAATCGCTGCAATGTTGCAATAGATTAATAGTATACCAATAATGATGATTTATCTGCCGGTATTGATTGGTTTATTTCTCTCTCTCTCTCTCGAAGTATTTGGGCAATGAGATTTTACTAACTATGACTTTATACTTGTTAAATGTGTTTAGAAATGACAAATCGTTGTAATATTGCAATAGAGATTAATCATATACGAATGATGGGGAATCTGCCATATAAAACTAGTACTTCAATAACGCACGTTGTGGTATTTCTAAGGGTCGATAGTTAGTTGACATAACATGACACTGGAGCAACAACACTGACTATTGGCAACGATATGGGATCAATCCCGAAGAGAAAGATACGACGATAACATTAATATTCAACAACGATCAGATGACGAGGTCAAAACTTGAGCTGGCAGTTCACTCTCCAAACATCCACACCATGACAACGTGAATATATATTTGGGGGTCACCACAGATTTATTGTGGACCACCCCCCACCTACATTGCGACCTTCGGTTGGTATTTCTAAAGAGTTTATATAAAAAAGGAATAAATGGCATACGAAGTATATAGTTACGTCAGATAAAAGATTCTGGCTACTTTTTCGATGTGCAAAATATATTTTCAAGCCTTAAAAATTCAGATTAAAACCTCCAACAGGGAATTTTATTTTTTAAATTTGTTTGTGGTTTTAATTTTATTTTGTGATTCTCAAAGTTTAAAGGTTAAAGCAACGAGAAAGATATATTTTACAAGAACGCACAAAACATGTTGAACATATCGCACAGCGGCAAAAAAAGTGACACAAGTCAAAAAAATAAAAATGTTGATGTTATGTCATTAAAAAATATATATGAGGTGCCCCAGTGTGTTATATTACTATTCTATTGAATATAATAGAAGTTACCACCATAAATACTTATCTAAAATTTAAAAGAAGCTTATACTCTTTTAATATAAGTTTTATAATATCCTTTAAGTTGATGTTTCTCAAATTCTGCAATTTTGACTTGTGTCACTTTTCTTGCCAGAAAGCGATATGGGAACTACAATATGTTATCTGTGAACATTATTGCATTCATATGCTTATTCAATTAAGTCATTACGGACCACGATTAAAGTGAGGAAACGCTAGTATCAGTGTGTCAGATAACGTTGGCTGGTTAGGATATAATGGCGCCAAGTCTGACAGTGAGTAAACCAAACACAAGTCCAAATAAATTCAAAACAGAATATTAAAATATCAGATAAACAACCAATTCAATATTATAGTGTGGGTAAGAAATATGTTCCAAGTATAGACACGTAGAACAAAATAAAACATTTATATAAACCAACAGGAAATTCACCAATATGTCATAAATATGAAAAAGTAAAATATACTATGTGATAGATAAGAGAGCAAAGATACTGTTGAAAAGTTAAAACGATGCAGTAAAAAAGATTAAATGTATTAAAACAATTAGGTCAAGCCTACGTGTGTATTGGTTGACTCTGATAGCCAAAAAGCCATATTTGGTTGGCTTGTTTTTATAACGATTGTTTGCATTGAGATATTTTATGAGACATATTTGGTCAAGCTGCGCCAAACATGAGACAGACAACGACAAGTAAGGGGCAATCACATACAATGAAATATTTACTAATGAACATATACCTCATTAGATGAGATAAATACATCTAAGGAGGAATAGAACATCCACCTATAACAAGCAGATTGCTAAGACAGTATGAAAAGCCACGGTGGCCGTGGGCTTGAGTCGAAAAGACCACATTTGATTGGTTGAGTTTTTACGATGAAAATGTCATATTTGGTTGGTTGAGTTTTGTCTAGAAAGGGTTATATTTGATTGGGTATTAAGGCGTTAGGGGCCAAAGTCGGTCAATCTGAGTGAGAGTTAAGAGGTCAAGTAATGGCTGTGCATAAAATGAAATATTTACTGACATAATAATGAGAAACAAACCTCTGATAAGTTACACGAATCTAATCTGCACCACCTGTAACTCGTAGGTTACTAGAGCAGAGGGCAAAATAGCTATAGATTAGTATATATTGTTTTTACTATTCACTGTTTGAAGCTTTTATACTCTTTATCTCTTACTTTATACCGAGAACATGAAACTCGTAATTACTTACAAACCGAATGAGGTAGTCTCTCTCTCTCTCTCTCTCTCTCTCTCTCTCTCTATAATGCTCGGACAAAAACACCTTTAAAAAACTGCTGCAATCACGGGTGTCAATACAAACTCTTTTACTCACAGGTATGTCAGGTGCTTCCATTATAATGTCTGGAACATGCTCCACAGTCAGGGTATCGCCAATTGTATTTCGAATATCTTTCTCAACTTTTGAAGTTAAGGTATGTCCGGGACGCATTTTGACAAACAGAACAACCCGTTCGTCGAAAGTTGAGTTGAACTGCGACACACAAACCGAGTCTTCCAGCCCAGGAAATCCCTCCACTATGTGCAAGTGGAAAAAGAAACGCTGGTTAGAAAGAGTTCAGCATTAAATTCCGATGACTGTGAAGAAGTATAAAATGGATGAACTTACGAGCAAAGTAGATCTCCGCACAGCTGAATCGAGCGCCTTTAGGATTCATCGTTTCGTCACTAAAATTGAATGTGAGCATAATGTAACATTGAAACAATGCTTTATTACTGAGGCTAGAATAAATGGCACGTCAAATTATTTGCACAAACAAAATTATTTATTCTGATCAAACTTCATTTACATATTTTTTAAACCTGACGGTGCGTTGTAACGTATTGAGAGCATCCATAATCATTATCGAGAATCGTGGGAGCTCACAACGGGAATCGTTACCCAAGTCCACCCCCTGGTCCGACTGCGGAAGTGACGACTGGAGGAGGCGGGCTGGGAAGAGAGAACTTTGGAACAGAGGCGGTTGCTAGCCGCAGACGATTTGCGAACTTTTATCTTTTAGGAGGCTGTATTGTATCGGTGATGGACATCGTCTTTAAATATAAAACTGTAGCTGTACATATTCTGTAAAAACTTTAATTCTTAATATAACTATTTTAACCAGGAAGTGGTTTTACTTTTTCGTCGATACGGTACAGCGTGTTCACTGGCTGTGTTTTTCACCTGTTTCCACCATTATCTGTCAACTTTTGTTCATCACTGGATATCTATAAACCTTTTTCCACCATTATCTGTCAACTTTTGTTCATCACTGGCTATGTATAAACCTTTTTACACCATTATCTGTCAACTTTTGTTCATCACTGGATAAGTATAAACCTTTTCCCACCATTATCTGTCAACTTTTGTTCATCACTGGATATGTATAAACCGTTTTCCACCACTATCTGTCAGTTTGCCTTGTTTTCCATGCATATATTCCATGCATAGTATGTAAACCTCCAGGGGGTTTATCTTAGCTTCAAAAACTACCCCATAGTAGACAGTATGAAGCAAAACATTGTTGCAAACTAGTTCAATGCAAGGATTGATTTGTTTTGCTTGGATCTCCATTCCCTTCGAGTAATAGAGTAGTTTTTTCATATCTTATTCGCTATAGCGATCAGATCATAACAGACGAGATATCATGTCATTTGCAAAACTGACTGGATCTTGGGCGATGTATCTCGTCGAAACCACTTGGGGGGGGGGTTGTTAGGGGAGTTTAAATGTATTTAAAATTTACTGTGGGCACGTATTGCCCATTTCCACTAAATAAATCTAACACAATAATCATGATTTTTTCAAGAGACGCATTTAAGGAAAATACGTTGTCGCTATAGTTGAATTTTAGCAGCTTCTATGTGTTTTAGCAAGACATAAATAACGGTTGCTATATGAGAGACAGTGCAACTTTGTCCAAATGTTAGTACTCCAAGGTGGAGTTCGGTTACACTGTTATATACAGAGTAGTGTATTGTAAGTTATTTTTGCAACGTGACTCAGATCAACATAATACTCCCTCCAGAATATAAGGCCCGGTGCACACATCCGGTTTTTCAACGTGCGGCGCCGCTGCGGCATGGAAGCCCAAGTCAGCACACATAATCATGAAATGACGCAAGTTCTCATTTCGCGCCATTTGCGATAAATATTCTATCGAAGAAAACGTGTTTATTTCGTTTACTTGGTGTAAAAAAAAAGAATATTTGTAACAAAATAGACGTTACTGGATACAACTATTTATTAATTATTGTTTATATTCCATTAATATAAGAAAACAAGGTACTTCAGAACGGAGAAGCGTTTGCGGCGAGCTGCGGCGCCGTGGGGAACTGCGGTACAAATTGCACGCAAGTTGGACGTTAGTCGGAGAAGCGGCGACGGAGTCATGTGTGCACTACCACCATTGGTTCTAATGTATATCAGGCAGCACTTGCGTTGCCACAGCGGCGCCGGAGGCATGTGTGCATTACTCCATTGGTTCTAATGTATCTCAGGCCGCACTTGCGTTGCCACAGCGGCCAAGAGATTAAACGGCCAAGTGTTTTGACGAGGTATCACACCCAAGATCTTGTCAATTTTGCTGAGTACGAGATATCTGGTCGAGACACAACTGCCCTATTAGTTCAAAAGAGAATGAAGATCTAAAAACAAGCTGCCTAGAACTGTTGGTAATTAGGAGCGGACTCTTGCACTAGAGCCTGATTTCAACGCGAAGATATCCTACCAAGAGGGTTAACTCTCCAAGTGGTTTCGACGAAATATTCCGTCCATCTAGATCGTACCAATATTTTGTGATGACGAGATCAAGATTTGGTCAGATTTATTCGTATGACATGAGAGGGATCTTATTTGATAGACGAGGTATCTCATCAAGGTATCTCGTCAATTTTGTTAATGTCGAGGATATTGCGACAAGACAACTACCAGGAGGATTAAGTTCACAGGTTAACTTCCATATGTAAGGTCGTGTAATCGAAGATTGCTACCGTTTGACTGAACTATGTTGTCTTTACTAGCCGACTGAATACAACTGACAGTTGGTGAAATAAGGCTGAGGGGCAAGGAATCAGGAAGCTATGATCGGACTTTATGTAGTGTCCGTTATCAGAACTTCAGACACTTTTTGGAAGTGATGTTTTTGGAAGTGCCATCTGGCGAGTATTTGAAAATGCGAGTGTTCATATCTCGTCTTTCAATCACTAATTTAGCTCGACATGTGCAAGACAGTGTGATTTCGTCTATCAAAAAGAACTTCATGGTGGAGTTGTATGCATCCTTATTGTACCAAAAGTTAATTTTTGGCTACATTAATTACGATTTAGTTTGATCCGAAAAGTACCTAGAGTAAGCCTTGTCCTAAGCTCAATCCAGCATCTTTCATTTCCCAATAAATGGAAAGCTTTTAGTTCCTACTCTACTGAAGCTGTGAGTGACAATTACAAAACTATCAACCAGATAATAGTGTCAAAAAACCCAAAACGATTAACAGGTCTGAGTAGACCCGTTGGAATTTGGCAAAACATTTGAAAATAACGCTGCTGTTGACTAGAGGTGACGTTTCAAAGAATAAAAATTTAAATTTAACATTCTTGAGGAGGTAATAGAGACCTTTCTGAGGTATTCTGATGATTTGGAGAGTGCGTTTTTAGGCGAGTAGGGAAGAACATATTCTTTCATTTATGCCCTTGTTTGGTTTGTAACTTTCCTGACGAAATTCGAAGAACACTGTAACATTGATACTAAACTGTATGATTTTGTCTAGCATTTTCCAGTAAGTGGCAGCCCTATTTTAATCAGACACGTTACATATTAATGGACTCGCCCCATTTCTCCCTATAAAATTTTTGTAACATTACAAGATGCATCGAAAGAAGAAATAAAAATAATCTAATTACAAAACTGCTTTTATACCATTTTTAACAAAGCCATAAAATATAAACTGTTAATAAAGCTATAAAACATGAATTGTTAACAAAACTGTAAAATATTAATTGTTAACAAAGCTATAAAATATTAATTTTTAACAAAGCTATAAAACATTTTTTTTGCAAATAAAGCAAACACATTAATTGTTAACAAAGCTATGAAACATGAAGTTAAAAAACATTGCAAATACAAATAGTTTGGTTTACCTTCTTCCATAGACTATAAGTCCTTTCGTTATAGGATTTCTCCAAGCAATGTCACCAACATCAAAGTAGCCTATATTAAAAGTATAGTGAAATTAAATAGATGTGCAACTAAGCAGTATGCGACAGTATACACTGACAATCCAAAACATTATGACCATCCCCATATTTTTCAATGAACTCGTCTGGATGACGTGGAGTGAGCACGTGATTAAGTGAGGATGGTATTTAACTGCTGCTGGAGAAGGTAAGTAAACATTTTTGCACTTACTTTTGCGAGTGATGGGAAAAGCTGCGGATCTAAGCGAATTTGATAGAGGGTAGATCATAATGGCCCGAAGACGCGGAACAAGTTTCACTGAAACTGCACGACTGGTAGGTTGTTCACGATCTGACGTTGTTGGTATTCATGCAAAGTGGATAAATGACGGTGACACCAGCAGCAGACGTCAAGGTGTTGGTCGTCCACACGTCATCAAAGAAAACGACGTCGAAGCAAGTCCCGCTTGGTAAAGCAAAATCGGGGCGAAACAGTGGCTCAGCTGACAGCCCAATACAATGCAGGTCCAAGAGCAAGTGTTTCGGAACACACAGTTCAGCGGACACTGTTGGATATGGGACTGTGCAGCAGATGTCCCTCTCGTGTTCCTCTGTTGACCAAGCGTCATCGTCAACTACGCCTAAAGTGGGCCCGGAAACATCGAGACTGGACCATGGAAGAGATGCAGAGAAGAGAAGTGCCTCGTGAGATAAATCGCGATTTCTCATTCCTCACGTCGATGGTCGTGTCATGGTACGCCGTCAGCCAGACGAACAGTCGATCCCCTCTTGCACAGCAGGTCATACACAGGCTGGTGGTGGCGGCATTATGCTCTGGGAGACGTTCTCATGGGCCACTCTGGAACCCGTAGTTGTGGTAGAACGAACCATGAACGCTGCGAACTATCTGAACATCATTGCAGATCAGTTGCACCCGTACATGGCGTTTGTCTTCCCAACTGGAAATGGAATCTTCCAGCAGGACAACGCCCCATTTCACAAGGCACGGATTGTGTTGGAGTGGTTTGAGGAGCATACTGATGAATTCCACTTAATGTCCTGGCCACCTAACTCGCAGGATCTTAAGGTGTAAATACACTAGAAGTTTATTTTTTAAATTTAACTTTAAAAATCCAGTTTTTTCACAGTAAGTCATTGGTTTATGCTTAAAGCTATTTCAGTGAGAAAAAAAATAATATTCAAGTAATTATTAATTAACTAATTAAGATATAATGAGCTAATTAGCAAGTTTTTTGAACATTGATGTCTCAAATTCTAATTAGCATGGTTTTTGAACAGTGATATCTCAAATTGTAATTTGTCTAGAAAGACAATTCCTGTTGGTCATTATTTCCATTATTATTCTTCATGTTTTGATCCTCAATCAAGTTTCTTGAGAGAAAAAGTTTTCTGTTACAACTTTTTTCACCAAGAATGCATACAAAAAATCACGATTTTTCCTGGAAATTGTGGATTTAAAAATCCATTAAAAATTTATTTCTTAACTAATAACTCTGCCTGGAGGTCAAAACATCCGATGTATGTAGTTACAAAGCATCCTATTGCAAAAACTTGTTTCTTCAGAAATTGAATTTAATATTTTGGAAACACGTCTGTTCATAGTGACAGTACCTAACGAAAACCCTTGTAACTAGAATACTTTTTCGAATATTTTTAAGATCTTGACATCGTTTGAAAGCTAATGAATTGAAGAATATTTTGAAGCAATAAAAATAATTTAGACTTTCTGTTGGATTTCAGGATTTCTAGAATGTACATACACCGTAATCCGAGAGAATACATTTGGGGTGTCATGGAGCGGCAGCTCAGAGCTCAAACACCACCATGTCCAAATTTCTAGACTTTGCGTGACCGCTGCTTAGACATTTGGTACAACCTGTCTCCAGTCATGTATCAAGAACTATGCCCAGGCGAGTTGCAGCTGTTTCGCAGGCCAAAGGAGGCGCAACGCGTTATTGAGTAGGTGGTCATAATGTTTTGGCTCTTCAGTGTATATTGTAAAGCTGTACAGAGGGAAAGGAATGGCGTGCATTTGAGCATCACTTCATATACCCTGCACGCCAAAAATATTTATATGCCATTCCTAATAAAGTACAATCAAAGCAAAAAATATTTGTTACCTTTGTTTATCAAAATGTGCTAAAATGAATTGAAATATATTGTAATTTTTCTTGAAGATGGTATATTTTTGGGCTTACGATGCAAGATCTAAAAATGTCAAAGTTGCGCCAAATGTAAGGCGTTTAAATTCAATGAGATTTGATTTTTAAAAACATCAGAATGGCAAAAAGACCTACATTGAAAGGATGATAACACTTTGGGTCAAAACATTTGGTAAATAACTGGTTTAAAGTATCTATTTTGTTCCCAGCTATGAAACAAGTAAATATGTTAACATATCATGCACATAAAATGTAAAATACATTGACATAAATGACGAGAATAAATGAAGCAATACAGTTTAAGAGAATATATGAATAAAAGACATGGGTTACCCTTAATAAAACAAATTATGAAAGTCAAAACATATCAAAGGAAATTAAATATCTAAGATAGGGTAACCCCACCTCAGTTAATTACATAACCCTAATGAATTGTAATTTAAAAATTGATGAATTACAGATAAGGTAAAAATACATTGTAATGCATGAGCAAAAATAATTTAAAGGTGTGAATGCGTTGGTTACCCAAGTCTGATAAAATTAGTGATACAATATTAAAAAAAGTAACGAGATAAAAATGTCTAAGTCACAAACAAGATGTTAAAATATGGTTCGTGGAGGGAGGTTCTTGATAATGTTGTAGAATGGAGGGTCTTCCCTGACCAATACACTGCTATGTGACTTGTGAATGGCCAATGCGAAGACGTATTAAAGAACGTTGAACCATTAAGATGTTAGTGATGGCATGTTGGTGATATAATAATTAACCATAAAATAAATATTTTTTAAGCCACGCTCAGAATGACGATTAACTTATGATAGTAAAATCTATAAAATGGATATTGATACCTGGATGTTGAGACAAATACAATTCTGTCATTAACTGTTTGTTTTCGTCATTTAAAAGGTTAATGCATAAACCAGGATATGGAGTGGATATTACCAGGTCTCCTCTTTTACCTAGCACTGGACACCCTAGAATATTGCAATTTCAAATATTATGTATATAAATATAGAAAAGTATGAACTCAAAGGAAGTGATATTTTTTTTAAAATTATACATAATGAGCATAACAATTAAAGACTACTAAGGTATGCCTTTTAATGTGAAACTTTGGATTTTTATGTTTGTAAGTTCTAACCACTAATGCATATATACACTCTATAACAAAAAAAATTCGACGCACCAAGAAGGAGTTGTCCGATGGAGACAAAAATTGGTGGATC
The DNA here is from genome assembly GCA_947359465.1 of Metellina segmentata. NCBI lineage: Eukaryota > Metazoa > Arthropoda > Arachnida > Araneae > Tetragnathidae > Metellina > Metellina segmentata. The sequence continues at coordinate 75,127,186 of OX375882.1, forward strand.
GGAAAATTATGTACAGAATAGAAAATGATTAAAATTTCCGAACAATTGAATGATTTATTTCAGAGTTACCGTAACGAGCTCAATAAGGTGTTGACCCGTCTCTAGCCTGGATGCAAGCTGCCACACGGCGTGGCATAGACCGATAAAGCTCCCGGATGGTCTCCTGCGGTATTTCTTGCCAAATTTGCTCCAATTGTTGGATTACGTCATCAACATTCCCTACCGGATGCAGTCGCCTTCCCATCATATCCCAGACATGCTCGATGGGAGAAATATCTAGTGATCTGGCTGGCCAAGGAAGTGTTTGACAAGCATGAAGACAGTTTATAGCATCACGTGCCGCATGTGGTCTGGCATTGTCTTGCTGAAAAATAAGCCCAGGGTACTGCGAAAGGAACGGTAGCAAAACAGGTCTCAGAATGTCGTCAACGTACCGCTGTGCAGTAAGTGTACCTTTAATGACGACCAAAGGGGTCCGGCTATCAAGGGAAATGGCACCCCAAACCATAACTCCTTGTTGAGGGCCCGTGTTGCGTGCAATAGTGAAAGCGGGATCGACACGCTGCCCTGGGCGTCTCCAGTCACGTCTTCGATGATCGTCAGGACACAGTTAGATGCGAGATTCGTCGCTAAAGACTATACGTCCCCAGTCAGCATCATTCCAGCCTGATCGAGCCAAGCACCACTGTAATCTGGCTCGACAGTGTACAGGCGTGAGTGCAGGTGGCGTAACGATCGGTACGAGCGTAGATTTCGCTCTCTCAGCCGCCTGTGAATGGTCATGGTGGACACTCGTGTGTGGGTCGCACGACTAATGGTTGATAGCGATGAATCAGGCGCTGTGACAGCTGATCTGACAATCACTCTGTCTTCGCGATCTGTTGTGGCCCTACGTCGACCGCTACCATCATGACGCTGAAATCTGACATTGTCCACCCACTCTTGGCAGCATCTTCTAATCGCCGCATCGGTTCGACTCACATGACGAGCGATTCTCTGATTTGCCCAATCTACCTCTTTCAAACCAATGATACGACCTCTTTCAAACTCTGAAGGTTGCTCGTAATGAGTTCGAATCCTTCGGCGAGGCATTTTTTCAGTCGTTGAAAGGTATCCTTAATCGCAATGCAGCAGAAAATTTTAACAAAAGTTTAAGAACAACTCCTTATATACATCTGCTGAATGCGCAGTTCCGATGAGCTGGAGATCGCACTATTCATTAATTGGACACCAAATTTTAATCATTTGCATATTTGGTCAAAACATTTTTGCATACGAAATTTCAAAGCAATCGGATGATTCCTTCTTGGTGCGTCGATTTTTTTTGTTATAGAATGTACATATTTAATTAAAGCGAACATAATTGAAAGCATGCCTGTCTCAAAAGCATTGACACAATTTGTTTTGACTGTTAAAAAAAAAGAATGAAGAAAACCCATATTCTTATTATTACCATTCTTGCGTACCTGATTTCATAAACATTTTTTCCTATAGAGGTAGGTCGTTTAATCACTATCGCAATGAAGCAAAACAACGGACTATTGGTGACGGACCAACGTAAGGAAAGAATACAAAACACCACACACCACTTCAAACTCCAACTACCCAAAGTAACTTAAGCCGGCATTGTTGAAATTTCATTATGCATAACTTTGCACAAACTTTCAATATTTCGTTCAGGGATGACAGGTAGCATTCATTTTACTTTTTGTTTCAATGCAGTAGTGGAAAACATGCGTAACTGATGGACACTAATGTATTTGAATTGTGGCTATTATTTTAAGACATGATTGTTAATTTTACACATCTAATAACTTTCCAATTATATTTTTATATTTATAATTTTCCAGTTATTTTACATTTAACAATCACTTATTTTTTACACACACATTACTTCAATAAATATTTTTCATAATACGAGTTTTATGCATGCATTTATTTTTTCTACATTTTAATAAGAAAATTATGAACTGTCTACACTTAAGAGATGTGCTACAAACATTTAATACGAATAAATACCAACATCACGGTTCAGTGTGTATATAAACTGTCCCCAACAAAAGTGTTAAATATTCATATTTTCAGACTATAACACAATGAATGATACAGGTAATCTCCTTGGACTTTTGCATGAAATCCGCTCTAGGTTATGTCAGAATACACGAATGACACGTATTACGAAAATATTAATTTTACGAAAGACGTGATAATTATTAAGGAGGCATGAACACAATGTGACATTGTTAATCGAAATCAACTACCATACATCTTAGTCAATAAGAAAAATTGATTAGAATATTCTTGAAAGTTGTTAGTAAGAAGATATTGGTGGAAATAAAAGGGGATAACTATACGTAGAGAAGTCATAGTATTTGCACTCTCGACCACGAACATTTCATAATTACCTTCCTCGTCAAGAATCTGTACATCTATCCCTAAAGAAAGCACTTGTATCTCACCTCGGTAAACTGGAAGGTTGGAATCCATTCCACTAATTAAGCCGAAAAATTCCGTTGTACCTGCACGAAACACTTGAGTGTAAATAAAACATGATACATCTTTAAGACATAAAAGAGCAATGTTTCGTAAAAATTTGATAGGTTGTGTCCAAGACGGGGTTTTGGCGTGATAACTGGGGCCTGATGTTGGATTGTGGAATGAATGAAGCAGATATGGGAAGTTTGAATGATTATTTACTGTGAATATTCAACAATTTTGCAGTTTGAAAGATGAACATGCAGTTTGATTTGTAATATTGAAGAATGATGATGATTGCAGCGTAGTTTAATAGTTTCCAATGACACCAAATAAGCAGTCCTAACTCCACGTAGTCCAAAGTTAGACTGGCACAAATTTCGCCCAACACTAGAATTTCGATGATCACTAGGACAACTTTTTTGTTGCAGTAAAAATGGGAAAAATTGCATTTATGGAAATAAAGTTGTATTTATTTTTGATACACTACATTCAAAAATAAATTATTCGTAAAAAATGAAAAAAAAAATCAAATATATTGACAATTTTAGTCGTGTACAACAGTATTATAATACATACTGAAATACAGAAGAACGTTGAATGACCGATCCTTGGCCAGTAATTTTTTTAACATTGAAAACTTGTTCCAGCCGCTGTTAGATAATGTGCTGTATCGGATAGTAGAAGCGCAAAATCCTTTCGCTCAACATTCAGAGATTTTAAAACGTCATCTTCAAGGCGAACAACATATTGATGATCGACACACTCTCCGTCAATTATGCAAGTTTCCTCTGGATTATCAAGAGTGCCAACCAATTTGTTAAAGTACTTCTTGCCATTAATTTCAATTTCGTCTGAGGACGAACACCTTCTTACCATGAACATGTTTGATCCGCTACACTTCGGCGTTCGCAAGATCAGACACACGTGATCGAATGGTTGATTCAGAGAGAAAAAAATTAAATAGTAATTTGTTATTAATTAATTTTAAGCTATATTTTAAAAAGTTGCAGGTGGTTGCATTTATGCAAAAAGTTGCATTTGTGCAGAAAGTTGCATTTGTGCAGAAAGTTGCATTTATGTTGCAATTATAACTCACTTACTATACCTCATGTAGGATGAATTTTGATTTTAGTACATTACATGCAGCGTAGAACGCGTGAAAAAAAGTTGTACTTGGTGCAAAAAGTTGCTCTAATGATCATGTACGGTACAGACATTCTTTGTTTATATGACGCTATATTCATCTCCTGAATGTTTGTCTTAGTTCTGAAATCATAATCAAAAGAGTTGCAACGCTTTCCGTTACATTCAGATTTTCATTCATACCCTAGTACTGTCCTTATTTCAAATACGAATTCACGTCCAAGGCAGCTTACATTTAGTTTAAATTTAGAATAACGGAAATTGCGGCTCACATTGCTAAAGACTTAATTAAAAATCGGTTTAAGTGAAATGGTATCAGTGCTATGAAAATTATGTTACTAAACTCGGAAGCACAAAAAAAGATTAACTTAATTATAAAGTACATAATTACTGAAGATTCTAGTTCAATTTTTGGTGAGTTATCGTTATATGGAGCAGTTTCAAGAGTGATATATTTTCGTTTCATAAAACATCAACTTATAATTTAATAAAAAGGAAAAATTAATTAAAAAAATGTATATAGGTCGTACCATTTGAATTTATTCTGCATGAAATTATGTTTTGTCTAGGGCGTAGCTTGTCTTGTTTATAGCCATAGAATGTAAAATTGAGTAACATAGTTTAGAATTGAGTGACGCGTATTTCGCTTTAGAATTGAGTATCGCACTTCGCTTTAGAAATAAGTATCGTACTTTGCTTTAGAATTGTGTAACGTAGTTTAGAATTGAGTAACGTGTATTTCGCTTAAGAATTGAGTAACGTGTATTTCGCTTAAGAATTGAGTATCGGACTTCGCTTTAGAATTGTGTAACGTACTTTTGCTTTATAATTGAGTAACGCGTGCGTACTTCGCTTTTGAATTTAGTAACGTACCTTTACTTTATAATTGAGTAACGCGTGCGTACTTCGCTTTAGAATTTAGTAACGTACGTGGAATTAGAATTGAGCAACGCTACTTTAGAATTGAGCAACGCTACTTTAGAATTGAGCAACGTGACTTTAGAAATGAGTGACTTGGTTTTAGAAATGAGTAACGTAGCTTTAGAAATGAGTAACGTAGTCTTAGAAATGAGTAACTTACTTTACATTAGAAATGAGTAACTTACTTTACATTAGAAATGAGTAACTTACTTTACATTAGAAATGAGTAACTTACTTTACATTAGAAATGAGTAACTTACTTTACATTAGAAATGAGTAACTTACTTTACATTAGAAATGAGTAACTTACTTTACTTTATAAATGAGTAACTTACTTTACTTTATAAATGAGTAACTTACTTAACTTTAGGGACCAATAAAATAAATCTATACTTAATCACAAGCGTTCAGAAAATATGCTTTAAATTTTCTGAACGATTAGAAAAGTTCCATTTCTATTTACTTAGAATTTTTTTTTCGTGTTCGTAATCTATAGTCTTACCGTATCCAGGTGTACAAAATAGGTTTGGTTTTACTTTCTCTGCTAAGAAGTTGTAGCTTTGGGGTTTGGCAGGACTTCCATTGGGAGCTATTTGTCGAAGACTTTTCAAAGAATGTTTGGAAGCTGAAAAACATAAAAAAATGAGCTACTTTTCTAAGTATAGGTTTATTATCTACCCAACAAATTGTCGATATCTATAATTGACTATACTGAGTTCGATCAAGGAATTACAACATGAAATATTTCCTAAACAATTTTATATTGCACTGCAATATTCGATCTGGCAAGAAACCTCAACTCCAAAACTATCATTTTCAAATTTATAAATATAATTTTAAATATTAATTTTCCTTTCCTGGAAAACTCTATCCCTCCACTTATGAATATTCTCAAGCATACTATCCCACGTGACTGCTAGCACAACTCATATTTCTGTTAGTATGGGATACATTTTAAGAACAAAAGATATCAGATACAAAATTACTAACAGAATTACAAAATTATTTCACATACTTGGAACGCATCCTTGCTTCTCCATGTCCTCTACTGTGCTGCTCCACATATAAAAAGATGTCAATTCATATTTATCTACCAAGTCCCAATACCGAGTGGGTGATTCATCGAAAGGATAACCATCGTATACACAAAGCGTCACCCCTAAATGAAGGCTGTTGATATACATATTCCAGGAAATCCATCCAACCTATAACAATACGAGGAATACTTTGCAAAAGTAAAAAATGGCTTTATACTATCTTCCGTATCAGGAAGAAAAGGGTTAAGTCTGAATTTTGATGGATCCAACCGTGTCAAGTGCATGATTATCTCTCTATATTAAAAAAAAGTTACCGCCGCCGCCGCCGCCGCCGCCGAAGAATTGAAATTTTTGTTGTTTAGCTCCATTCTTAGACGGTTTCCCGAGAAAGTACTGATCGGAAAAATATGAAATTAACATGCTTTGTTCTTCATCGTATTCCCTGGATAATTATTAAGATTTTTTTCCGATGCGGCTATTAGTTTAGGTTTTATTAAGTGTTAAAGTTGAAGAAGTGAAATTTCTTCCGCGAGTGAGCAAAACACATTCAAAATTTCAGTCTTTAATCGTGAGTTTTTTTTTAAGAGTACCTCTCAACGTAAATTTTTGCAGCTCGTCGAGTTTTTTTTGAAATTTAAATGTGGTTCTTGATAATATTTTTTTGAAATTCGGGAAAAATCGGGACATTTTTGTTACTTTTTTTTAAAACTGCCGTATCTATATCTAATTACTATTAGTTTTTAATTTTTAAAATATCGCAGTATACCTCAGAATATACTCTTTCTTACGGTACTATTATTTTTGAAATCGGTTAATAATTAAATTGGATGCGATCAAAAGTTCGTGATACAAAATTCGGAATCTTCGGATATTTTCGCTACGTTTTGTTAAAACCGTTATGTCTACGGCAAAAACCATTATTTTTTAAATTTGAGAACATCACTGAATACACTACATTACACTCTTTCTTATGGTACAATTATTTTTCAAATTGGTTAATAAACAAAATCGATGCAATTAAAAGTAGGTCATACAATTTTCGGAACTTTCAGATCGTAACTTCCGATACAAAACTAAAATGGTCATATCTATATAGTATTACTGTTAGTTTTTAATTTTAAAAATATTGCAGTATACCTCACAATGTACTCTTTCTTACGGTACAATTATTTTTAAAATTGGTTCATAAATAAATTCGATGCAATCAAAAGTTGGTGACACAAATTTCGTATTTTTCAGTTCGCATAGCTGGTTCGGCAAACAGCAGTGGGTTGCATTTTATACTATCGGGTTTGCCAGATATCAAATTTATCGTAGCAACAATTGCCATAAAAACGATTTCTTTTTATTTGGCGAGGAAAAAGGCTCGCTTTTTTCCCTCTGTTTTCAAGACAGTTTACCGACAAAGTACAATGTATTGATATTAACACTGTTTACTTAAAATTGTACAGGGAACAAGATACAGAAGATTTTTTACTGATGCGGCTATTAGTTTAGGGTGCATTAAGTGTTAAAGCAAAAAAAAGTGAAATCAATTGCGAAAGAAGTATTGGTTTGAGAAAGCAAACCAAACGGGATTGCGTAGCCCTCGCTGTGACGTCATGTACCGGAAAGTGAAATCAGCATAATACGAATTATTCAGATAGTTTCACTCTGTGAAAGGAATGTTGGTTTGCGAAGCAAACCAAATGACATCTGTGAAAGGAGTGTTGGTTTGCGAAGCAAACCAAATGGGATTGCGCAGCAATCCCCGGGGGTTGGCGAGCGTAAGCGAGCAGGGGGCGGAGCCCCCTAGTAATTTAAAAAAATAGTATATTCTTAAAATCAAAACTATATGAATCTACGAATCCAAATTACAACTATTTGTATCATTTTCATGCTTCTTTTTCTTCCTTAATATTTGTAAGAAAGAAATATTCAACTTAAAATTCTAAAAAGTGTTCATTTGGATTTAACCCCTCTTACCCCGACTTGGAAGAATTGCAAGCTTCAATTTTTGTTTTATTTATTTCTGGGGATTGGTTGGGTTTTATGACGCAATGGCCATATTTAGCCAAGCTGATCCAGATACTAAAAATTTTAAACAGAATCAAGAAAACAAATATAATATTCAGCAAGTCATTATTTTAAATTGAAATTATTCAAGAAATCAAGTCTGGGTTTTATAACATGGGTGTTAGTGGGAATTAAAAAGTTTTTGTTGTGGGGATCTCCCAACATGTATTGAAGGGTTGGATCTGAAACTCCATATCGGATTTGACTATTACTGTTAAAAGCATGAGATTCAAAAGTAATGTGTCGAACAGTAAACTGACAACAGGAAGTTGAGAACAATGACTAGGTTCTCCGAGAGATAAGGTAAAATGGGTTGACTTATGAGAGATTTTGTTAATTGTACCTCGTTTTTCTTATTTTGGCTTAAATTGCGGAGTTCTTTAAAGTGTAGTTGTATACAGTGGGACTAATTTTGAACTGTTTTGTTTCAGGAATCTTGATAAAAGGATTTAAGGGGTCTCAGGACCCTTAAATCTCAAATTTTTCGATTTCTTGAAAAAAATATATGTGGAAGCCCCATCTTTTCTGAACATTTTGGTACCAAAAGTTTAACGATACTCCCAAAACTTCCGGAGTTATCGAGAAAAGAATAAAACAACTCTGTTGAAAAGTAAACAAAAACTTGCCACTGCCGCTCCCAACTTTTGACAGCTGGGAGAGCATTTCTAAAACATTCTTCTCTAGCTGAATTCTTTTAGCAGAACAGCCACACTTAATATCAAAATAATCTTGTGAATGAGTAGTATAATAACAACTCAACTTCTATTTTTTCTTCCCTTGTTTGTTTATTACTTTGCGATTTTGAATTTCCACGTTTTTTCATGTGTTATGAAAAGTGTTCAAATATGGAAAATCGGCCAAAAAGATCATCCGGAAAGAGACCGAAGAAGAAAAGATTTCAAGGAAATAAATTATTGAAGAAATCTAAGTCTCAAAGTGGTCAAGTTATTTTTAAAAATCTTTCGCCAAACAAAAGTGCAGCTGCTAGAAAGTTGCCGACTGCACACAATGTTTCGCAGTCATTGGAAAACGATGTTTGCGTTGAATTTCATGGCTACAGATTAGTGAATATTTATTTATTGTTCCCACAACTAGAAAAAGATATCTGTTGCTCTGTGTGCCATGGGAATGTTAAGATTATTGAGAAATCCACTATTGGATTGTCTTCAAAATTTATTTTAGTTTGTAGACAGTGCACAGTTCAACAGAATTTCAATTCCTGTGAATGGATTGGACACACAAAAAAATGTACCAGAAGTGAACAGGCGGTCAGTGTTGGCCATTAGATTGATAGGTCAAGGGTTATCTTCACTCGAGACATTTTGTTCAAGTTGTGTGCTTGTGTTCTGAGACAAGCTTTGGCATGTGTTTGCCAAAGCCCATGTCTCAGAAGGCGTACGACAAGATTAATTCAAAAATTTCAGACGTGAGTGAGGTGCTCGCAAATGCATCGACGAGGAAAGCTGCTGTGGAAGAAAAAATCATTGACGGCACCGTAAATTCTATTGCAGTTAGTGGTGATGGGACATGGAAAACCCGCGGTTATACATCTCTTGTCGGTGTATGTACTTTGATCAGGGCTGACTGCGTAAAAGTTGTCGAAGTCATGTCGTCGTATTGCAAGGGGTGCGCACCTACAAGGGCCCAAAGTTCGGCCCTAAATACAGTGCCTTTCTGGTTAAACACCAGCATAACTGCTAAAAAACCCACAGTGGGTCTGCTGGACAAATGGAAGTGAGCGGCATGCAAAGGATTTTCTGTCGATCAGAAAACAAGCATGGTTTAAAATACCAGCAGTACATAGTGGATGGAGTTTCCAAGACGTTTTCGGCAATCGTCCAAAAAAAGCCATATGGTGACAATGTTACAGTTGAAAAAATAGAGTGCGTGGGACATGTCCAAAAGCGAATGGGCAGCCACTTGCGTAAATTAAAGGCATCACTTGGTAAAAAGAAGTTGAAGTTGTCGGATGAAAAACGATCGTTGGAAAGGGTCTGCTAACTGATGCTGTCATAAATAGGCTGACGGCTGCATGTATGGCTGTATATGGTAAAATAGCTGCATATATGGCTGTATGTGACTTCAATGACGGATGCAAAATCCGAGTTGAAATTATACGCGCTTTAGGTTTGAAAATCTGCCAGACAAATGTTATGAAATGTATTACTATGGACAAAGTGCGCATTGCGACTGCAAAGAGGCGAGCAACCGAAGCATCCTTTGAAGCTCGTAAGGCCAAAAAAATGAAAGCAGCAGTAGAAATAGAACAATTTAAGGTTACTGAGGGCTGCACTTATGATCCTGGAGCTTTTTAATTAACCATAGTTTATTTAATTTCATTTTATGTTATTTTTCAACTTTAACTTCATTTTCCTCAAAACACAAAATTTTAGTTTGCCGTTGGATTTCTCAGAAACTATTTATCATATTAGTCTGAAATTTCAAACATATACTCAAAATAAGTTCCTTTATGACCTATACATCAATTTTCAGACCAATTATTAAGAGAATTTTGTTTTAACAAATTTTTCAATTTTAATTTCATTTTTCTCAAAACGCAACATTTTAGTGTGCGCGTTGGATTTCTCAGAAACTATTTATCATATTAATCTGAAATTTCATACCTGTACACAAAATAAGTTCCTTTATGACCTATACATCAATTTTCAGACCAATTATTAACAGAATTTTTTGTAATCAAAATTTTCAACTTTAACTTCATTTTACTCAAAACACAAAATTTTAGTTTGCGCGCAGGATTTTTCAGAAACTATTTACCATATTGATCTGAAATTTCATACATATGCTCACAATTAGTTCCTTTATGACTTATACACCAATTTTCAGACCAATTATTAACAGGATTTTTTTTAGGAGTTTTAGTTAAAAATTTTCTAAAAATTAAAAACAAAAATTAAAAATTTTATTTAAAAAATATTTTCTGTTTTTAAATTTCTTAAAAAGTGTGTATAACATCGAAACTGAACAGTTTTCTATTAGATAAAATTAATTTTGTACAATTTGATCAATTTTGTACTTCAGAATCTTGCGCGCAGTAAAATATTGATATTAAAAAGTGTCCAATTTAAATTTCTTAATAACTTTTTTAAAACATTTTTTAATTAAATAAAAATTTGAGAAACAATGTAAATATATGTGAATATTATATGGTAGAAGTTTAAAAATTCTGCTTTGTTTCATTAATAAGTTATATTGGTTTGAAAAAGGATGTTTTTTTGCATACATGGATAATTTTGCATACATGGATAAAATTAATTTTGTACAATTTGATCAATTTTGTACTTCAGAATCTTGCGCGCAGTAAAATATTGATATTAAAAAGTGTCCAATTTAAATTTCTTAATAACTTTTTTAAAACATTTTTTAATTAAATAAAAATTTGAGAAACAATGTAAATATATGTGAATATTATATGGTAGAAGTTTAAAAATTCTGCTTTGTTTCATTAATAAGTTATATTGGTTTGAAAAAGGATGTTTTTTTGCATACATGGATAATTTTTAAGAGTCCTGAGACCCCTTAATTTACGGCTGTGAATATTTTACTAGTATCCGTGGAACAGAGATCGGTGTTATTTGTATATTTGCAAGTGGAAACAGACAGATATAAACCGCAACGAAATTAATTTTAAAGAATAGCTTAAATGTGAATAGCTCACAGAAGAGCTCTCGTAACTCTGATGAAATTCAGCAGTGTGATTACATTAAAGCAATGAAAAATCTGGATTATAGAAGTTTGAACGAAACCGAAAATAGGTTTAGCGGTAATAAATGATTGAGAATTGCCTTTAAACAAACAAATGATATCCAATTGAAGTAGATGCACTTTATGGAAACAAGATAAATCATGCACTTTATGGAAACAAGATAAATCCTGCACTTTATGGAAAGCAGATAAATCATGAACGTTATGGAAATAAGATAAATATGAGTAAAAATGTTTACAAAATACAATTTTATATTTTTTTCTAATTTTATTTCCTTTAAATGATGAAATGTGCCTATCAATTCTTGTATTTATTATAAACTAGCCACTGCGTGGTTAGCACAGCGTCGCCCTTGACACTTATTTTCGTGGGGTCAGGTTACCACTGCTCGCTTGCACCTTTCCAACCATCGGCGATTGCTACCCAAACTAACACCACATAGAACGTCGTGATGGCCTCCGAAGTGGATAGTAATAAATAAAAATGTCAATGTATAAATTAATTTAAAATATTTTAGATTCAAATATAAAAATAGGGCTGGACACATTAAATTCGCAAAACATTAGCAGCGAACACTGACGTCAGACTTGGCACAGCTCCAAAAAGGTCGAAAACGTTGGTTAAAGAGAGGAAAAAAACTAATAATTTCATTTTAAAATGTTCAAGATTAAATTTTAAAATTCGGGTTGGACACAAAATTTGCAAAAAATTTGGACTACCTGTGTGCCAAATTTCATTACCATAAAAAAGGAAAAACAATAACGCTCGTGTGGTGCTGCAAACTCGAGGTTTTGTACAGCAATTAAACTTAAGAGTTCTTTTATAAAGGGTTTCATATTACATCCCCTTTTATATATTTATGTTGTTGTTGATTTAGATTAGCCACTAGAGGACGCCACGTGATGAAAATTCTTTTTGTTGTAACCTCTATGGTCACTCCTGGGGTCATTCGCACCCCTGTTTTCGCCATCGCCCTCTGTCGGCGGCGTGGCATTCTGTATTTCGTCTGCGCACGGTGAAGTCGCCTGCGCATGTTTGTCTTATACTTTATACTTTAAACAAAGAATCCGATTCGATCCAAGCTAGTGTTCTTTCTTGTCTTTGTCCACTGATGATAGCTCTTGGGGAACAAGGTGAGTCAACTTTTAATCTTTGTAGTAAACTAATTCGTATAAATTCAATGTTCTAAATATCGCATCCGTAACTCTGTATACTTAAACTTTCATTTTGGTCCGTCGAGCCGGAGTTCCGCCTTGGAATTATGGCACCTAAAAATGCGAAAACTACGCAGAATTATGAAATTCTGCGGAATTCAAACTCACAAAAGAGCAATCCGTCCAGAACTTCTCATCGTAAAGAAACATTCATTGGCATTTTATTCCACCCTATGCCCCCTAACCAAGGTGGTTTATGGGAAGCTTCAATTAAACTTGCTAAGCGGCATATCACCAAAACTTGTCAAGGCACACTTCTTAATTTCGAGGAATTCTCTACAGTGTTATGTCAAATAGAGGCTTGCACAAACTCAAGGCCTCTGGTACCTTTATCCTCGGCAACTAGTGATCTTCATGCACTTACCCCTGAACACTTCCTAATCGGAGTTCCCCTTCTGGAACTTCCAGAAAACACTGACATTTCTACAAACACTAATCGAAAAATTCTCTCTTGCAGATGGAGACTCTTATTTCAGGTTAAGGAATCCTTCTGGCGCCGCTGGACACGAGACCTCCTGCATACACTCCAGACACACTCCAGACACTCCACACTCCAGCCTCGTGAAAAGTAGAATTCAACGAAACAACCTCTGCAAGTTAGAGACATGGTTCTTCTTCAAGAGGCAAATTCTGCTCCTTGTTCCTGGACTCTTGGTCGAGTAACCAACATCTTCCCGGGCAAAGACCAGATCACCAGGGTAGCCAGCGTGCGGACCAGGGATGGAGAAAAGCTTCGTGCTCAGAAACGACTGGTGGTCCTTCCTCTCCCCTCATGCCGGCCCCCGCAGGATGTTGATTTAGATTAGCCACTAGAGGACGCCACGTGATGAACATTCTTTTTGTTGTAACCTCTATGGTCACTCCTGGGGTCATTCGCACCCCTGTTTTCGCCATCGCCCTCTGTCGGCGGCGTGGCATTCTGTAATTCGTGTGCGCTCGGTGAAGTCGCCTGCGCATGATTGTCTTATACTTTATACTATAAACAAAGAATCCGATTCGATCCAAGCTAGTGTTCTTTCTTGTCTTTGTCCACTGATGATAGCTCTTAGGGAACAAGGTGAGTCAACTTTTAATCTTTGTAGGAAACTAATTCGTATAAATTCAATGCTCTAAATATCACATCCGTAACTCTGTATACTTAAACTTTCAGTTGTAAATGTATTTACTTGTAGAAATTCGCTTAATTATTACTTAAAAGTACTGTTAAAACCTTTAAAAATTATTAGGCTATGATTTGAGTGTCATTATATTGTTGTTTTCCTATCCACTGTTTGCTTTACTTTCCTGTGGGATATGTTTTCAACCAGAGGCTTCCTCTGTTTCTTTTTTTGGTTTCATCATTCCAAGTGGATTTTGTATGATGGTGTCCTGTCTTCGTTCAGCCATTGTCCGAAACGAGGTTTTTTTCGAGTGGTTCCTCCCGACACCCCTTTGCAGCAAACACATAAAACTATTCCCCATCTCTGAAGGAATGCAGTAGAGATAGTGTCAACGCTGAACACCATCAAGTTCATTGTCCGACAGAAGTCTTCGCCCTACCCCTACCCCCAAGTTGCGGGTGGATACCGGCCAGATGCAGAAAGAGGGAAACGATGATCGTCCCGTAGCCAATCAGAAAATTTGCTTGCCCAGATGGAATCCATCCCAAACTTTCTGGAAGGATGGTGGCAACAGGAGGGACATTGGCTATAAAAAGGGGTCACAACGAGAAAACGGAGCTTTTTTTTCTTTGGGACATGAATATGCTCTCCGCGAAGAAGACAGTCTAAGATTTGACTGCTAAAGGGGCCTTTTGCTGGATGTGGGGACGCAGACGTTTCAGGTGCTTGGTAATGCAGCTCCCGGATCCATTTTTTCTATCCCTTCTACCTCTTTCGTTCCTGCCTCCTCTTATAGGAACATTAAAAAATTAAATTTATAATTTAAAGGTTTAACTAATTATGTGTCGCTCTACTGATTATTGTCAAATAGCTATTTTTTTGTGACTGTATAATTATTGTGAAGATCTTTAAAATCAGAAAATCTTAATGCACATTTTATCATTGCCTTATACAGAATTGTAAATAAATATTCCAGTATTCAAGATAATACATTTTGATTTTGGGTATTCCTTTTTACTCGTCAACACAGACAACAGCATGTATCAGGTTTACCTGCTTTTTGTTTTAATTCTACAAAGCCTTATGTAACCACTAATCATGATCAACATATTATTTGGCCATTGAATATCAACCTATATAGCGGTTGCATCTTGCTACACGGCACTCGCCAACCCCCGGTAATTGTTACGCAATACCAAAAACGATCGCAAAAGCCCGCTGTGTTGATTAAATGCCTACTGTACCGTATAAAATGGTGTGGAGACAGAAATGAATGCGCTCATATTCGTATTGCAAAAGTAAAATTTTACAATTGAAAAGTTATTATTTAAAAAATTGTTTACTTAGAAAAAAAATCAAATGTAAGATGTGTGTGTGTAAATGTGGTGTAAAATTTTCCGCATGTTTCAAATCCGTTGCAATTTTTAATATGTCTTCAACGATCCCGATTTTACAAAAAAGAACTAAAACAATGCCGGCCAAAATTTTTTATTTGTTTTGCTTCCCTTCGCTCGAAGCGATTGTGCACAGGAAATGAATCTCTGATCTATTTACACTCTTTAACAACCGCAAAGGACAAATTCGTATTGGAAAAAATATAAAAGTTACAAATTATTTACTTAAAGAAAGTAACCTTTTTTAGGTATCGATGGTGTAAAATCTGTCGCAGATTTCAAATCCGTTGAAATTTTTACTCTATCTTTAAAGATTCAGGAGATAGAAAAGGAACTCCGATTTATTTTGTTACACCGCTGAAAAAATTACTCGGGAAATGAAAGGGTAAAAATAAATTTAGAATCTGATATCTTTAGTGTTCCCATTCTAAAGAAAACAATAATAACACTGATCAGTATTGAAATTGCTTCTTAGATGAAAGAACCCAATCCTGTATGATTTCAACGTGCTGAATTCTTGTGCTCTCACGTGCTCTTACTCAACACATTTAATTAATTAGGAAATGACTATTGTCATTTAAGAAGTACAAAATGTTTGAAATTTTGTTGCCCAGTATAATTAAATGCCTATAAATTAATTAACAAATGTTCTAGATTAAATTTTAAAATTCGGTCTGGACACAAAATTCGACAAACATTAGGACTACCTGTATGCTGAATTTCATTATTGTAAGTGCCATAGATTACTCAGGACACTGTATACATAGACAGATAAACACGTCGTTTTATAATAGTAGAGATTGTCTGCTAATTCAGATCTGCTAGTTTTCAATAATTGTTCAATGTCTGCGATAGAGGCAATAAAATACTGTCAATGTAGCCATCGTAGTCTGCTGACAATTCTGCCCTTTTGGTTTATGTAATGCACAGAGAATCTTCTTCCTATTGAACAAAGTATAATTCCCATTCCTGAGCGATGCTCCTGGAATCAAAGAAACATTTTCGGAGACCCTGTGGTTCTTTGTTCTAGGAGTTGACCCAAAATCAAGATTGGTTTCGTTATTTGTTGGTTGGTGTGGGTTTTATGATGAACGAGCCGTATTAGTCTAAGTTGCGCCAAACACAAGACAACTCCATGGAAGAACTGTCATAAAAGGGGACAAAAGGGATTGGGGATAGATTAGTGCGATATTAGCAGAACCGGATCGCTTGGGAGTGCAATCTCCGATAATTCATGGAATTTTAATAAATGGAAATCTCTTACCGGAGAGAAATTAAACAAAACGTCTTTTCTAGTGACGTTTTGATGCAACCCTAAGTCCTTCAGTTGTGCAAAGAAGCCCTGAAAGGAAATGAAGTCTTTATCAGAGGTTTTGAACCTTCACCTCTACAGCGCATATAAGTAAACTACTAAAGTTCTAAACCACGTCAAAAGTTATGTTTTTACAATCAGATTAAAATAAGTATGACATAGATAGATTCACAAACTAGTAAGAGTAATTACCTATTTTTCTCCAAAATGACTTTCTAAATAAATTTTTAAAGCAATTTATTTATATTTGTAATTGAAAGCTAACGTTCAAAATAATTCATGCGCATATCACTTGAAATTATTTGTGAGCACACTTGTCAAACATTTTAAACTAAACTGTTGAAGTGATATAAATCTTACATATTTTAAGCCGTTTTCCTCTTCCTTCGTGTAACTAAACAATTCTTCCACCAATGGTTGAAAAATCTATGCTCTATAGTTGTGCATTTTACATAATGCCTTTCTTCGAATATTTATGCTACATATTAAGCTTAGTCATATACCACATCAATAAATTAAGTGCATCCTATGGTTGAGGATGTTAATTTTGTATCTGATGAGTGAATTCGGGCTTTTTAAAAATCGTTAAGTTCATAAAATATGAATGCTCATTTCACATAACCAAAATGTATGCACTAAGTTATATTAATAAATAATTCAACGTCACATTCGTCCAACGGAAATTTTTAAATTCGTTCAATCGAAATTATAGTTTGTTTTATACCATACTAAATAATGCTAGCAGAATCTGAATCCTCCTTCTCATACAACTTTTTCTTTGATATAGCATACATATTAGTTTCATGCAGTCCTGTACAGAAGAAACCTAGTAAACTTACCCCAGTGGAGTGTACGAGTCCTTTTGGAGCACCCGTTGTGCCAGAAGTAAAGGAAATACACAACGGATAATCAAAAGGAACCTGCTCAAACTGCAGCTCGCTATGGTCATCATGCAGCTTAGATCGCGCGTGTTTCAAGAAGTCTGATAACAAAACGCTAAGGGAAATAAAAAAAGAGGATCCAACTCATCAAAATTCTTCAGTGTACAGTAAAAAGTATTTCAAATGTCAACTGTAAACCCAATGTGTTTTAGAATTAAAAAAAAAAGGTTCGGAAGATGTTAATTTGTTTGTTGTTGTTTACAATAATACAAATACCTATACCCTGCGTATACTTATGATAATATAGTAATTAAAACACTCATTGGCTGTTAAACATTTTTTTTTACAGTCACAATTTTTTGCAACTGTATAAATTTCTATTCACTCGACTGATTCCAATGTTAACATTTATCATGTACCAAAATCACCATCAATTACCTTCAGTCCATAAGTATTGAAAACAAAAGTATAGAGCACTAAAATGACCATCCACTTTGGCATGCTGTTACACTCTGCCATTCATCCGTTGGCCTAACCACTTATAATTATCACTAAATGTCGTCTATTATATGTTAACCTTTAACTGCTGTCATGGCTCTCACAGTCCCCGAGTCATTTTTGACAGGTCATTTCCACCTCTTAAAGTGAATATTTGTCCCTGTCCTATTCAGTACCTTCCTACTACGTCCAACAGAAGCCACATTCCAAGACTGGTTTGGCTTCCCCAACTATTTCGTGTTTTATATTAACTTATTTACTTATATTTATAACTTATTTACTACTTGCATTTCCCGCTTGGTCTCTTAGACCCCCTTACAGCATTTGCGGTACCGTTCTTGTTGAATGCAATCGTCTAAGTTTGAGTAGGAAATTTCGGCAGAGAGCTTAAAATGGCCACAAACTTTACTAAAAAACGACCTGTGTACCTTACCCAAAAAGAAATTCAGGATATTGTTGTTAATTGGTTGGAAATAGAGTACTGGAACAGTGAAATTTCGGATAATATTATTGAAAGTGAACACGAAACGGATTCAAAAATTTAGGCAGATGAAGATGAATACATTTCAAGTGCGTCTTCACAAGAAGAATACTTCTGCGGAAAAAAAAACTTGAAATGGGATGCCAGGGGGGAACCTAATCGGGTCGTTAGAACACCAAAATACAAAATAGTTTTATTTTCCAGGGTTGAAACGTCCTGCAAAATTAGGTCCGAAAGCTGATCTTGAAAAGACATGGAATCTACTTAACTTATATAGTAATATAAAATGTATTTCCTGTTAAGAATTGAATTATCTAAACTTGAAATGTATAAAGAATAATTATCTAAAGACTCTTTCATTAATATATTATATTAACCAACTTCATACGCACTTTAGTGAGCGAGGTCTGAGACACCCCTCTACACTAGTTACGAGACGGTTTGTGACACAGCAGTTAAGTGTTAATAAGGTCTGGCCACGCCCTTGATAACCCTGGAGATATAACTAGTGGATATCGGTCTCACAATTATGTCGCGTCCATCACTAATCTCTATCGTACCATTCCCTACCGTAAGACGCGGTTAACGTCATAATAAACTATTCACTAACAGTTTTGTAATTATAATTGCATAATTTTGTGCAAGTTGATTCTAAAACTCGAGAGAAACTCACTGTGTAGAGTAAGATTTGGTGACAAGGGCCATATTTAGACAAGCTGCGTCACGTGCAGCAGACAGCGACAGCGGCAATATTACACATGAAAGGAGGAAAAGAGTGGGTAGGGAAAAGAAAGTATCGCAATTGTGTCTTGAGAGCACGACTCCCGTGTTTACCAAAGACAGTAAAACCCATAGGTAAAGAATAGATAACTAAGGTAACTTGGTTAAGTGAAGCTACCACACACCTAAAGCAAGATGTGTCCCACAGACTGACTAGGGTTAAAAACTATCGTTATTTTTAATACCAGCAAATTACCGACAAAACTTATTAATACTTGTTTAGATCAGTTATTAATTTCTAGTATTTTGCTTGGCTGAAGGCACTGATTGGGTAGGTTTTATGGCACAAAAACCATATTTGGCCAATTCTGCACCAAATAAATCACAGGCAACTACAAGTACATGGACATACAGACAAGGTAAGTTTTACTGACCAGAGGAGAGAAATGCACATATTGTAGGCTACAGGAATCGCACTTGCCCTACAACTCACAGGTACGGGTGAAATACGTTAATCCACATCGAATAATGCTTAAGGCACTGACTGGACAAGATTATAGGATTTCATTTTAGGCTTTTCGTTAAGCAAAACTCTTTGCCTGTCCATCCAAATCGTTTAAAATTTAATTCATTCTGAAATAAGCACACTACCCTCTAATAATGGACCGGACGCTAGCAGATTTGCATAAAATCGGACTGCATGTCGGAATTTATGCAAATCGAATGCTTGCACGTGATCTGTTAAGGTTAAATATGATACGGGATGTGGTAACGTCGTTAGTTCTGTGTGAAATTGTAACAATATGTCGAAACGAAAGGAACTTAGTGACTTTGAAAGAGGTGTTATAGTTGGTTGTCACATAGTGACAAGTCTATTCGCGCAATTACGGTGGAATTATCACAGCCACGGTCAACTGCTGGTGATGTGAAAAAGTGGAAGACTACGAGAGTTGGGACACGAACTGCACACGTTGGTCGTCTTCGTAAACTGACCGAACGGGATCGGTGTGTCCTGAAGCGTGAGGTTGGTAAAAACGGCATCGATCAAAATCATAACAATAAGTTTCAACAGACAGCAGGGGTTGCGGTGCGCTCCAAAACTTTTCGGAAAGAACTGCACGTCTTCAATATCCACGGATGCGTTGCCGTATACAAACCAAACATCACCCCATCCAACAAAGCCGGAAAACTCGCTTGGGGGTTATAACGTCACAATTGGACTGTGGACCACTGGAAAACTGTTTTATGGAACGACGAGTCACGCTACACGCTCTTCTAGTCAGATGGGGGGTGCTTGGGTTTGGCGAATGCCAAACAAACGTCTGTTACTCGAGTGCATCGTTCCAACAGTCAAGTTTGGTGGTGGTGGTGTACTGGTTTGGAGGTGGTTTTCGTGGCGTGGCTTGGGTCCTTTGCATGGTGTTCATGGTAAATTGAACGACGACGCCTACATGAACATTTTGGACAGTTAGATTCTTCCTACGCTCTGGCAATTTTATGGAATGGACGAATGTTACTTCCAGGACGCCAACGCTCCATGTTATGTTGCAGCCTCTGTCAGTTAGTGGTATCAATATATGAATTTAAAACGTATTCCTTGGCCTGCTCAGAGTCCCGACCTAAACCCCATAGAATATTTATGGAACGAATTAGACCGACGCTTACGGAACATTGAATACAGTCCGAAATCTAGAGCTGAGCTGGTGTAATTGCAGCAAGTGGGGGACCATCCCTCTATCAAAGCATGTATTCTTTCCTTTATACCATCACATCTTGCTGTCCGGTCCATTTTTGTATGGTAATGTATTTATAGGAATATATTCTGAATTATAATTATTTCGCGTAGAGCGTCGCTGACGGACCAAGGAACCACGTCTGAAATATACAGCTGATCTGGCGACATTCTTGCAGCAGGAATGGAGACAAATACCCAAAACTGTGTATCAAAACCTTGTTGAAAGTATGCCCAGAAGGGTTGCTAGTGTAATTGCCGCATGTGAGGGAACCCCCCCCCCCCCAATTAAAGCGTGTATTCTTTCTCTTATACCATCACATCTTGCTGTCCTGTCCATAATTGTAGGGTAGTGTATTTATGTAGGGTAGTGTAATTGTAGTGTAGTGTATTAATTGTAGGGTAATGTATCCAGACAAATTTTTAACATTAATCATTTGGACAGATCCAAAGCTCTTAAGGATTGTAGTGGACTCGCGTAGAAATACTGCAGAGCTCGTGTTTAGCATTTGCCTACGATTTCACAAAGAAAATAGCTAACTTAAGACTACTTACCATTTAGAAATACCGGAAATGTCTTCAACAACATCTTTAGATTTGGATGGAATGAATACCACTTTCTCCAAGCTCGGTAGACCTGTGTAAGCGTTACTGAATTTATCAAATGTCATTATCCAAAAACATAACGCACAAAAAAGGTATTTTGCATTTACCTGAAACTATAATCGGTATCTTTTGTATCATGTTAGTTTCAGTTCCCTCAAAAGAGAAATTACCAGCAGTGAAAAGAATTTTGGGTTGAATTTGTTCAAATCGAGATATGACAGCCTGAAAAAGGTTACGCTACGTTATTCATGAAACTCCAATATATGAGCAACTTAGTCTTTAAGAGAAGTAATACACAATAACTGTTGAAATACTGCACAAAGAGAAAGAATACAAATAATCTCGCAGCATCTTGAACTAATTAGATAGTTGAACTAACACAAATGCCTTCCTGAAACCTATTTGTAAAATTATTTAAAAAGTCTACAATAGAGAGAAACTGGAAAGGAAGTATGTAAGTATAATCAGTAATGGAAAATTATATTTAATAAATTCTATTCCTTGTTTTATTTTGCCTTGGGTGTACTATAGCGCATGATCCAAAATCGGTTAAACTGTCCGTTTATGGACTTTGCGCCATAACCAAACGCCAACCAATGTAGATTGCAGTACAGTTAAGATTTTTATAGCTGAAGAAAATTAGGACCATGCTAAACTTCGGTTCTGAACACATACTGTTTTAAAAATTACATTATCTTTTCAGTACAATACTACAATACTGCAGTGCTGGTCAAAAGAACAGGTTACATCAATGCTGTTCAGACGTATTTATATAGGATGAGGCACTTGTTTACATTGTATTGCGTGTGCAGGAAGTTCCACAAAAGCATTTTATGGAAGGCCCACTAATTAGTCGAGCGTTTGCTACGAAGTGGTCATCCCGTTCACCTGATCTCACCCCCATTGACTTTTGGTGGTGGCGAGATACAGAAAATTTCTGTACATTTTGGAGGGCCGAATAACGCAGGATGTCAGTCGGCATGCGGACTATTACGGCATTCTTCACTAGGATAAGCTGTCCAGCGAATGCAGTTTATAGATATGTGCAAGGAAAACTTATTAAACCATATTTGTAACTGATGCCAAAATAAAATTACTATTCTACATTCTACGCCTAATTTATTCCAAAAATGGAGCTTATAGGGCCAATTTGTTCTCTTATAAAGAATATCTGAGTGATATTTTAAAATTAAAATTCCACTGTCAATGTGTCTACTTCAAATTTTATTGATTTTCTTCCAACAGATTATCAGTCTCTAAGCACTTTAAGCGCATTGTATCTTAGACATATTCACCCACTTTAGCTCCAAAAAGAGGCAACGCTCCGCTCCATATTGCTCCAATGCTTGCTGTGGCAATAAATGCATAGATCGCTTCCTTTTTGTTTGACATGTAACCTGAATAAAATAACAAGTTTAAAGCGATACGAGATAGAATTTTCTTAATAACATATTAGGTATCCAAAAATAAACATACATGTTACGACATCTCCTTTCTGCACTCCACATTCCTTCAAGGCTTCGACGTACACCCTTACTTCATCATATAGATCCTGGTAACTGATGTATTCGGCATTGTCATATTTATCTATCAAAAAATAACGTTTCAATCTAGTTTTGCAAAGAATGAACTGCAAAATCGGCTGCTAAATGTTAATTTTTGCAGACGAACGGTCTGTGTTACGCCAATTTCGGAGTAATAAACATCAGTTATCGGTGGAACTTAAGAAATAAAAAATATGCTACTTTGATATTGAAATTATGGCTAATAATTTTATTATGCATTTAAATAGGAAACAGGTTAATTGAATCTACCAAAGAATATTCAAATACATATTTCATATATCAGCAAAATTCGTTCAGTATTTAGTTCTAAATATATCCAGAAATTAACTTCTCTGGAAAGGATGACGTCAATAAAATTAATTCTAAATCTACTGAAATTATCATAGTTAATCATTTAAGAACGCACCTGTTGCAATAATCGCTGTATGCGAGTCACGATATTTCAAAATGTTCGCTGCGAAATTGAGACGTGCGCCCTTGAACCATTCCATATTCTGAAACCCATTCTTCTTGTCGTACACCTGAAATGCAGTAATTTAAATCCGTATGTCGTGCAAAACTTTGGCCCATATGCAAAAAACTGGCATGCAAAACGTAAGGAACACTACTTTTAGAAGTTACAACTTAAAAATTAAACAAAACAGGCTATGGCCATTTGCGTAAATGAAGATACTCAGTAGAAAGCTGGAGAGTATTCACATTTTGGAATCGTAGCGTCATGGATTCTGACATAGAAATGGGTTCCGTTACCACAGGAATTCATATGCAACGTCAGTCTTTATATTGAAAGTCTGTATTACTATTCAATGTGGTCATACGGCCAACTAAGTATACAGAAACTAAGAACCACCTCCTCAATTCATTTACGTTTCCAATTACCCTTCTGTCTCATGACGCTCAGTGCAATGTCACCACTTAGGTACAAGGGCTTTGTTTCTTCTTTTGCTTCTATACATGTTATCGTTTTGATCGGTAACTCAAAGTACCTTTTGTTTCAGTTTTCCACGTCTAAGTCAATAAACTGGAAAGTAGCCCCTGAAAACTGTACTGTTCTTTACGTTTTGCATGTCAGCGTATTACAGTGATAGCAAACCTGTTTTTACTAGTGTACCACTGGGGCACAGTACCTTAAGTATACAAATCAGCAGGTAAAATAGACTTATTTTGGTAAACTGTATCATCAAATGTTTTATGTGTATCAAAAGGAAATTTTTTGCAGGGTTTATTTATACTTTATATACTACGCAATGCAGAAAAATTGGTTTGATGTTTGAAAACTAAATAATATTCTGCTAGACTTTACATTTAATTTGTAAATTTTTTAACATACCTTTTTTACAAGCATAAATTGTGCGCAACATTCCGAGTCATCTTGTGCAGTTTCTATAAAACTAATGGCTGATATGAGTAACACAATGCTCGTATTTTAAATTAAAACCAATAAATAGTAGTTAAGTAACACGTAAATATAAAGTAATACATTAATTTTTTACAAATTTTCGCTTGTACTATGTGAAAAATGTTTAATACATTTTTAGCTTTTGAGTATATTTTTGGTTCCATTTTAAAGCCCTTTTGATAATCTATTTTCATTCAAAATTTGAGAAGTCTACGTTCATTAGTTGCAGAGTTATAATGCGCGTAAGCTTGAAAATTACCATTCTGAGATAAATCCAATTAAATTTGAAATAGGTATTTTTAGCGCGGCAAACAAACAGCTGAAAATAAAAATAAGTGTATTCGAAAAATCCTTATTACGAACGAACGAATGCGAATTATTTTATACGGTTTCTTACCAGAATCAGAACATTTCAAACTATCCAAATAGATCAAAATTGGAAAATTGATTTTTTTTAAGGTTTTAAAAGTACTCCTTAGGACGCATTTAAAATATCTGGTCTGGTCAAGTTTATCAATTACGAGATATCTTATTCAGATAGATCTGATTAGTTGTGTAAATATTCTGTGTATTATGGGGTCCCGTGGGTGTGTCCACTGCGCTACCTTTACGATGTATATTGATGCATCAGGTCTGAATTGTCTATTTACTCCAAAAGGAATGAAGATCCAACTAGGAAAATGTTTTGCATCAGAGGTTAGCCACTACAAGGTTGTTTTCGACACGAAGATAAGCCACCAGGTGGGTTACAGGAGTCTTAATGCACTCTATAACAAAAAAAAATAGACGCACCAAGAAGGTGTAGGATTACAGTGGTACCGGGCTCGGTCCACTTGAAACGGCACTGACTGGGGGCGTATAGTATTTAGTGACGAGTCCCGTTTCCAACTGTTTCCTGACGACAGTCGCAGACTTGTATGGAGACATCCAGGGCAGCGTGGGGATCCTGTCCTTACTATCACACGCCACACATGCCCGAAACAGTGCGTTATGGTCTGGAGTGCCATCTCATTTGATAGCCGCACCCATTTGGTAGTCATTCCTGGCACATTTACAGCACAGCGTTACGTAGACGACATTCTACGACCGGTTCTGGCTACCGTTACTTTTGCGACACCCCGGACTTACTTTTCAACAAGGTAATGCCCCTCCGCACACGGCACATGTTGCTATGAATTGTCTTCGTGCTTTCCCAACACTTCCTCGGCCAGCTAGGTCTCTTGATCTCACTCCTATAGAGCATTGGGACGTTATGTGAAGGAGATTGCAATCAACACGGAATTTTGACAATTTAGCCCCGACAGTTGGAGCAATTTGGCAAGACATTCTGCAGGACTTCCGGAAATTTTTTCAGTCTATGCCACGCGGGGTGACAGCTTGTATCCAGGCCAGATGTGGACCAACGCCTTCTTGACTTCCTTCCTCTGTAACGGTCACACTCTGAAATAAATCATTCAATTGTGCTGAAAGTTTAGTCTTTTGTTTTGTATGTATGTTCTTCACTTCCGCCAATTTTTATCGCAATCGTACAACTCCTTCTTGGTACGTCGATTTTTTTGTTATAGAGTAGAATTTTAATTGATCGTTGTTTGTGTTATGGAGAAAGGCCATATTGAGCCACGCTGCATCAAACAATAGATAGACAACATCAATTAATACACATGAAAGGAAAGTTCTATTTATACAGAAGAGAAAAATGCACCTATGGTAAGTTTTAGGAATCTAAACTATCTGTCTAGATCTCGCAGGTTGAAAGCGCAATGAGCCCCCCCCCCACGGCACCCCATATATTCTAACGTTTTCACCAGAACAAAATTTGATTTGTTCATGTTTCCATATAAGCCTATCATCAATGTTGTGATCACATGTACCCCAATGCGTCAGAGGTTCGCCCATCCCTGTTATGGTGAATAACAAAACATGAAATTCTCATACCTGTGAGTAAGGCTCTGTGGAAAGGATATCAAAAAACTGCCACACGCAATCCCAAAAGTCTGGGAAATGCTTACAAGACCATTCGTGGAGCTCCCAAAAGTCATCTTAAGAAACAAAAATTTGAATCAAACACCATTGCCTGCAATAACACACTTGATGACATGCATTTGAATTTGGATTGAAAATATATTAGAGGGTCTATGTTAGAAATGACAAATAATGTAGAACGGTTCCATTCGAGTTTGAATCAGCGAATTTCAACCGGTTTGCCACAGGAATTGCACTGGTGCGTATGTACCTTATGGATATTTACGTATAAATAGTACCTTCAGGATAGACACGGTTTAAATTGTTTAAGATCTATATAATTTCAACGAGACTCAGTTCTATGTTCGCAATTTCAAGTAATATAAATAATTCTGAGTGCGTATTAATTTGAATTGCAAAGTATCATAAATAATTGTTTTTTAATATTTTTAAAGCCACGGTGTAATTAATAGAGAAGCTTATTATTTATGTAAATCGATAAAAATTGTAACTCTTTTGTAAGATGGTCAAACTAAAATAGTTTAGTTTTGTTGTCACAGAATTTTCGTAATTAATTATATGTCATGAGTTGAAAAAGGTTGAAAATAGCTGGTGAAGACATCAGTTAAATGGTATGAATCAAAGTTTTCAGCTACTCCTAAATTTTTACCCTTCTTTACACATTTTAATAGTTTACTGTCAAAAGTACGTCTTCAAGTTGCAAAATATGTTCAGCAGAGGATAAATTCAAAACAAGCACGCGATTGTTGTAACTTGTATTTACTTGTCTCAATAAATTTTCTGTTCATGAAAAGCATAAAAAAATTTAGTTTGTTTCTGAAACAATTAGGGGGTACAGGTACACTCTACGTTTATGAATGATGGCAACGGCTTGGCGAATTTTTTGGCGCAATTCTAGTAGCGAGTTACGATTAATTTAAGCAACCCATCTGTCGTTACGGTTGTTGTGGTTTTCATGGCAACCTCGGTAAACGGAAACTTTCAATTTTCATTTTGAATATTGTAGAAAGTTCTTCCAAAATCCGTTAAAGTTGTTTGATTTCATGCGTTCGTTTCAAATTTTTTCTTTGCTCCCATTGGTTATTTTGATTTAAAAATATACTTTGATTGCATTGGCCCTTTTAAATCTTTCTCTGTAATACCATTCTTTCATTTATTTGTACTTCGATAGTTGTGTAATTTTTATTTTATTATATTAGTTTTCACAAAAGGATTAAATTTTTTTTTTTTTTTTGACATTTTCGTTTGAATTTTTTTTTTACGCAACAGTTTTGAAGTTATCAGATTGTATTATTTCTTGCTTTTTTTCTTTTATAAATCTTTTTCTTTTTCAACATGCCCACTGTATTTAGTGTAATTGATAAGTTTCAGGGTATATATATATTCTTACCCAATATTCGAAGTTTAGCTCTGTTGGAACAAAATTGTGTTTTGTAATGTATATACTTTTTTTTAGTTTTAAAAGAAATTTACTTTTCAAAACGTTTTCAAATGTGTTTTCAAGTTTTTATTTTCCGTTGTGAAAAGAAAAATGTTTTTGAACGAAAAAGAGTTTTGTAATAATTCTTTCCTTCGCGACTTTAGAAGTGCGCCAAAAAAAATCGCCAAGGCCGTTGCCAACACTCATAAACGTAGAGTGTAGCTGTTCCAATTAGGGCCACTTCAAATCAGAATTCAGGTCAATCCTAATCAATCTGAATCCTGTAGAAACTGATTAACAGATTCGGGAAAGCCGCCAAGTCCTGAGCGTTACCCTTCAACATACCCGAATCTACGTTGGTCAGTCGTTGACTAATGTTTTCAATTACTATGGATAATCACTTCAACTGACCTATTGTTTGCCCCACGATAGTATTCCTGCTTCCTCAGAATACCACGTAACAGATCTTCAAACCAAACAATCGGTAGTAGAAATAAACATCGACCTCCTAATGAAATAGACAGAGCTGTCGCAAGACTTCTGGAGTGCAAATCAAGCGAGTTTACCAATCGACTTAGTCCACTGACTATCGAAGTGCAGTCTAATGTTTTTGATCACGGTGGATAATCACTTTAACCAATCAATAATTTATGATTCATGTTTTTTTCACACCTTGACGTGACAGTAATGGTATTGGTAATGGTAATTTCAGCTAACGTCGTACTAGAGTAATACAACGGGCTATTGACGACGATCCGGGATCAGTCCCTTACATTGACGTGACAGATCTTTAAAACGAGTGACTGGTAGAAATTACAAAGTTGCGCTCACATCCTCAGTCGGAAATAATTAAATCAATAATTAATCACTAAAAGGTCGATGGAAATAATATAAACCTGCACCCACATACTCAGTCTATTTCATTTGGATATTAGTGACATTAAATCATATCATAACTTAGTTCTTAAGTCATAACATAGATGTTTATCACGCGCTGTGAGATGGACTCTGTATTTCGTATAACGGTACTTAAAATTAGAAAATGATGTATATTTTTCATGTTTTTTAATTTACTTAGTTTAGCAGTGTTGTACATGTGTACTCAATGACAATACATAATAAAAATTTCATAATAGTTAAGCATATTCTTTATTGTAAGAGAATTATTGATAGTGTGTTTAAAAGACACCCAACTGATTTGTCACTCTTTAAAGTCAGATTTCAGCTATTAATTGGTAATTTTTTAAAGTTTAATTGCCTTTTCTTTCTTTGATTTTAATGCCCAACATTGCACTTCCTTTCTTTTACTAATAACCCCAAATTTAATTACAATATTCATTTAATGCTAACGCTCCGTTTTCGCTAACGTACAGCAGTATAAGGGCTTCGTCACTGATTCACTTCTTGACCAAAAATCTAAGTACCATTGGTCGCGGTCAGTAGCTGGGAGGGTGCCCTATCTCTTTTGCGGTCAAACGCTTAAGGTTTCTTCGGCATTTAAGTTCTCTTCGGCATCCTAGATCGACATTTTATTTTCAATTCACCACCCTTATGCTATAAGTCTTTATTTTACTTTAATTTTCTCTTTATGATGCAGAGATTAGCTGCTGTGCTCTGAAATTGATAATCTTGTCCAGTAAAATAGATAGCATTTCATAGTGTTTATCAAAGGAATAAATATATTTTAAACGATGTGTTTAAATAACAAAAAATGGTAGCTTACTTATTTTTATTTCATATTTTTTCTCCACAAACCTTGTGAAACGAACCAGCTGCGTCTCCTCGAACTTTGGACGATACACAATCTGCGGAACAGTTGTTTCACACTCGTCGCTCAATTTCTCTTTCATTTTTAGGAAAAACCACTGAAACACAAAGATCTCCATCTCAGTCGTCCTGTGCATTTAACTACAAATTTCTATCAAATCATGAACATGAGAAGAACTTTTGATATTCATATATCTCCCTTTTCCAAAGTCATGTTATGATTGGAATAAATACAGTTTATAGTTATATCTTTAAATGAAAAATTAATTTATTTTGCAAGAGACTCGGGTTCTAAACATAAATTTCACAATCAATGCTCTCTTGAAATGAATTACCTTTAATGGAATCTAGAATTCATTTTCATTTTAAAAATTGTTTGTAATGAATTTATTAAAGGAATATATTCGTTCCAATAAGTTTATGCATGAAACAAAATAAAGAATTAAATACAAAGATGAAAACAATATTGATTTTTTATATACTATAAGATGAAGTCATATTGCAGTCATGAACCAAATGATTTTGTAATCTAAAACAAATAAACAAAGCCGACATTAATAGGGTATGTGACCACCCCTTATCCTCATACAAACTTTACAGCTTGTGACCTTGCTTTCCATGAGGTGGTCAATCAACCCCCCCCCATCAGAGTCAAGTAATCGTCATTCCTCCTGTAGAGCAATTTGCAACTCTGTGAGAGTAGCTGGTGGTGAGAAACGTGCAGACACAGCATGGCCGAGGGTATTCCAAAGATTTTCAATGGGATTAAGGTCAGGCGAGTACGCCGGCCAAACCATTCGCGCAATCCCCTCACCCTCCAGATAGTCGTAGACGATGCCAGCTCTATGGGGACGCGCATTATCATCCATTAAAACGAAAGAAAGACCAACTGCTGTAGCGCACAATCTCACAGTGGGTTTTATGACTTCATCCCGATACCGGACAGTCGTCACTGAACCTTGTCTATAGATGTGCAGGTCGGTGCAATATACCAACGACACTCCGTCACACACCATGATGCTTCAACCTCGGAATGCGTGATGCTCGATGATGTTCTGGGGCCGATTGCGTGTGCCTTGTTTTCTGCCATCTACCTCCAGAGCAAATCTCGACTCATCCGTGAACATAACGTTAGCCCAATCAGACGCAGTCCAATTCACATGTTGCCGACATCACTTTAATCGTCCCCATCTGGATTGGACGAATAGAGGAACACAAACTCGTAGTACCCGGGGGTAGTCTATTCAAGTGTGGACTTCGGCGCACAGTAATGGCAGATATCGTCTTAACAATGGACACTGCAATCATAGAAGTCGCACATGTGGAGGTCGCTCTTCGATTCCGCTTCGCTGCAACAGCAATATATCGATCTTCCGCGGAGGTCGTAACCCTTGGGCGGCCGGCTACTGGTCTTCGGACAACTGTGTGTCTTGTTTGGAACTGTTTCCATAATCGTGAAATGACGGAATGATGAACGCCGAAGAAAGGAGCAACATCAGTGATTGATTGCCTAGCTTCAAGGCGTCCCACAGAACGCCAGCACTCACTATCTGTCATTCGTCTTCAGGAAACCACGGAAACGCGTCTTTCTTGAAAACTAATCGTACGAAAGTTCAAAACGCTTTTTATAAGCACTTACATGCAAATCCCCTAACCCTTCACAATGCTGGCTTCTTATACGACTGCCTTTTTTGCATATTTCCCAACACGAAACCGTGATTGGCTGTTTCATAACGCATTTGCATACTTCCGTCTACCTCTGCAGCAAAAATTGCAGCTTTTCAAATTCAGATTGGTTTCTGGAAATTAATATTTTCCTCTCCGTGCTTAACTTTTGGCAATGAGTGTATATAAAAGCCAAACACCACTCACTTACTGTATATCAATAACTTATACCGTAAGGGTGCACTAAGAAAAGAATTTTGAAACGTCGACTACTAAAAGGCCTAAAATTGACCTAAGGATTAAGCCAAAAGCAGTTCGAGATCGCTATAGAAATAACATTAAATATAAAACGATTAATGAAATTAAATTATAATATTTATGTTTGAACTGACCTTTTATTTATTCATATGGTGTAAATAATTTATAAATATTTGATTGATGAAGAAAGAATATTTAAAACAATTTTAGATACACGTAAGCCGAAAAGGAATACTCATTGATCCTAATAACGTACTTTTTCTACATTGTATCTGGCAATGTAAGAATTAATGACTATTTTTTAAATTTGTTTTTGATTTCAGTGTTTGAGTATTTGAGTTGACAGCGCGATGTTGCGGTCATATTAGAGGATTCCAAGTATTATAAATAAGTGTTCTTTTTGCTAATAAATCATTATTGACTTCAATATTGTTCAAGTCTTGTCAAATTGTTCTATATTAGAATATATTCATAAAATCGAAATTTAACACGTTAGAACAGATATTTTATCAAGATCATTTTGATGGAAACCGAGAAATTACTGCATCAGACTTCAAACTAAAGAAACCATGAAAAATTATCCAGATAACATGTATATTAGGGTGGAACGAAAAACACGAATTTCGGAAATTGAAAACGCCTATGGTGGGAATAGTTGGGGACTACCATGCTTATTAATAATACAAAATATGAGCTAAATCATTTAATATCTTCAAGTGCCAAAATCACTTTGAAATTTCGAAATTTTGCCAATTTTTTCACAAATATAATAATACCGCATTTAAAAAATTTAATGCATCTTTTTTAAAGCCATGGGTGGATGAAATGAACTTCCTTGAGTTAAAAAAAAAGTGTTACACCTAACATTATCCCGGCAAAATATAAAATTTCCCCTTTTTTAGAGCGCTATCGCGCGCGTCTCCACTCCTTTCAATAGACGCATCATTGCGACCACGCGTTTACACGGGCGCATACCCTTGCAGCTCTTCGCAGCTTTTGTATTATGAAAACAACCCAGAACTCAGCCCGAGGAGGTGGCTGCATATCGAGTTCCACTCCCACCCCTAAAAATTTCAATTTAAGTTATTTGCTTACCCTAAAAAATTAAATTGAAGTTACTGGCAAGGGGTTTAGCATAAAAGTGGTTGATATTGGCTTTTGGTTTCAAATCTGGGTAAAGCAAGTCTAGAAGCAATTCTTGACCGAATAAATACATCTCGTGCCTTTGTACCACATACTGGACTATATGCTTCAGTGACTAGTTTAACGCAACGTTCTACTGTTTGTGAATGGCATGGAAAGTTAAACATGTTACTATTGGTTGGAACGTCTAAAATCATAGACTTGAGTTGATCAGCAGAAAGAGTTACTGTAAGTGGTGGATCTGTAATGAAATCCGATTGGCCATTCAATTCGATTTATGTAATCGTCTGCTTCGAAGTTTAACTTGGGAATTTTGAACTCTCGACTATTATTTTCTACATTATTTTTTGTGTCTTAATTTTAAATTCTTCTAAGGCTCAATTCTCTGACGTGTTTTCGATCATCAGCTTACATTTCCAAAATAATATTTTCTGAATGGGCATAATAAGCATTTCTTTGCAAAGTTATATCTAGTACAATTTTTAAATCCTCAGGCAAAAATCTCGATTTATTAAAATATTGTAAAAATGAAGACTCCCGTACCGACATGATGACTGACTTTTAATTATAAACCACACATATGAGTGTACCTTCACAACATACTTAGTTAATATTTTCAAGTTATGGGTCGGATCTTCTGTTGAAACATATAACCTTAAAATTCTATTTGTCTTTGTCAACCATCTGTAATGATTCAATTTTCCTGGATCTTTTTGTGACAAGCTTAATGCAATATATTTATTTGATATCCCTGTGCACATTTCGTAAAGGTATCGTTGATCAGTGCTAAGATCCTCTAGGACAATATCCGGCAAAGTTACTTCTATCTTTTCAAAGTTTGTTAAAGGCAATTTTTCACAAGATTCTAAAATGTTTCCAATTTCTCCGCTATATACTTTTGGTCCAGTGGTTTTCCCTTCTAAATGTTGCAAAAAATGACGTAAAGTTAGCTGGTTAGCTCATTTGTATGTAATAAACAAATAAACCAATTTACAGGACGTCCTAAAAAAAGCTCGATATGTCGAATGACTCCATTTTTCAAACCTGTATTTACCACTGTACCATCACAACCAACCACTTGCATCTTAGAAATATCGATATTTTTCTCCAAAAAAGTTAAAATACTTGCTTTAATATTTTGAGAAGAGCCAGTTAGTAGGAGTGACATGTCTCATATATTTAGATCCTGGTTCTAGTATTAGAACGATACGTTCTTCTGTTACCTTCAATTTTTTTCTCTTTCTTTATTCATTAATAAATGTTTAATCCTTTCGCTCATCAAAAGATATTCCATATTCTGATAAAGAGGTAGTTTCCTCATTTTTCCTTTTCAGGTAGATGCAAAAAAGGTCTTTGTCCTTTCTTTACTAATTTTACTACGATCAACTATGTTTGAAGAATCATCCTTGGAAATTTTTCCCATATCCTTCAAAGCAGCATTTGTTAGAATTTCTGCCAATCTATCGGAAACACCAGTTCTGTCACACGCCTGAGCTACATCTGGAAGTTTAGTCCTCGTTTGTGAAGTTGAAGGAGAATTATTATTAATGATTGTGTTTATAGCGTAATTAGAATTCTTAAGCGAATTAAAACTCAAAGTAGCTTCCGTAATAGAGGGCGAGAGTATTTTGGATTGTTTACCTTTACAATCTTTGAGCTGAACGTTTTGGCTCTCTGCTTCTCTTTTTTTGAGCTGCAATCTTTTCTTCAAGCATTCTGCTGGTTTTAATGTCGACATCTCCAATGACCATATTTCGAAAAAGCTCTTTCAGCAATAGGTACTTTCATTTTGAAAGTACAACTGAGAAAATCCTTACATATTGATATGCTAACATCAAATAGATTTTTTTTCTGCTGATTACCTGAAGGACACAACCTTTTACGAGAAATCTAGTTTGCCAGTAGTTTTTAATAGTTTCTTAATATTTCTATATGCTTTTTGGTATTTTTTCAGTATATATATTATTTGTTGGTTTGTTACAGTTGAAATTTAGTTACAGTTGGAATCGAACTTTTTCCCCATAATCCTTTAAGCTCTTTAATTAAAATTGAACATACATCAGTTACATACCAGCATCTATTTTATAATATTTCTGTATGTAAAGATAATACTTCATAACATCTGCATATGTTGGAAGCATGTTGGGCTCCATTATTTCAGCCATTCCAAATACGGGACATACATCTACTGATCGTGTCCTAGGCATTTCGACTAATTCACAGAACCGTGTATAATTAACTAACAAAACAAACCAGGATAGGTTGGTAGGGCATTTGCAGGAGCATACACCTTCTAGATATTTACAAAAAAAGTGGGCGGATATTTAAAGAAGCCCAGACACCTCCACTCAATATGGTGAAATAAGAGTTATTTATCCCTTACAAACAAGCAAAGAAAGGGAAACGCCCGTGCACCCTAGTAGCAAGGAACGCAATGATGAGTCTATTGAGAGGAGTGGAGACGTGCGTGATATAGCGCTCTAAAAAAAGGAGAAAGTTTTAAATTTCCGGGATAATGTTAGGTGTAACACTTTTTTTACAAGCAGGGATGTTCATTTCACCCACCCATGACTTCAAATAAGATGCATTAAATTTTTTATATGCGTTATTATTGTTTTTGTGAAGAAATTGGCAAAATTTCGAAATTTCAAAGTGATTTTGGCATCTGAAGATATTAATTGATTTAGCTCATATTTTGTATTATTATTAAGCATGGTAGTGTCCAACTATTCCCACCATAGGCGTTTTAAATTTCCGAAATTCGTGTTTTTCGCTCCACCCTAATGTATATATTGTGATATATAACAAAATTAAAATCAAACTGAAAAAAAAAAAGATTTTTCTAAACTTTTTCACACATGTGTACCAATACCGTCAACATTTCACAAATGTCTTTCATATCAAAGTTTCGGCTGTGTGATCAGTTTGGGCTGTGTTTTAGTATATTTGGCTTGGTGCGGAAGTTTAAGGAGTTGGGTGCCAGCTCAGGTGCTGGCCACGTCATCTGACCGTTTGTAAACTTTACGAAGTGTCCTCAGGTCTTCTTCTTCGGGATTGGTCCCAGATCGTCGACAATAGCCCATTGTGTTGCTTCAGTGTGAAGTAAATTTAACTACCAACCAGTTCGGTTGGATTCTTTATTAGTTCCGATACTTGAAAATTGTACTATGGATAATAGAACTAACTACTCAAGATTTCATCTGAAGTCTCGTTTTTCTGGCAGATCTCCGATTTCGAACCCTAAGCCATAAAGTCTTCAAATACCCACTTCAAAATTTTTATAATTCCAGTAGGAAATGTCAAATTTTCTAGAATGGTAAGAATTCTTAATTTTTACATATTCTTTCAAATTTGATGTGAACACTTGAAATAACAATCTCTAATTAAAGTTTTCGATTAATGAAATATGCTTAGTTATTGTATTTTTCCAGGACATACAAAATTACGAGACTTTGTCCTTAGATCGGTATTAATTCTGGACCATCACAAATAGACCTTAGTTCCAGTGGAGCACATATTAACACAATTAATGCTTACAGATGTATTACATTAAGTGTCACACCGTTTCTCACCTTATAACAAAAAGCCTATGACCGTATTCCACCAAGAGTCATGCAATCCATAAGCAGCATTAGATGGCAGTCTGCGCCACCTACAATTCGCATTCCAACATACTAATGCTGCCAAGCACAAGCCAGAGCTCTACGCTTGCAATATCCATAGTAAGTATGTAATTTTCAATTTACTACCCAATGTAGCAAAGTGACATGAGTGAAAAGACACAAAAAGACTATGATAGTATTCCACCAAGAGTTATGCAATCCATAAGCAGCATTAGATGGCAGTCTGCGCCACCTACAATTCGCATTCCAACAAACTAATGCTGCCAAGCACAAGCCAGAGCTCTACGCTTGCAATATCCATAGTAAGTATGTAATTTTCAATTTACTACCCACTATAGCAAAGTGACATGAGTGAAAAGACACAAAAAGACTATGATAGTATTCCACCAAGAGTTATGCAATCCATAAGCAGCATTAGATGGCAGTCTGCGCCACCTACAATTAGCATTCCAACAAACTAATGCTGCCAAGCACAAGCCAGAGCTCTACGCTTGCTATATCCATAGTAAGTATGTAATTTTCAATTTACTTCTCACTGTAGCAAAGTGACATGAGTGAAAAGACACAAAAAGACTATGATAGTTTTCCACCAAGAGTTATGCAATCCATAAGCAGCATTAGATGGCAGTCTGCGCCACCTACAATTCGCATTACAACAAACTAATGCTGCCAAGCACAAGCCAGAGTTCTACGCTTGCAATATCCATAGTAAGAATGTAATTTTCAATTTACTTCTCACTGTAGCAAAGTGACATGAGTGAAAAGACACAAAAAGACTATGATAGTATTCCACCAAGAGTTATGCAATCCATAAGCAGCATTAGATGGCAGTCTGCGCCACCTACAATTCGCATTCCAACAAACTAATGCTGCCAAGCACAAGCCATAGCTCTACGCTTGCTATATCCATAGTAAGTATGCAATTTTCAATGTACTTCCCACTGTAGCAATACTACAGTCTATTGGCGACCATACAAAATCAATACTGTACGGAGAGATCCAAGGACAACACTTCGCAAATTTGAACCACGGTCAGATGATTGAGTCAACTTCTACACCACGCTAACATGAGGATATTTGAATCCATGACATATTTAACGTGCCCCAGACCTCTTGTACACATTGGTTTGGGTTGAGTTTCGAACTCGTAGCCTTCAGGATCCTCGTCCAACAGGGCTACCACAACTTCACGTCATGTTTTGGACGTGAACAAGAATGTTTGAATGACACAGAAAACATAAATATATGCCTTGGGAGTGAAATCGAAGTTGCGCAACCCATAGCTCACAGATTTCTAGTGGTGCAGTGAGTAATTATTCGGTTTGACCCTCAAACTAGCATTTGAAACAAAAATATTGAACATTAAAATGCCTGGTGATAAGCACTAAAGTGATCCAATTGAAGATTTGAAAGTAAATTGTCTTCATATTCACTACACAAAAACATTTGTCCCGTTTCAATCAGATATGTAAGAACTGACTTAGATTTCATTTAACGAATTAAAATATGACACCATAAAACAACCTAAAAAATATTGGTTTGGAAGCAATCCTAGTCTGAATAATAGAATGTTAAATGATATTTTAAATACTCCAGGTTTTTCACTTAATGTTATTAAAAGAAATCAGTACTTACCCAAAATTATGCCCACCAACAATAGAACTTCCAACAACACGCTAGATTTCCCAAGGAAAGAAAGATTTGGTTCCGATATTCAATGAAACTTTAATATTCAATGTCACACAATGTAAATTATCTTGTCAGTGGCTTCTCGAAGAGGAACGCGGTGATACGGAGTGTTTTATCTCTCTGATTACGTTATTGATTTAGTCTGTTCCGTAAACATTCAATTTTATCTTATACTGAGTATGGACAAATGTATGTATTAACCTTCTTTCTAACATTTTATTTCGTCATGTGTGTAATCATGGAATACGTTCCTTGTAACGCGTCATTTGACCGAGGTTCAAAATTACGTGGTGTTGTCTCATCTTTTCCTTTGGGTTTGATACCAGACTGTTTGTACTGTCCCGTTGTTTTGCTCCAGTGTGACGTTAAATAAAATACCTACCTAGCTTATGACTCTCGAATTGCTGTGGACCCGCAGTAGCCAGGTTAGTATAGTATGGTATTTAATTAATGTCGTACCTATGACAACATCACGTAATTTTGAACCACGTAATAGCCTGGTTGGAAGAGTAACGAATTAGCAACCGGTGGGTTGCAAATTGTCCATATTTTTTTTTTAAATTTTTTTTCTAATGGCGGGCACATTTTGACCGAAGTCATTGGCCACTACAAGGCCGGAAGTGATGGCCACTTGTGAAGGAGCGTCCATATTTCTAAAATATTTTTAAAATAATGAAAAATATTTTTAAAATACCACTATTTAGAACACTTATTTTAGTTTCGATTAGACCGAATTTAACTGCTCTTTCCATATAATAGAATCCTTTGGTAATTGGTAATTTTAGTTAACGTCGTACTAGAGCAACACAACGGGCTATTGACGACGGTCCGGGATCAGTCCCTTAAGGGAAAGATCCGAGGATAACACCTCGTAATTTTGAACCACGGTCAGATGACGAAGCAACACCTGAGCTGGCACCCCACTCTCCAAACTTCCACGCCAACCCAACGTGAGGACTTTCGGCCACGACAGATTTAAGGTGCACCAGCCGCCTCTACACCATACGTTTACAAACATCCATACCCGGACCCGGATTCAAACCAGGAACCTTCCGATCTAGAGGCTAACACCTTAACCACTATACCGGTTGGTCGGCTATTTTAGTTTCGATTAGACCGAATTTTACTACTCTTTCCATATATATTAGTGTTAGCCTCTAGATCGGAAGGTTCCTGGTTCGAATCCGGGTAAGGGCATGGATGTTTGTAAACGTATGGTAAAGAGGCGGCTGGTGCACGTTATCTGACCTTGGTTCAAAATTACGCTGTATTATCCTCGAATCTTTCCCTTCCTGGATTGATTCCGGACCGTCGCCAACAACCTATTTTGTTTCCCCAGCGTGACGTTAACTAAATGCATATCTATTTAGTTAGCTTGATAGGTATTTTAATTAACGTCGCACTGGAGAAGCACAATGGGCTATTGGTGACTCTTTGGAGATCAAACCCGATGGTTTTCTAGGTTTCAACTGATATATCCAAACGTTTCAAGGAAAATAAATGCCGTTATTTAGAAATAATATTTTACTATTATCAGCTTCAAAGTACAGGGTGGCCATAAAAAAACTTGGCCGATATATGGACCTCTAGCGGCCGTTCCGTTCAACCGATCGAGATGAGATTTCAGATATAGTTATTCAGAGGTATGAGCTCGGGATTCTGTGAACGACAACATAGTGGCACTCACAGTTACGGTTATAGGTATAGAAACTCGAAATTTTCGAATGGCAACACCCACTTTTTCCTGTCTTAAAATGGTCAGCGCATGCGAAAACCCTAAAGAACGTTGGAACGGTACGTGTATCACAAAAAACGGAAGCGTTATGCACTCACAAAAAACAGCTCTGCGAACGTGCAACAAAACCACGATCGGGGCCCACGAAAGAAATTTGCATATGTTGGAGGCAAGACACCAACCACAGAACGCCTTTCGCCAAATATTCAGCCAGATCTTCAGTCGGGAGCTCGCACATGCCAACGAAATGACTCTGTTAGCGAAAGTTAATGGAACATTGGTAAAATTATATTATTAAAATGGGATGAATGCCGCGGAAGCCTTGCGTGTTTACCGTCGAAACAATCGCCAAATAAAAGGCCCATGTATCTGGCGAAAGGCGTTCTGTGGTTGGTGTCTTGCCTCTGTTATATGCAAATTTTCTCCGTGCGCACAGAACGTGGTTTTATTGGCCGTTCGCAGAACTGTTTTTTGTGCGTGCATAACGCGTCCGTGTTTTGTGATACACGTACCGTTTCAATGCTCTTTATAGTTTTCGCATGTGCTGAGCATTTTGAGACGGGAAAATGTGGGCGTTGGCATTCGAAAATAACGTGGCAGGCACACCACTCTCTAAACTCCCACACCATGCCAACATGAAGACATTTGAGGACACGAAAGATTTAACATAAACCACCCATCTTTCTACACGACGGTGTTTGTCTGGATTTGAACTAGAAATCATCCGGTTGCTCTTCCGTTTTTCTTCCATTAGGGCTACTATGGTGCGGGATGAATTGGGTAATGGTAATGGTAATTTTTGTTAACGTCGTACTAGAGCAACACAAGGGCTATTGACGATGGTCCGGAATCAGTCCCTTAAGGGAAAGATTCGAGGACAACACCTCGTAATTTTGACGGGATGAATTGGGATTAATGTCTCTCAGATGTAATCATACAGCGCTAATTCAAATAACCAAAATGCATAGCACAGTGCATCGCAATAGAATTATTTGGCTGGTTGGTACATTTGAACTTCATTTTATATTTCCGTAGCCTCAACACAACGGTGTTATCTGATCGTGGTTCAAAATTACGAGGTGTTGTCCTCGGATCTTTCCCTTAAGGGATTGATCCCGAAAGGTCTTCAATAGCCCGTTGTGTTTATCTAGTACGACGTTAATTAAATCATTACAAATTACCAACAAACGGTATATTCTGCCGATTTTACATAAAACGTATTCTCCTACCTATGATCATTACAACAAATACCAGGGTAATAATTGGTAATTTTTAGTTAACGTCGTACTAGAGCAACACAACGGGCTATTGACGACGGTCCGGGATCAGTCCCTTAAGGGAAAGATCCGAGGACAACACCTCGTAATTTTGAACCACGGTCAGATGACGAAGCAACACCTGAGCTGGCACCCCACTCTCCAAACTTCCACGCCAACCCAACGTGAGGACTTTCGGCCACGACAGATTTAAGGTGCACCAGCCGCCTCTACACCATACGTTTACAAACATCCATGCCCGGGCCCGGATTCGAACCAGGAACCTTCCGATCTAGAGGCTAACACCTTAACAACTATACCGGTTGGTCGGCTCTCAACACAACGGTGTTATCTGACCGTGGTTCAAAATTACGAGGTGTTGTCCTCGGATCTTTCCCTTAAGGGATTGATCCCGAATGGTCTTCAATAGCACGTTGTGTTGATCTAGTACGACGTTAATTAAATCATTACAAATTACCAACAAACGGTATATTCTGCCGATTTTACATAAAACGTATTCTCCTACCTATGATCACTACAACAAATACCAAAGTATTTGTTGTTTATACCAGGAAGAGAAGCGTAATCTGTTTGTACTAGGAAGAGAAGCGTAATTTGTTTATACCAGGGTATATAAAACAGGTTTTTTTTACTCAGACTTGAATTATAGGTTTGCCCCCCCCCTGAACTTTTTATCTAAATAAACTTCTCTAACAATTTCAGTCCTGAAAAAATCTCCGTATGCCTTTGCACACATTATTTTGTAGTACAATGCTGTCTTTTCCAAGCCCCCTCTAGGTAGATATTCATCGCCAACCGAAACGGGGAAGCGAATAATAAGACCAAAGCAATATGTCGATGCGTCTCTTCTGCTCAAATCATTGACCTTCTGATGAAATAGACGGAGTATGTGGATGGAGTTGCCGTCCTGAGATCTCTGAAGGAAAAATTACGTGAGCTACCAATTGACAAAGCCGTCTGTCTGTTGAATCGCTGGCTGGTGTTTTTGATCATGGCGGATAGTCACTTTAAATAATTTATAATCTAGGATTCATACTTTTACCAACAACCATGAGACAGATCTTCAAACCGAACAACTGGGATAAATAACGTGAAACTGCGAGAACATACTCCTGTCTATTTCATTAGAAGATCGATGACTCATATTCCCGTAGACATGGCAACCCGAGGAACAACTCCAATTCATCTGAATAACTTTGCTCTTTGGTGGAATGGATAAGAATTACTAGTTTTATCACACAATAAATGATTTGAATATACGATCATGAAACAAACTTAGAAAATATTTATCTTCTGTAAAACTCCGGGAGAGCACGAGTATATTGGATCCTGAAAGGTACTTAAGGATATCAAATGCCATAACGGATGCCAGATCAATTTGGGAAACTTAGGGGATGTCGTTTGCGTTGAATAATTACCAAGCTTCCAATTAAAAGACAACATTTTCATGTAGCTGATCACCAAGAAAAAGTAAACTTCCTTTCGTACAAATGCCCAAATCTGCATTAGACAGAGTCTTCTCTCTGTTTAAATCGTTTCCTTAATTTTTAAATTAAGTCGTAGAAAGAGCATTTTACTATTTTAAAAATAGTTCTTCATAAAAGCGGGTTGACTCTCATTTCTTCTAATATATCAACATTACAGCAATATCTACAAAAGCGCACATACTGTACACAAAATATTTCAAGAATGTTTTCTGGACTATTTCTTAAAAATATGTATGGTGGATAATTTAAGAAAATGTGCAGATCATATTAATGGCATTCCAAATTCTGCAGGATATTTTGTAACAAGAAAATTATAACTTTTGTTTAGCACAATGTAGGGAATTAATTTCTATAGTACCGTTACGCGCGATTGAAACGTGTTGTAATTTTTGCTCAATGCAAAATCAATGAAAAGGTGATCGCAATTTCAGATTGAATAAAATAATGAAAGAAGCATAAACGATTTTCCAAATATTAGTTTTATACAAACAAAAGTTATATTCCGTTCTATATTCCACACTACATTTCAATAATTGTGAAAGTAATATGAATGTATACAAGTCTTTTAGTACAATATACAAAAATATATTTCGCAAACATGATTTTTTTTAAGTCTGACACCAAAAATAATTTTTTACGCTCTATATTCTTGCAGTTCTTGAATGTCCATAAAGTTCTTCAATGATTCTGAATTGTGACACGTCTCTGCATTGTATGATTTGTTGTTAATTACATTTTTTACAAGGATTTCCATCTTTTTGTCATTTATATTATACTGAAAGTATACAAAACAAGTTATACACATATTATAGAAGTTGTTTTATACATACTAATTGTTTTACAAAAATAAGTTATTCACATGAAGAAATCGACATATTTTCTATTTTATATTCTAAAATATTAAACTTTTATTACCGATTCGTTAACTTTAAATAAAAAATTACTTTGTCTGAAGATTGAAGTATAACAACCAAATAAAAAATACAACTTTCAAATCGCCGTTTATTGAACGAAGTTTTATTAGTCTCTCAAATATGATACACAATTAAATTTGTTTTCATAATAAAGTTCAAAAAGCATCATATAATAATTCACAATGATAAAACAGCGAAGGAAATTGTAAGTACTCGTATATAAAATTTAAAATAATTTTCAAAAGAAATCCTCTTTGGCAAAGATAGTGCAAATTCAAACCAGTGGCTTCAGTTAGAGATTAGACTTGTGTTTTACATTTTTTTCGCGAAAATAACTCGTGATTGCGAGAGGATAGGATATAGTTGAATTTACGTCGCACTGTATCAACCAACTCAATAGGGTTATTGGTAACAGTGCGGTTGGTTGATTGGTTGATTTGGGTTTTATAGCGCAAGATCCAGAAACGGATAAGCTGCGTCAAGCACAATATGGAATACAACCCAACAAAAGAGGTTAAATTATTTATAATAGTTTCAGATAAATAATTGGTAATTTTTTAGTTAACGTCGTACTAGAGCAACACAACGGGCTATTGACGAGGGTCCGGGATCAGTCCCTTAAGGGAAAGATCCGAGGACAACACCTCGTAATTTTGAACCACGGTCAGATGACGAATCAGATAAATAAATAAAAGTAGATGTAAAATTTCAACTCAGATGAAAATACAATGAAAGCGAGGTAAGATAAAAATATTAATTTTAAAAGAATTCAAATGAGTTTAATATCAAGGGTAGCTGGTAATTGGTAATTTTTAGTTAACGTCGTACTAGAGCAACACAACGGGCTATTGACGACGGTCCGGGATCAGTCCCTTAAGGGAAAGATCCGAGGACAATACCTCGTAATTTTGAACCACGGTCAGTATCAAGGGTAGCACTGCATGCGATGAAAATGTAGATGGAATTTTTTATATGAAGTTTAACCTTTAGATTATGACCGGTACAGCAGTTGTACTATGATCACGCTAAGATAGAATTTAGCCAACGGCCAGTAAATCAGTTGTATCCTGAAAGTTATAAGAACCGCGCTGAGAAAGTTTTTAGACTACGGCTCTTACAGCAGTTATACCTTAAAACTTATAAGAATCGCACCAAGGAAGAATCGCGCTCGTTATACCTATAGCCGTAGTCAAAAGGTTAAAAATCCTATAAGATCTAAAAATGTAAATAGATTTGGACGTGGTGACAATCCGGAATCAATTCTGAAAGGAAATATCCGAAGATAACACCTCGCAATTTTAAACCACAGTCAGTTGAAGATTAATATGATTTGATTGAGTGTCTATATATAATCTAATTTGTGTGATTAATCTCAAGTATCCATATTGCAAACCGTTGCTATAGTTAATCCATTCAGTAAAGTTGCGCATTAGTTAACAGGGTTCGAAACTCGATCCAACCAAAGACCATCGTGTAGGTTGGAGCTGGTGCACTGAAAATCTGTCGTGGCCTCAAATGACTTCACGTTGACCTGAAGTAAAAATTTGGAGATTAGAGTTCCAGCTAAGGTGTTGACATCGTCATCTGATCGTGGTTTAGTTACGAGGTGCTGTCCTTGGATCTTTCCCTTCGGTGTTGATCGTGGACCG
This sequence comes from Metellina segmentata, assembly GCA_947359465.1. NCBI lineage: Eukaryota > Metazoa > Arthropoda > Arachnida > Araneae > Tetragnathidae > Metellina > Metellina segmentata. The sequence continues at coordinate 75,172,059 of OX375882.1, forward strand.
TCGACAGTAGCCCGCTGTGTTGTTTCAGCGCGACGTAAATTTACCTACCTACCATTAACATAACATGCATAGAGTGCTGTGGTGCACTTGGTAGCATTACTGCCCATTGTAATTGTGGACTGGAGGGGAATAGATTCGAGACAAGCAACTTATCTTATTTGCATTTATCTCTTCTAAGTAGAAAAAAATATGACATTTACACCATGAAAAAACTTAACCACAACCGCCATTTGGAGTGATTGTGGTTAATACTGAACATACACTATATGGACAAAAATATTTGCAAAAATTCGGAGGAGGATCCATTTTCGTGTGGGGTTGAATATACTTATTAGGACTAGGCCCATTGATTTATGTATCTAGTACCATGAATGCTGACGTGTGCCTCGACGTTCTGGATGATTCGGCCTTGTCTAAACAATGTCAATACTACGGCGATGATTGTCGTTTCTTCCAACAGATTCGAGCTCCATGTCATACTGTAAAACATGTGCTGGATTGGTTTCCTGAAAATGAGGTGAATTGGCTTGACTGGCCTGTTCAGAGCCCCGATCTTAATCCGATCGTGCATTTCTGGAACAAACTGGAGCGACGAGTACGACACCGCCACGCACGCCCTTCACAACTATGTCGTCTCCCAACCTTGCAATAGGCATAGCGAGCTATTCCTGCTCATGCGTACAGAGATTTTGTGGAAAGTATGCTTCGGCGTGTTGCAGCTGTAATCCAAGCGAAAGAAGGGCCCTACCCGTTACTACATAGAATAACAAAGCATTTTCTCTGAATGTCAGTACGACACCGCCACGCACGCCCTTCACAACAATGTCGTCTCCCAACCTTGCAATAGGCATAGCGAGCTATTCCTGCTCATGCGTACAGAGATTTTGTGGAAAGTATGCTTCGGCGTGTTGCAGCTGTAATCCAAGCGAAAGAAGGGCCCTACCCGTTACTACATAGAATAACAAAGCATTTTCTCTGAATGTCAGTACGACACCGCCACGCACGCCCTTCACAACAATGTCGTCTCCCAACCTTGCAATAGGCATAGCGAGCTATTCCTGCTCATGCGTACAGAGATTTTGTGGAAAGTATGCTTCGGCGTGTTGCAGCTGTAACCCAAGCGAAAGAAGGGCCCTACCCGTTACTACATAGAATAACAAAGCATTTTCTCTGATGTCAGTACGACACCGCCACGCACGCCCTTCACAACAATGTCGTCTCCCAACCTTGCAATAGGCATAGCGAGCTATTCCTGCTCATGCGTACAGAGAACTTGTGGAAAGTATGCCTTCGGCGTGTTGCAGCTGTAATCCAAGCGAAAGAAGGGCCCTACCCGTTACTACATAGAATAACAAAGCATTTTCTCTGAATGTCAGTACGACACCGCCACGCACGCCCTTCACAACAATGTCGTCTCCCAACCTTGCAATAGGCATAGCGAGCTATTCCTGCTCATGCGTACAGAGAACTTGTGGAAAGTATGCTTCGGCGTGTTGCAGCTGTAATCCAAGCGAAAGAAGGGCCCTACCCGTTACTACATAGAATAACAAAGCATTTTCTCTGAATGTCAGTACGACACCGCCACGCACGCCCTTCACAACAATGTCGTCTCACAACCTTGCAATAGGCATAGCGAGCTATTCCTGCTCAGGCGTACAGAGAACTTGTGGAAAGTATGCTTCGGCGTGTTGCAGCTGTAATCCAAGCGAAAGAAGGGCCCTACCCGTTACTACATAGAATAACAAAGCATTTTCTCTGAATGTCAGTACGACACCGCCACGCACGCCCTTCACAACAATGTCGTCTCCCAACCTTGCAATAGGCATAGCGAGCTATTCCTGCTCATGCGTACAGAGAACTTGTGGAAAGTATGCTTCGGCGTGTTGCAGCTGTAATCGAAGCGAAAGAAGGGCCCTACCCGTTACTACATAGAATAATAAAGCATTTTCTCTGAATGTCAGTACGACACCGCCACGCACGCCCTTCACAACAATGTCGTCTCCCAACCTTGCAATAGGCATAGCGAGCTATTCCTGCTCAGGCGTACAGAGAACTTGTGGAAAGTATGCTTCGGCGTGTTGCAGCTGTAATCCAAGCGAAAGAAGGGCCCTACCCGTTACTACATAGAATAATAAAGCATTTTCTCTGAATGTCAGTACGACACCGCCACGCTCGCCCTTCACAACAATGTCGTCTCCCAACCTTGCAAAAGGCATAGCGAGCTATTCCTGCTCAGGCGTACAGAGAACTTGTGGAAAGTATGCTTCGGCGTGTTGCAGCTGTAATCCAAGCGAAAGAATACTTTTACTTTGTCGTTCAAATACTTTTGTCTATATAGTGGACTAATCAATCAAATAAGACTGTAAAGCTAAATTTGTTTTTTTATTAGTTATTGAAATACAAAATGTGAACTGAATTATCTTTAGGTTTATTGATGTTTTAGAAACTGTAAGAGAAACGAATAGCTTTAGTTATGAAAAAGATATGAAGGGAGTAAAAATTAGAAACATCATCATGGAATTATATTATGGGATTGAGCCCACACACTCATTCAAGGGGAGTCAACATTTAAAGGGGAAAGTAAATGCTGTCAGACTACCACTAAAACCTGCGTTTTCATAGAAACAGACCTTTTCCATTAGGATGATTGAAGAAATGTGTTCAAGTTCGTCAAGTGAAATACAAAATGTGAACTGAATTATCTTAGATTTATTGATGTTTTAGAAACTGTAAGAGAAACGAATAGCTTTAGTTATGAAAAGATATGAAGGGAGTAAAAATTAGAAACATCATCATGGAATTATATTATGGGATTGAGCCCACACACTCATTCAAGGGAGTCAACATTTAAAGGGAAAGTAAATGCTGTCAGACTACCACTAAAACCTGCGTTTTCATAGAAACAGACCTTTTCCATTTAGGATGATTGAAGAAATGTGTTCAAGTTCGTCAAGTGAAATACAAAATGTGAACTGAATTATCTTTAGATTTATTGATGTTTTAGAAACTGTAAGAGAAACGAATAGCTTTAGTTATGAAAAGATATGAAGGGAGTAAAAATTAGAAACATCATCATGGAATTATATTATGGGATTGAGCCCACACACTCATTCAAGGGAGTCAACATTTAAAGGGAAGTAAATGCTGTCAGACTATCACTAAAACCTGCGTTTTCATAGAAACAGACCTTTTCCATTTAGGATGATTGAAGAAATGTGTTCAAGTTCGTCAAGTGAAATACAAAATGTGAACTGAATTATCTTTAGATTTATTGATGTTTTAGAAACTGTAAGAGAAACGAATAGCTTTAGTTATGAAAAGATATGAAGGGAGTAAAAATTAGAAACATCATCATGGAATTATATTATGGGATTGAGCCCACACACTCATTCAAGGGAGTCAACATTTAAAGGGAAAGTAAATGCTGTCAGACTACCACTAAAACCTGCGTTTTCATAGAAACAGACCTTTTCCATTTAGGATGATTGAAGAAATGTGTTCAAGTTCGTCAAGGGAAATACAAAATGTGAACTGAATTATCTTTAGATTGATTGATGTTTTAGAAACTGTAAGAGAAACGAATAGCTTTAGTTATGAAAAGATATGAAGGGAGTAAAAATTAGAAACATCATCATGGAATTATATTATGGGATTGAGCCCACACACTCATTCAAGGGAGTCAACATTTAAAGGGAAAGTAAATGCTGTCAGACTACCACTAAAACCTGCGTTTTCATAGAAACAGACCTTTTCCATTTAGGATGATTGAAGAAATGTGTTCAAGTTCGTCAAGTGAAATACAAAATGTGAACTGAATTATCTTTAGATTTATTGATGTTTTAGAAACTGTAAGAGAAACGAATAGCTTTAGTTATGAAAAGATATGAAGGGAGTAAAAATTAGAAACATCATCATGGAATTATATTATGGGATTGAGCCCAAACACTCATTCAAGGGAGTCAACATTTAAAGGGAAAGTAAATGCTGTCAGACTATCACTAAAACCTTCGTTTTCATAGAAACAGACCTTTTCCATTTAGGATGATTGAAGAAATGTGTTCAAGTTCGTCAAGTGAAATACAAAATGTGAACTGAATTATCTTTAGATTTATTGATGTTTTAGAAACTGTAAGAGAAACGAATAGCTTTAGTTATGAAAAGATATGAAGGGAGTAAAAATTAGAAACATCATCATGGAATTATATTATGGGATTGAGCCCACACACTCATTCAAGGGAGTCAACATTTAAAGGGAAAGTAAATGCTGTCAGACTACCACTAAAACCTGCGTTTTCATAGAAACAGACCTTTTCCATTTAGGATGATTGAAGAAATGTGTTCAAGTTCGTCAAGTGAAATACAAAATGTGAACTGAATTATCTTTAGATTTATTGATGTTTAGAAACTGTAAGAGAAACGAATAGCTTTAGTTATGAAAAGATATGAAGGGAGTAAAAATTAGAAACATCATCATGGAATTATATTATGGGATTGAGCCCACACACTCATTCAAGGGAGTCAACATTTAAAGGGAAAGTAAATGCTGTCAGACTATCACTAAAACCTGCGTTTTCATAGAAACAGACCTTTTCCATTTAGGATGATTGAAGAAATGTGTTCAAGTTCGTCAAGTGAAATACAAAATGTGAACTGAATTATCTTTAGATTTATTGATGTTTTAGAAACTGTAAGAGAAACGAATAGCTTTAGTTATGAAAAGATATGAAGGGAGTAAAAATTAGAAACATCATCATGGAATTATATTATGGGATTGAGCCCACACACTCATTCAAGGGAGTCAACATTTAAAGGGAAAGTAAATGCTGTCAGACTACCACTAAAACCTGCGTTTTCATAGAAACAAACCTTTTCCATTTAGGATGATTGAAGAAATGTGTTCAAGTTCGTCAAGTGAAATACAAAATGTGAACTGAATTATCTTTAGATTTATTGATGTTTTAGAAACTGTAAGAGAAACGAATAGCTTTAGTTATGAAAAGATATGAAGGGAGTAAAAATTAGAAACATCATCATGGAATTATATTATGGGATTGAGCCCACACACTCATTCAAGGGAGTCAACATTTAAAGGGAAAGTAAATGCTGTCAGACTACCACTAAAACCTGCGTTTTCATAGAAACAGACCTTTTCCATTTAGGATGATTGAAGAAATGTGTTCAAGTTCGTCAAGTGAAATACAAAATGTGAACTGAATTATCTTTAGATTTATTGATGTTTTAGAAACTGTAAGAGAAACGAATAGCTTTAGTTATGAAAAGATATGAAGGGAGTAAAAATTAGAAACATCATCATGGAATTATATTATGGGATTGAGCCCACACACTCATTCAAGGGAGTCAACATTTAAAGGGAAAGTAAATGCTGTCAGACTATCACTAAAACCTGCGTTTTCATAGAAACAGACCTTTTCCATTTAGGATGATTGAAGAAATGTGTTCAAGTTCGTCAAGTGAAATACAAAATGTGAACTGAATTATCTTTAGATTTATTGATGTTTTAGAAACTGTAAGAGAAACGAATAGCTTTAGTTATGAAAAGATATGAAGGGAGTAAAAATTAGAAACATCATCATGGAATTATATTATGGGATTGAGCCCACACACTCATTCAAGGGAGTCAACATTTAAAGGGAAAGTAAATGCTGTCAGACTACCACTAAAACCTGCGTTTTCATAGAAACAGACCTTTTCCATTTAGGATGATTGAAGAAATGTGTTCAAGTTCGTCAAGTGAAATACAAAATGTGAACTGAATTATCTTTAGATTGATTGATGTTTTAGAAACTGTAAGAGAAACGAATAGCTTTAGTTATGAAAAGATATGAAGGGAGTAAAAATTAGAAACATCATCATGGAATTATATTATGGGATTGAGCCCACACACTCATTCAAGGGAGTCAACATTTAAAGGGAAAGTAAATGCTGTCAGACTACCACTAAAACCTGCGTTTTCATAGAAACAGACCTTTTCCATTTAGGATGATTGAAGAAATGTGTTCAAGTTCGTCAAGTGAAATACAAAATGTGAACTGAATTATCTTTAGATTTATTGATGTTTTAGAAACTGTAAGAGAAACGAATAGCTTTAGTTATGAAAAGATATGAAGGGAGTAAAAATTAGAAACATCATCATGGAATTATATTATGGGATTGAGCCCACACACTCATTCAAGGGAGTCAACATTTAAAGGGAAAGTAAATGCTGTCAGACTATCCACTAAAACCTGCGTTTTCATAGAAACAGACCTTTTCCATTTAGGATGATTGAAGAAATGTGTTCAAGTTCGTCAAGTGAAATACAAAATGTGAACTGAATTATCTTTAGATTTATTGATGTTTTAGAAACTGTAAGAGAAACGAATAGCTTTAGTTATGAAAAGATATGAAGGGAGTAAAAATTAGAAACATCATCATGGAATTATATTATGGGATTGAGCCCACACACTCATTCAAGGGAGTCAACATTTAAAGGGAAAGTAAATGCTGTCAGACTATCACTAAAACCTGCGTTTTCATAGAAACAGACCTTTTCCATTTAGGATGATTGAAGAAATGTGTTCAAGTTCGTCAAGTGAAATACAAAATGTGAACTGAATTATCTTTAGATTTATTGATGTTTTAGAAACTGTAAGAGAAACGAATAGCTTTAGTTATGAAAAGATATGAAGGGAGTAAAAATTAGAAACATCATCATGGAATTATATTATGGGATTGAGCCCACACACTCATTCAAGGGAGTCAACATTTAAAGGGAAAGTAAATGCTGTCAGACTATCACTAAAACCTGCGTTTTCATAGAAACAGACCTTTTCCATTTAGGATGATTGAAGAAATGTGTTCAAGTTCGTCAAGTGAAATACAAAATGTGAACTGAATTATCTTTAGATTTATTGATGTTTTAGAAACTGTAAGAGAAACGAATAGCTTTAGTTATGAAAAGATATGAAGGGAGTAAAAATTAGAAACATCATCATGGAATTATATTATGGGATTGAGCCCACACACTCATTCAAGGGAGTCAACATTTAAAGGGAAAGTAAATGCTGTCAGACTACCACTAAAACCTGCGTTTTCATAGAAACAGACCTTTTCCATTAGGATGATTGAAGAAATGTGTTCAAGTTCGTCAAGTGAAATACAAAATGTGAACTGAATTATCTTTAGATTTATTGATGTTTTAGAAACTGTAAGAGAAACGAATAGCTTTAGTTATGAAAAGATATGAAGGGAGTAAAAATTAGAAACATCATCATGGAATTATATTATGGGATTGAGCCCACACACTCATTCAAGGGAGTCAACATTTAAAGGGAAAGTAAATGCTGTCAGACTACCACTAAAACCTGCGTTTTCATAGAAACAGACCTTTTCCATTTTAGGATGATTGAAGAAATGTGTTCAAGTTCGTCAAGTGAAATACAAAATGTGAACTGAATTATCTTTAGATTTATTGATGTTTTAGAAACTGTAAGAGAAACGAATAGCTTTAGTTATGAAAAGATATGAAGGGAGTAAAAAATTAGAACATCATCATGGAATTATATTATGGGATTGAGCCCACACACTCATTCAAGGGAGTCAACATTTAAAGGGAAAGTAAATGCTGTCAGACTATCACTAAAACCTGCGTTTTCATAGAAACAGACCTTTTCCATTTAGGATGATTGAAGAAATGTGTTCAAGTTCGTCAAGTGAAATACAAAATGTGAACTGAATTATCTTTAGATTTATTGATGTTTTAGAAACTGTAAGAGAAACGAATAGCTTTAGTTATGAAAAGATATGAAGGGAGTAAAAATTAGAAACATCATCATGGAATTATATTATGGGATTGAGCCCACACACTCATTCAAGGGAGTCAACATTTAAAGGGAAAGTAAATGCTGTCAGACTACCACTAAAACCTGCGTTTTCATAGAAACAGACCTTTTCCATTTAGGATGATTGAAGAAATGTGTTCAAGTTCGTCAAGTGAAATACAAAATGTGAACTGAATTATCTTTAGATTTATTGATGTTTTAGAAACTGTAAGAGAAACGAATAGCTTTAGTTATGAAAAGATATGAAGGGAGTAAAAATTAGAAACATCATCATGGAATTATATTATGGGATTGAGCCCACACACTCATTCAAGGGAGTCAACATTTAAAGGGAAAGTAAATGCTGTCAGACTACCACTAAAACCTGCGTTTTCATAGAAACAGACCTTTTCCATTAGGATGATTGAAGAAATGTGTTCAAGTTCGTCAAGTGAAATACAAAATGTGAACTGAATTATCTTTAGATTTATTGATGTTTTAGAAACTGTAAGAGAAACGAATAGCTTTAGTTATGAAAAGATATGAAGGGAGTAAAAATTAGAAACATCATCATGGAATTATATTATGGATTGAGCCCACACACTCATTCAAGGGAGTCAACATTTAAAGGGAAAGTAAATGCTGTCAGACTACCACTAAAACCTGCGTTTTCATAGAAACAGACCTTTTCCATTTAGGATGATTGAAGAAATGTGTTCAAGTTCGTCAAGTGAAATACAAAATGTGAACTGAATTATCTTTAGATTTATTGATGTTTTAGAAACTGTAAGAGAAACGAATAGCCTTTAGTTATGAAAAGATATGAAGGGAGTAAAAATTAGAAACATCATCATGGAATTATATTATGGGATTGAGCCCACACACTCATTCAAGGGAGTCAACATTTAAAGGGAAAGTAAATGCTGTCAGACTACCACTAAAACCTGCGTTTTCATAGAAACAGACCTTTTCCATTTAGGATGATTGAAGAAATGTGTTCAAGTTCGTCAAGTGAAATACAAAATGTGAACTGAATTATCTTTAGATTTATTGATGTTTTAGAAACTGTAAGAGAAACGAATAGCTTTAGTTATGAAAAGATATGAAGGGAGTAAAAATTAGAAACATCATCATGGAATTATATTATGGGATTGAGCCCACACACTCATTCAAGGGAGTCAACATTTAAAGGGAAAGTAAATGCTGTCAGACTACCACTAAAACCTGCGTTTTCATAGAAACAGACCTTTTCCATTTAGGATGATTGAAGAAATGTGTTCAAGTTCGTCAAGGTGAAATACAAAATGTGAACTGAATTATCTTTAGATTTATTGATGTTTAGAAACTGTAAGAGAAACGAATAGCTTTAGTTATGAAAAGATATGAAGGGAGTAAAAATTAGAAACATCATCATGGAATTATATTATGGGATTGAGCCCACACACTCATTCAAGGGAGTCAACATTTAAAGGGAAAGTAAATGCTGTCAGACTACCACTAAAACCTGCGTTTTCATAGAAACAGACCTTTTCCATTTAGGATGATTGAAGAAATGTGTTCAAGTTCGTCAAGTGAAATACAAAATGTGAACTGAATTATCTTTAGATTTATTGATGTTTTAGAAACTGTAAGAGAAACGAATAGCTTTAGTTATGAAAAGATATGAAGGGAGTAAAAATTAGAAACATCATCATGGAATTATATTATGGGATTGAGCCCACACACTCATTCAAGGGAGTCAACATTTAAAGGGAAAGTAAATGCTGTCAGACTACCACTAAAACCTGCGTTTTCATAGAAACAGACCTTTTCCATTTAGGATGATTGAAGAAATGTGTTCAAGTTCGTCAAGTGAAATACAAAATGTGACTGAATTATCTTTAGATTTATTGATGTTTTAGAAACTGTAAGAGAAACGAATAGCTTTAGTTATGAAAAGATATGAAGGGAGTAAAAATTAGAAACATCATCATGGAATTATATTATGGGATTGAGCCCACACACTCATTCAAGGGAGTCAACATTTAAAGGGAAGTAAATGCTGTCAGACTACCACTAAAACCTGCGTTTTCATAGAAACAGACCTTTTCCATTTAGGATGATTGAAGAAATGTGTTCAAGTTCGTCTCAAGTGAAATACAAAATGTGAACTGAATTATCTTTAGATTTATTGATGTTTTAGAAACTGTAAGAGAAACGAATAGCTTTAGTTATGAAAAGATATGAAGGGAGTAAAAATTAGAAACATCATCATGGAATTATATTATGGGATTGAGCCCACACACTCATTCAAGGGAGTCAACATTTAAAGGGAAAGTAAATGCTGTCAGACTACCACTAAAACCTGCGTTTTCATAGAAACAGACCTTTTCCATTTAGGATGATTGAAGAAATGTGTTCAAGTTCGTCAAGTGAAATACAAAATGTGAACTGAATTATCTTTAGATTTATTGATGTTTTAGAAACTGTAAGAGAAACGAATAGCTTTAGTTATGAAAAGATATGAAGGGAGTAAAAATTAGAAACATCATCATGGAATTATATTATGGGATTGAGCCCACACACTCATTCAAGGGAGTCAACATTTAAAGGGAAAGTAAATGCTGTCAGACTATCACTAAAACCTGCGTTTTCATAGAAACAGACCTTTTCCATTTAGGATGATTGAAGAAATGTGTTCAAGTTCGTCAAGTGAAATACAAAATGTGAACTGAATTATCTTTAGATTTATTGATGTTTTAGAAACTGTAAGAGAAACGAATAGCTTTAGTTATGAAAAGATATGAAGGGAGTAAAAATTAGAAACATCATCATGGAATTATATTATGGGATTGAGCCCACACACTCATTCAAGGGAGTCAACATTTAAAGGGAAAGTAAATGCTGTCAGACTACCACTAAAACCTGCGTTTTCATAGAAACAGACCTTTTCCATTTAGGATGATTGAAGAAATGTGTTCAAGTTCGTCAAGTGAAATACAAAATGTGAACTGAATTATCTTTAGATTTATTGATGTTTTAGAAACTGTAAGAGAAACGAATAGCTTTAGTTATGAAAAGATATGAAGGGAGTAAAAATTAGAAACATCATCATGGAATTATATTATGGGATTGAGCCCACACACTCATTCAAGGGAGTCAACATTTAAAGGGAAAGTAAATGCTGTCAGACTACCACTAAAACCTGCGTTTTCATAGAAACAGACCTTTTCCATTTAGGATGATTGAAGAAATGTGTTCAAGTTCGTCAAGTGAAATACAAAATGTGAACTGAATTATCTTTAGATTTATTGATGTTTTAGAAACTGTAAGAGAAACGAATAGCTTTAGTTATGAAAAGATATGAAGGGAGTAAAAATTAGAAACATCATCATGGAATTATATTATGGGATTGAGCCCACACACTCATTCAAGGGAGTCAACATTTAAAGGGAAAGTAAATGCTGTCAGACTACCACTAAAACCTGCGTTTTCATAGAAACAGACCTTTTCCATTTAGGATGATTGAAGAAATGTGTTCAAGTTCGTCAAGTGAAATACAAAATGTGAACTGAATTATCTTTAGATTTATTGATGTTTTAGAAACTGTAAGAGAAACGAATAGCTTTAGTTATGAAAAGATATGAAGGGAGTAAAAATTAGAAACATCATCATGGAATTATATTATGGGATTGAGCCCACACACTCATTCAAGGGAGTCAACATTTAAAGGGAAAGTAAATGCTGTCAGACTACCACTAAAACCTGCGTTTTCATAGAAACAGACCTTTTCCATTTAGGATGATTGAAGAAATGTGTTCAAGTTCGTCAAGTGAAATACAAAATGTGAACTGAATTATCTTTAGATTTATTGATGTTTTAGAAACTGTAAGAGAAACGAATAGCTTTAGTTATGAAAAGATATGAAGGGAGTAAAAATTAGAAACATCATCATGGAATTATATTATGGGATTGAGCCCACACACTCATTCAAGGGAGTCAACATTTAAAGGGAAAGTAAATGCTGTCAGACTACCACTAAAACCTGCGTTTTCATAGAAACAGACCTTTTCCATTTAGGATGATTGAAGAAATGTGTTCATTTTCGTCAAGTGAAATACAAAATGTGAACTGAATTATCTTTAGATTTATTGATGTTTTAGAAACAGTAAGAGAAACGAATAGCTTTAGTTATGAAAAGATATGAAGGGAGTAAAAATTAGAAACATCATCATGGAATTATATTATGGGATTGAGCCCACACACTCATTCAAGGGAGTCAACATTTAAAGGGAAAGTAAATGCTGTCAGACTACCACTAAAACCTGCGTTTTCATAGAAACAGACCTTTTCCATTTAGGATGATTGAAGAAATGTGTTCAAGTTCGTCAAGTGAAATACAAAATGTGAACTGAATTATCTTTAGATTTATTGATGTTTTAGAAACTGTAAGAGAAACGAATAGCTTTAGTTATGAAAAGATATGAAGGGAGTAAAAATTAGAAACATCATCATGGAATTATATTATGGGATTGAGCCCACACACTCATTCAAGGGAGTCAACATTTAAAGGGAAAGTAAATGCTGTCAGACTACCACTAAAACCTGCGTTTTCATAGAAACAGACCTTTTCCATTTAGGATGATTGAAGAAATGTGTTCATTTTCGTCAAGTGAAATACAAAATGTGAACTGAATTATCTTTAGATTTATTGATGTTTTAGAAACAGTAAGAGAAACGAATAGCTTTAGTTATGAAAAGATATGAAGGGAGTAAAAATTAGAAACATCATCATGGAATTATATTATGGGATTGAGCCCACACACTCATTCAAGGGAGTCAACATTTAAAGGGAAAGTAAATGCTGTCAGACTACCACTAAAACCTGCGTTTTCATAGAAACAGACCTTTTCCATTTAGGATGATTGAAGAAATGTGTTCAAGTTCGTCCGATTAGCACACTTTTGACGATGAATTACTTCTTTCCAAGGAATACATTCGCAAGATATAAATTAAAAGTAGGATATACGTATGTACCAATCTGAATAATCAAGCATTGATCCTATATCGACCCAGACTTAGCGGCTGGAGTAGTTCTCATGGTACACATTAAATATATACTATAGATTTTCACAGTAACGCATATCCGGTCCTGATGCAACGTGACATTTTGTAGCTTTCTTTTACAATTGGAGGATCTCCGAATTTTGTTGACATTCATAAAAGCGATTACTCCAGATTTGACTACGATATATAAATTCACAAAGCTAGGAAATATATTTGTGCCTAGAGACCTGTAAATTACAATTACTATTTGCACAACCACGATAATTATTTCAAACAAAAATATATGTACCTATTTGTGTTGCTGTAGAAACAATACTTGTGGAATAGAATCTTTTTCAGGAAGTTTCATATCGATTCTTTTCTTTCAATAGAATCATTTGGTTCTTTCCTTATAATACATAGAACCGTTTGGAAAAATTTGGTTTCCTTAAAACTGAAACTTTTTAAATATACTATTGCTTCTTTCCTTAGAATAAAATCAATGACTTGAAAATATTCTATTGTCCCTTTCTTTGGAATAGAAACAAATGGATAGATTATATTGCTTCCTTTGGAAAATAATCCTTTAAAAAAATTTTCATATTTACTTCTTTGGAACATAATCTGTTTTAAAGATTCCATCGGTCCTTTCGTAAGAACATAATTCATTTGAAGAATATATTCTTCATTTCCTAAGTTCTTGGTCAAGAAGGTAAAAATTGCTTAGAACTTATGTACAAAATACTATAGGTTGTAATGTTGGATTATGTTTGTGAACACTTCACAGGGTTAGTAAGACTCCCAAACGGATGTGAAAAAGTGATCCTCCCATATTTGGTTTTGTGATTTCAAGGCATTTATTTCTGAGACTTTAGCAAGCCGGAATGCAGCAGTGAAACTTTGTCTACCAAAATGTACTTCAAAGTAGAGTTGGGTTACACTGTTGTATATATTATCTTCTCTGGAAAATCCTAGCTGATGATGTCCTTCGAAAATCTTGGCCAGATCACTGCCAAATCCGGGCCTTAGCCAACGACTTTCTGTTCACACTTGCGCCCTATCACATCTCATCTACACATAAAAGAAACAGCAACTTCGTACAACGACACCTGGCTTAACCCTTCTTTGCATAGTGGTGGAAATTTCCATCATAACATTGAATGCCCAAAAATTATATAAAAGAACAAGTTCACTTTAAGTTGATCGTGTCTGGATACCTTTTTAATGTCCATTGCATAAAAAAACATAGCTGTCAAAAATAAGCAAGTGTCACTATCAGTAAAACGAGATTGAAGTTGTCATTCCACTGTTTGTTGTAGTTGCAATAAACGTATGATTTCGTTTTAAATTTTGTTTTATTATATTTGAGTTTCTATTGCTAAAAAAGTGAAAATGCGTGGAAGAAAGGTTTGTAACATGTGTTTCTGTTATTTTTAGAGCAATTTCTGAAAAAGTTTGCGTTTAATTTAAAAAATACCACATGATACCATCATATTGTTTTTTGCTAAATTTATACTATAAATATATACTAAGATTTTTTTAACCATTTTTCCTTTAATTTTGAACATGAATTATATCACCTTGATTTATTTCACCAATAAAGAAAAAATCATGCAAAGAAGGGTTAAACCAACACCTCCTTCAACGCCTGGCTGTTCACATCTTGCTATAAAGGAAAATCATGCAAATCGTGCGATTTGCGACCTCCAGGATGTTTGAACTCTGGTAAACGGTTTAGTTCAATTTTTCACCTACAAGACTTTAATTGCCTGTTTACCTCATAGAAAACTCTTTTAGAGCAGCATCTGGCGTGTGCATGTCTTAACTCAAAACATCTGCTTTGTGTGAATCACACAATTTTTTTATTTTCTTTCATCTTTTGATCATTTTTTACTTTATGGTAAATTTTGTTTTCCGTAAACGCAATCGTTGGGTCGATATCTCATGATGGAATTAAGTTTAGCGGTAGCCGAGTTCGACAGATGACGCCACCAGTTGAATGACTGCACATTTGTGTAAGACTGTGAGAACTGTATTAAGACCACAGTTGTAATTGTCTTGTCCTGTGTTGCCTTTAGAAGCAGGGTGTAAGTACCCTTGTTAAGTGATGGTTGAGCAGCAATGAATGAGTGAAGCCGTGATAATAAATGTGCAGTGTCTGCTATCACAGATCCTCGGGTGGTTGTCGAAAGGGATTAGTAAAAAAGTTGAAAGGGGTTGTTGAAAGGGTTGAAAGGATCGCATTTGTGATTCAACTATCCACCGCGGACCATCAATCGAAGTTGTACATTTTTGCGTGTTCAAATCACGTCCATGAGTCATCAATTTAGCAAGCCGGAATGATACAGTGCAACTTTTCCTATCAAAAAAAACTTCGTGGTAGAGCTGGGTTACACTATTAGGCCCTGTACACACATCCGATTTTTCAACGTGTGGCGCCGAAGCCCAACTATGCACACATAAACGTGAAATGACGCATATACGTATTTCGCGTCAATTGCGATGAATATCTATCGAAGAAAACGTGTTTATTTAAGAAAACGTGTGTACTTGGTGTACAAAAAATATATTTTGAAACACAATACACACGCGCGCGTTACTGGGTACATACATTTATTAATTATTATTTATATTCCATTTATTTATGAAAACCTTGTGCGGCGAGAACTACTGTATAATTTGCACGCAAGTTGGACATGCATAGCCGCAGCGGCGCCGGAGTTATGTGTGCACTACTCTATTGGATCTGATGTATCTCAGACCGCATTTGCGTTGCCGCACGTTGATAAACCGGATGTGTGCACCGTCCTTATCGCGTTATTTGGTTACGTGATACTACTGCCTCGTTACCTATCACCGGTCATCCTTTCAATAGAACCACCTATATCCAAACAATATCCGACCCATCACCACACAAAATGTACGAAGCCAGTTTCTACAGTGACTTCCATTACCAAGTCATTGTGTCTTTGTGTCCGCACGTGGTAGACAGACAGTACGTTTTAGTAAAATGATATTGGCTATAAATATACAAACCGGAATGTCTTCCACTTCCAAAATAAGATCAGGTACATGGTCGGCAGTTAATTCGTCTGCTATAGCTTCTCGAACAACTTGGACAAAATCCTCATCCAAATTGTAGCCATCTTTCATTTTCAAAAACAACACAGCCCTTTCGTCATGGGCATGATTGTAATGCGATACGCAAATACTGTCTCGTATATCTTGAATTTTGTCCACTAAGAAAAAATGTTTCACATGTAAATATATATATATATATATATGTATATATATATATATATATATATATATATATATATATATATATATATATATAGATATATATATATATATATATATATATATATATATATATATATATATATATATATATTTGAAAAGCTACATATCAAAGTACGTTTTGTAATGTATAATCCCGTGTACGTAGATATGATATAATACTTTTAGAAATATATAGAAATATAGTAAGTGAAATTCAACCTTAAAGGCTCAGTTTTAAAGATCCCGTTAATAGGTTGAAAAAATGATCTGTTTACACGATTTTATTAGACTTGTGTATTAAAAACTCTTTTCATTTAGTTAGCAAAAAATAATCAATCCTGAGTACCTTGATTTCAACTTTGTTTCTAGGGATATTTTGATTCCCTGATTGAAGCGAGATGTTCTTTAAGATATTTAATATTGGCTAAATTCTCTCCTTTACATCTTTCTATCAATGGAAAAATTCTGATTTGATTTGCAAAGTAGCTTCATTCATTTTACCGTGATAGTGATCTTCCATATTGTATTCCAAAACGTGTTTAAAGTAAATTCATACACTAGATTTTCAAATTTTGACTTTATTCTATTTTATTAAATATTGATAATTGATATGCTTAAAATCATTTCAGGTTTAGATATAAGTAATCTAATTAGCTTGTGTTTCGAACAGTGATCTCTAAAATTATAATTTGTTTAGAAAGACAATTCCTGTTGGAAATTATTCCTAATGTTATTCTTCATGTTTTATTTTTTATCAAGTTGCAAGAGGGAGTAGTTTTTTTTTATAATTTTTTCACAAAGGAACCATAAAACAAATTAAGATATATTCAGGATTTTTATCCTTAAAAATAATTTTTTCCCCAATAACTATGAAGGTCAAAACATTCGCTGTATTATATACGTTATAATAACACAAAAAAGTTATAGTAGATAATTATTCATTGGTGAGTTCTACCACCGTTGGAACAAAGTATCATACTGCAAAAGCAGTTTCTCCGAAATCGAGTTTTAAGTTTTTGAAACATGGTGATAGTATCTATCGAGAAACATTTCTAACTAGAAAAAGAATTCCAAATATTAACAAAATATTTGCAGTTTTAAAACTAAATAGTAGGAAAACATTTGTAAGCAATAAAATCGATATTCTGGTCGATTTTTGTGATTTCTAGTGTATAGACGTGTGTGTGCTCTACCTTAATAAAATACTTTAATAAAAACAGTTTCGTAAATTTAGCTTACCAACATTATATATTTCCGAGCTTCCAAACCGGCATCCTCGTTGTTTCAAAGTTTCATCACTGAAACAAGTATTTTCAGTTATTAGAATTTAAGTTCATTATCAAAATGGAAATAGCATACAACATACATCAACGGATGGTACCTAAACATTCTCTAAAGAATTCACATTGTTTGGTCTTTTTGCAAAAGTTTCAAATTACAACATTTTGAAATTTGGTAAGTTCTAAGGAATGGTAATTTTGAATGAATTTTGTACTGTAGAAACGTGAAATCAACCCACAGAGTAAGATGAAACTGAAATCCTTAATAAATTTCGATTGCTCTGTGTAGTTAGATTTGAATAAGATGACAGAATTGAGCATTAGAGGAAATTAGTTCCATTTCAAGGATTGTAATATTTTTATATTAGTAAAGAAATAATACATATATGAACTAGATACTGTATTAAGAATTATTTCTTACTGATATATGTTTTTTAGAAACAAATAGTTTCATTGGTGAATGATATAAGAAAATATGTATGCATTTTACTTGTGTGAGAGTGTTCGTCAGACTAAGCAAGCAAACCAGACAAAAGACAATAATTCTATTACATGTCACCCAAGTGCTTTTGCATGATATCAATCGTTGTTAATTTAAAACGCAGTTCTATCGCCACTTTGAAGATGTCATACGTTTAATCGAACTGGCGTTGATCAAGTTATCATATCCTTGGCTTAGAGCAGAAACTGACTAACTGACAAAATGAGTTTTTCAAATATACTAGTTAACAAAAGACTAATTATTAGTTTAAAAAATCAAATTGAAACCTACAAGTATTTGGATAATGTTATACCCCTTTTAACAGATTTATTTTAAGGTTATATATTTGTCATGATCATGAAAAATTAGCATTTAGTACTTCCGAAAAAAATGTCAGTTAATGAGTTTCTGTTCTATACCGACGATACATCAAATTTGAATTCATTTCTTGGAATATCTATTGACATGCGTAAATCGTAATTAAATCAGGTAAAGTGATATGACGTCTGAATTATGTATAGGAAGTACGTTCCATCATAAAAAAAACTTCAACCAACTACATTTAGCTTAACGGAAAAATGCTCTCATAGCTATAAAAAAAAAGCATTTTATATTTTGTTTCTATGAACACAAGTAAAGAAAAGAAAAATGTTATTAAATAACCAAAATGCGTTAGTAAAGGATTTAAAACGTTGAGTTAGATATTTTCTAAACATTGATTTTCAATTTACTTTATTTTTTCCAAATATTGGCATGGAATTTTCGATATTTATGTAATATAATATTCCAAATATGGGCATGGAATTTTCGATATTTATTTAATATAATATTCCAGATATTGTACTATTTTTTTATTAAAACATTCAAGGGCGAGGTTTACTTTGTGTTTTAAAACAACTTTCATTTCAACTTCAATCAACTTTCAAGTAGTGAATACAAATTTAAAAAGTATTTTTTTCTACTAGTGATTAGGATACATCATGTTTCGTAGCTTCAAACAATTGCAATAGTAAGTTAGAAAAAATTTAAAATAATAATGTTAAAAGTAAAAAGTTTTATGCATGTAATATTTGGATGTTATGTTAAATATATATGCAGGCATAATACGTAGATTCCTTACTTGTTACGTTAATATTACTTGCTTGTTACACTAATATTACGTACTTCTTACGTTACACTAATATTACGTACTTCTTACGTTACACTAATATTACGTACTTCTTACGTTAATGCTACTTTTATTCGTTACGTTCACACTACTTACTTGATACTTTAAAATTTCTTACTTATTATGTTAATGCTACTGTTACTAAACATACTTAACAGTTTTTAAAAATATGACAATAAGCATTTATAAATTTTTTTGTCAATCAAATATCATTCTCGAGACAAATATCTAAAAATTTCATAAATTATCTCAGAAATTACATGTTTTGGATTTAGTAAATTTTCTCAAAATTTTTGTTACCCGTTTATAAGAAATTAAATTATTTAAATAAGAAAATCAAATGTACCTTCTGCAGCAAATTCGAATTCCATTCGTAATGGGATTAATAATTCCAAAATCACTGAGTGCAAACTTTCCTAAAATCAAAAACTTATTATTAATTAATAACAGGAATTATTTATTAGAGAAATTTCTGGCTTAGGGTAATTTCTTGTACGAGTCTGTTCTTGCAACGAATCTACCAAAAATGATTGAATCAGGTCAGATTTGAAGTTTTATTATATATGACTTGAAAAGACAAAGTGTGTTGAATATTAATAGTAGTACTGCTTCAGAACTTCCTGCTTGACGGTGCACTTCTAAAGATACGACAGCATTAATGACCAGCTTTTGGTTGTGATTTGCATTATATATTGTCAATCATAAATTGAGGCTGCTAGTTTAAAGATAATTTACTATGGAGTTTTCACTACTTTTCCTGTTCCTGAATTTCATGTTTGCGTGGTTGGAGAGTGGGGTGCTAGCTAAGTTGTGACCTCGTTATCTGACCGTGGTTCAAAATAACGTGGTGTTGTCTTCGAATCCCTTTTGGATGAATCGTGAACTTCACCAATAGCACGCTGTGTTGTTCCATTAATACGTTAATTCAAATACTTACCTATTACTAAAGGATAATTGCTTGTTAAAGCACACAAATTATGATATTTTTCATGTTAATTCAGTAACTCATTTAATTTTCTTTAGTTGGAATTTTTCAAAGTTTGTCTATTTATCAATCACTTTTACTTTATTATGAAAATATATTCATAACTTTTCTTCAGTTTCTCTTCTTTTGTCTATTTCACGCACCTTCTATCAAATAAAAGTTCCGTCTGGGAATAAAATAAAACGAAAGTGTTCCAAACTCTCGCTTTCCGTATACATTACAGTTACATCGATTCCATACAAAGTTATA
Organism: Metellina segmentata; assembly: GCA_947359465.1. Lineage (NCBI taxonomy): Eukaryota > Metazoa > Arthropoda > Arachnida > Araneae > Tetragnathidae > Metellina > Metellina segmentata. Next base: position 75,192,349 of record OX375882.1, read on the forward strand.
AAATTTTAAAGAAACGTCGAATGTAACTCTAATTTGTCGTTGTAAATTGTGGTACAAAATATTTAGCAATCTGTAATTTATTTCAAAGTACCTGGATATTTTGAAAAATATTTTTCTCTGTATACAAGGAGCCATCTGTGTCACCCCATAGGTAAAGTGGTAGGTTTGGCATTGGCTTGGTAACAACCAGTTCTCCTATTTCTCCAACTACAGGATTACCTGAAAAATATATTGATATGAATTAAATTAAGTATTTTCGGTTTAATAATTTATTTATTATAATTATAAGCGGGTCACACACCATTTTTTAGTCTTTTATGTTCTGTACACTAGTATATTTTTGTAATTAATATGGTGTTTTCTTACTATTTATGTAACTAATTTTGATTTTTTATCTATATTTCTAGGCATTCCATTTTTTCCATTTATATATCACATTATGATTTTGTATCTATATTTCTCGGCATTCCATTTTTTCGATTTATGTACCACATTATGATTTTGTATCTATATTTCTCGGCATTCCATTTTTTCCATTTATGTACCACATTATGATTTGTATCTATATTTCTAGGCATTCCATTTTTTTTTTCATTTATATACCACATTATGATTTTGTATCTTCTTTTCTAGGCATTCCATTTTTTCCATTTATATACCACATTATGATTTTGTATTTATATTTCTAGGCATTCCATTTTTTCATATCGCCTTTAAGTTGTTTATTTAACCCTCTTCAAGTGGTTATGATGAGATAGTTCGTCCATCAAGTTCTGATGTTACTGACGACTGTTTTGTTAATGACGAGGTATCTCGTAATCAAGGTGTGATATGACAATCACATCAAATATTGTTTTGCCCTAAAAGCAGGGAAACACAACCTACAAGCTATTTGTATCAATGTCCAGTCCCTTAACGAATCCCTGAAGAAACCAAGTTCATCACTCCTCGATTCCGAGAAAATGAAACAGGTGCGCTTTCACCCTTCACGCAATTGAGTTTGATATCTGAAGTGGCGCAATGTCACTCGGCCAATAGAAGGATTGACCCTCTGGCAAGGTCAGGGCTTAGCATCCTGAATATTGAGGGAAGGTCAGACGGGGAGAACGACAGAGAAACGCCAACGCTAAAAAAATGCTCCGTCTCTTTCCTTGTTCAGTTATGTTTTACCGATATTTGGTGTGATATTACTTAAAATTAAACAATTAGCGACACATGAAAATGCGTGTAACTTCATGAAGTAGAATTTTTGTTAATTTCTTTATAGTTCTGATTCCATTAACCATTTCAAAATTACCTGCTCCGTCAACTGTTTCCATTTCAATACCAAGACAGAAAGAATTGATTTCACAGACATATAGAGGCAGAGTGCTTTCAATTAAAAAGCTAGATCCCACGAATTCCGTACATCCTGTAAAAATTCAACAGATTATACTCCAGAAAATCAGTCGCAAATAATTCGCAAAGACGTAAACTAAAATTATGTTTGAGGATTGAATTCAGTTCACAGCTTAAGAATTTGCCTTCATTTCGCAACATATAACAAGGTGGTACCAGAACCTCGAAATCCGTGAAATCAGGGAATTCTCAGAAAGATTTTTAATTCTGTAAATATAAAGGAAAATATCAGGGAAAATTTCCAGATATCCCCAAAAGCAGAGAAATTTTGATAACTTAAACGGCCACTATTATCGTTTGTCCTATTTGAATCGGTTGTTTGAAAAACCCCATAAGTCACTCGTTGTGTTGCTCTAGTACGACGTTAACTAAAATTACCAATTACCAATTACCCCATAAGTCACTTTTTGTCGAAATCGAGTTTTCGGTGAAAATATATTATTCAGAGGTAAACGCATCTTTTAGAAGTGAAACCCCACGAGTCAGGTCATTCTACACAGAGTTGGCTCGTATGAATAATCTTCGTTTATTCGAGGAAGCCTTTCAGTCAGTGACTTATGGGCTTTCTCGAATAAACGAAACCCATACGTCACTGACTTCAGGGGTTTCTCGAATAAACGAAAACTTTTATACAAGTCAAATCTGTATAGAATGACCTGACTCGTGGGGTTTCACTTTGAAAAGATGTGTTTACCTCTGAAGAACAGATTTTTACCGAAAACTCGATTTCGACAAAAAGTGACTTACGGTGTTTCTCAAACAACCGATTCATTTAGAGATACGCGACTTCGAGTTCCTTTGAGAATCGAATAAATCGTATTCGCCGAAATTGTAATTCGAATAAAGATACCTGGTGTAGTAATTTTTAAACACCGCGAAAACCGCCACCGACATTTTTTTCGCCGCTGCAGCGTCCCGTCGCGGTGAAGCTAATGATGCAACTTGCGGTATACAATTTGAAATTTATGAAACGGATTATGTTTTTTTGTGTATTAAATTAATATTTTTTGTTTGTAATTGCAATTTTGTAGAATTTCTTATGTATATTTGCATTTGATTTTGATAAATAGTGTGATACTGTAGGGTCAGGTGTAAAAAGGTTTTAATCAAAATATTTTGTACTTTTTCTCCAGTTTTTTCAATTCCTGTTGTAAAAGTTGCTTTAAAGATTCCAACCCTTACAATAAAAATTAAAATATCTGAAGAGAAGATATACAAAATATTTGTGGAGAATTATCCTTTTACCCCATCTGACCCTAATTATTTAAAACTATTGTTTGGATACTGTATATCAATACCAATCACGGATCCCAACAATTCTTAAGGAAATATAAAATCAGGGAAATTTGTGTGACACTATCAAGAAAATATCAAAGAACTTTTTTTCCAGGATTTTGTTGACACCTTGTATAAATAAAATTTATTATTCATACATGGGTATAAAAATAAAATAGTATTATTTGTTTGTTCAAGTGTATAATTTATAAAAAAATTATAAAAGTACCGAGGATTTATACTACCGAAAGACGTAGAGAATATGGCATCCTTTTTAACTTTTCCGTAAAAGAAATCGTAGTTTCGAGGCTTGACAACACTTCCACCGGCTAAAACAACTTCTAAAGACTTAAGCGTGTGTTTAGGAGCTGAAAATAATTAATATAAATTAATAAATTGGGTTTAACAATTTTTTAATAAAGCAAAAATTATAATTGTAACTAACCTAAATAATTTTTATTATCTCAATATAAGATATAATTATAATGTTCATGTATATTTTTCTTCATACTTAAAAGTTGTAAAAACTTATATTTATGCAAAAGAGTTTATTTTGCTTTGTTTTCTTAATGGGTAATATGAACAGATGTAAAACTCTATTCTTGTCTGTTTAGTCAGTATTTCGAAAACTTCTCGCTATTGATGTAACAAACTAAAAGTTTTCCAGTTTGTCAAATTTTGTGCACACTAAATTATTTACTTACTAGCCACTGCGTGGCTAGTTAAGCTGGTGTAAAATTTTCCTCAGATTTCCAATCTGTTGAAGATCTATTCAATTAAAAAATTATTTATTTAAAGAAAATCATATTTTTAGGTATGAATCTAAAGTGAAATTTTCCGCAGGTTTCAAATCCGTTGAAATTTTTACTCTATCTTTAACCGTCTAGGAGATAAAAAAAGAACTTTGACTTAGGTCGCATAAGTAGAAAGAGTTCTCCGCGAATGAAAAACCGATGGAGAATAAACCTATTAAATTCATTTAAAAATCTTCTACATTGAATTTTAAAATTTCGCCGCTACCCCAAAATTGCAAAAAATTTAGACTACCTGTGTGTCAAATCTCATTGCTGTAAGTGCCATAGAATCGTTAGGATTTTGCGCCCGCGAAAAAAAAACCAGACAAACACTTCCTTTTATAATATTAGAGATTCCTCCAAGGAAATATTTCCTAAATGTTTTTGGCTCACGTTTGTTGAGTAGAATGCCAGTTCAGTGTGGTCTCATATCTGACAGCGGTTCAAAGTTACGTGGCGTCCTCGAATATTTCTCTTCGGGATCGATACAAGAGCATCGACAGTAGCCCGTTGTGTTGCTATAATGCGACGTTAATTGAATTACCTACCTAATTAATTATCCTTTGGAATGTAACAGGAAGTTTATTAATTTGCAATTTAAAATAAGTGATCTAAAGAGTTTACTTCGTAATTAAAATCTGCAATGTTTTATTACTCGTATAGTCTATGTATAGGAAAAAATAGTATAGGAGGTAAAAATAGTATATATATAAAAATAGTATAAATACTTTGTATGTATGGTCGTTTTATCTGTGCGCAATGATATTCGTCTATTTTTAAATTCATTTTAGCTTTACTACGATTAATTCTATCTTTATAACACCTTTAATTCCCATGCTTTTATACAACACGACATTTTTATCACTCTTTTATGCATTTACACTCCAAGAGATTTCGACGGGAAACCTCTTCCATCAAGATCCGATCAATTTTATTAATAACGAGTTATCTCGTCATCATGCTTTTGAAGATGTTTTGATGATGACGAGATCAGGATCTGGTCATTGTCATCTAATAACAAGATACCTTGCCTTACCAGATCTCTCAATTTTTGTAAAAGACAAGGTACCTCGCCGAGACAACTTTCAGGATGATTAATGTAAGATATTTCGAGATGTAGGCCATACTCAGCTACTTTTAATATTCTATTAATTATTTAGTAATAGCTTAATGAGAAAACACGTAACAATTATCAAACCCTTTACTCGGTAGCTCAATTTACATTGTTTAAGCGTATATGGAAGCTATTTTTCACTGTTAATCAAAATGTCATGGACGAACAGACCCCTAATGGTTCAGTTGAAAGAATTTATATTTACAGTGTGATGTTCTTCTCTATCAATAACCAAGCACGAGATTATAAACATAACATTTTAATTAAATGATATAAAGGACATACATAAACGAACATCATTTCATCCGGTGTAGTACATCGCACCTCAAAAACAAAAACAACCTCTCTCAGCCGAGGCAAGTATCCGAATGCAATTTTCTCTATGGCAACCCTTCCACGCAGGGAGGTTAGTCGCCAAGAACTCTCCTAATTTGATCGCCAACAGCGGCCAGATATCACATACAGGAAACGTTATATTTCCCAATTCATGACAATAGCCCATTGTGTTGCTGCAGTAGGACGTTAATTAAAATACTTTCCTACCAAATTCGTAAGACAAATGGCGTTAAAATACAGAGAATAATGGATCCATGTTAGAATTGACTTACTTGGAACGCATCCTCTCTTCTCAAATTCATCCAAGACGCTGGATGGAATAAACATATGGGATATTTCAAATTCATCCACCATGTCCCAAAAATAAGTCGGAGTTAGGTAAAAAGACACGCCTTCGAAGAGAACCAGAGTGCAACCGATGAAAAGAACCATTGCGAACATGTTCCATGTTGCCCATCCCACCTAGAGAGTGAAATAATACATAAATGTTCAATTTTTCTCATAATAAATGTTGTAGTAATGAAAAACTAGAGAGAAACATGCCAACACACACATAATTTTTCATTTCGTACACATTTCCTGTTGCAGAACAAGTATTTATTTCTAGGAACATTAGACTTTCAAAACTAAAAATATCAATCGTGAAAAATCAATTCAATAATCTTACTTAACATTTAGACTACGGCCGGTACAACAGTTGTACCATGATCGCGCCAAGAAAGAATTTAGACAACGGCCAGTACATCAGTTGTACCCTGAATTCATAAGAATCGCGACATGAAAAAATTTAGACTACGATCGGTGCAGCAGATGTAGCTTGAAAGTTCCCAAAGTCTACTAATCAGGCTTGTTATATCTATAACCTTTGTCAAAAGGTTAAAATTAATTGGAGTCAAAATGCGTATAGCATAAAGAGTATTTCTATTGCGATCATTTTTTTACGGATTTGAATTTATAACAATGCAGACAATAACAAAACATTTAGCAGATACGTGTAATATACAAATATACAAGTCTACAAAAATGCCTTTTTCTCCGATTCGATATTTTTTTCATTCTTCTGATTTCGAAATGTTGTCCTGCACATCAGGGTTTAATTGAATTCTCTGAAATCGTCTTTGAAATATGTTGTGTACATATAAGTGCAAATGATAAATTTATTATGTTCCAAATTTTGAAATATCTACTCTTATAAAAGAAAGTATGTGTCTCTCTCTCTTAGTGGGTGTCTGTAATATGGAGATGTCATCTATAGCATTTGGCGCATCTATACGTTTTAGACGTATCTATAGCATTTGCATTATTGAAAGTTGGCACATAGGTAGTCCTACAGGTGACCCAATACTGAACCAAAGGTCTCGAAGCCCGAATTTTAAAATTTAATGTAGAACATTTTTAAATGTATTTATTGAAATTTTTTGGTTTCCTTAGAATATCCACAGTGCGAAGAGATCAAAGATTCTAATTTATTTTTTTCCTTTCATTTCCTGAGCACAAACAATTCCAGCGAAGCAAAACAAAACAAATATTTTTTTACCGGCGTTTATTTCTTTTTTTATTCTTTAGTCCAAGTTTCTTTCTTAGGGATCGTTAAAGATAGATCGAATATTTTAATGGATTTGAAATTTTCGGAACATTTTTCACCAGATCGATACCTTAAATGTGATTTTCTTTAAGTAAATAATATTTCAACTGTAACTTTTATACTTTCGTATTACGAATTTGGTCGTATTTAACGAAAATATTCATTACGAACGCAAAAAGGACTTTGAAGTTTTCTATCTTCGCTATCGTTAAATATAGAGTAAAAGTTTTAGCGGATTGGAAATCGGCAAAAAATTGGACATCAGATCGACACCTCAAGTAGTCCATATTTTATGGTAATTTTTTGTGCAAAGCCCGGATTTTAAAATTCAATCTATAAGTTTTGGGGCAAATTTAGAATCTAATTGTGTCATGTTAGGTGCAGGTGGGACTCATTCTGAAAATTATTATTTCTTCTTTTTAATGTTTTCAGCATCAGTAATGACACCAAAAGAACTATCACGGGCCACTCTGTGCTGGCCTGCTAGTTTTCGAGACCTAAATATCTTCCTGGGAAACTTTGTTGAAACTATCTTGTATTCACGTGCCGAAGTAATGCTCCTCATATCAAAAACCACCCTCTATTGACCAGCTTCTGGAGCAGAAACCTCTTCCAGACATTCGCTTGTTCTTGTCAATGGACAATTTCTTTTTCTACTTGGATCTTCATTCCTATGGAGTAATAGGTAATAGGACAGTGTCTTCACGAGATATTCCGTGCTTTTCAAAAAGCGACCGGATCGAAACTGAGATACATAGTCCAAACACTTGGAAGGTTAAATAAAGCAGGAAGACAATCGAGGGGATTAATCTCTTCCTTACCACGACATTTGTTTCAAAATTCAGCTATGCCAGACAATTTTTCCACTTCTGTGACAGTATATTTTCAGTGCATATTTTCAAATAGTGTATCTATAATCAGTGAGGTATATTCTACGGTCGTATTAGCGGTAAACCTAAAACATCCGTATCATTAAATACCATGTCAAAACTTTTCCCATGTCACACGTAAGTTTTAAACCTACAAGTTTTTCAACACTCACGCAGCCATCAGATGCTAATTATGCGGCATGGGCAAAAAACACAGCCAGCAACAATCAAGCCCAGTCAAAGTTAATATCAGTCATGAGATTCCTTTCGGACAACATAGACTACCTCATCCAATAAACTGTCCATGTGCCTATACGTATCCGGATCCAAGAGTATCTTGACTACGACTACAGACTGATTGACCTCTTTTTTTTCTATGTAACTTTGTATTATTACAGTATACATAATGTACTGCATAACGGGAAACCTCGTTATGATAAGTTCCAACCATGAAACCAAAGAAAGAGTGCCTTCGCGGCTTAAACCAAACCACTTTTCAGCAGCGTGTCCACAAAAAACCACTTTTACCTGTCCTATGGACGGGGGGTTCATAGGACAGGTCCAAGTGTTTCAACAAGATATCTCGTACAAGATTAGATTAATCTTGGTAAGGACGAGAACTATTGATCAAGATAAAACTACCCTTTTAATCCAAGGTGGAATGAAGTAGGAAATCATGTTGTCAATTGCTCAGAATTGGTGATAGTTTGGAACAGGTTTTTGCGCCAGAGGCTGGTATCTACAGGGCACTTTTCGAAGCAAAAGTGAACCATCTGGAGGGTTACCTAATCATCTAACTATTTTTAATTTAAAACCTCTAATTAAAACTTGACCAAAATAGATCCATTGGATTACAAATCACAGCCCACAACATACCGGTGATGAAGAATACCACACGGATCCTTGAACTGAATTAATGTGCAGTGAAAAATCCCTGAAGACCGACAAAAGAACCTGTAATCAAACAGCAGTGACATGAATTAAAAATAAATACAAATTTCCAGAATCAGTTAAATTGGTCTTGATGTAAAATAAATTAAATTATGTAATCTCCCATACCAAATCAGGTATATCGAGGCCTGATTTTTAGAGAATTGAAATACTCTTAATAGAAAATTATCGCATTCATGATTGCAAATAGGAAACTTACACGTATAAAAAAGGAGATTGGTAAAACATTCGAATAAATAACTCTTTTATAACTTAAATCTAGGTATGTTATATTAAACCCGAGTCTTAACCTTGCAAGTGTCAAGCCTCGCCTAAATAAAATCGAAAATTTTCGTTTGGATTGTCTGGAAAATTTCTGTCAAGCAGCAGACCCGAAATATTCGGTAGGTAGGTTGAATTTATGTCACACTGGAGGGACAACACAACAATCCATTCGCAATAGTCCGGGATCAATCCCGAGGGGAATGATCGAGGACTACACCTCGTAATTTTGAACCACTCTCAGATGGCAAGATCAACATCTGAGCTGGCACCCCACTCTTTGAACTTTCACACCACGTCAGTGTGAGAAATTTCAGGCCATGATAGATTCGATGTGCATCAGCTCACACGTACATGATGGTCTTTGCTTGGATCGAGTTTCGAACTTGCAACCCTCTGCTAATGCGTTACTCTTCCCACCAGCACTCCGTGGGCTCCGAAATATTAGGACATCTTAACCGGAACGTTGACATTTCTATGCCTCTTTCTCCGTTAATATTCGTTGCATAGACTTGTCATTCTATAGTAACTTTTTTGCTTCTCGAGAGAAAACTTCAACGGGACTCATGAACAATGTCTGAGAGTCGAGAGATTTATTAGTAATACCACAGAACTCATCTCAGACGAAGAAACCACATCTTTGGAGAAATTATCCATGTATTTTTCAATATCAAGAAATAATTTAAATATTCTATCATTTCTTTAAATAGAGGGACCGTCGTTGCTCAGTGGGTATGTTCACTGCTCTAGCAACCTTCGAGTTGTAGGCGACGCAGGTTCGATTCCTATCAGGTGAATTCCTTTTTGGATGTACTTTTCTCTTTTGTGTCATTAAAACTCTCATTGTGTAAATATATAAATATATTACCTGTTATTGTATCTGCGAAGCATTAACAAATATGGCCCTTGCACCGTAGAATCCCCAAAATAACCATCTTTAGAACTTAAGACTTCGATACTTTCCTTAGAAAAGTACCCTTTGGCATGATTATATAGCTAATTTCCTTAGAAAAGAATCATTTGAAAATATTTGAGTGCTCTTTTCCTTAGAATAGAACAACATGGAAATATTAGATTGTTCTTTTTCTGAGAACAGAATCATTTGGGAAGATGACATTGCCCATTTCCATAAAATGTAATACGTTGGAAAGATTACATTGCCAATTTTCATAGAATATAATCCTTTGGAACGATTCCCCATTGCTCATATCCATAGAATAGAATACTTTTGAACGGTTTCATTGCTCATTTCCATAGAATAGAATTCTTTGGAAGTATTCCGCATTGCTCATTTCCATAGAATAGAATTCTTTGGAAGTATTCCGCATTGCTTATTTCCATAGAATAGAATTCTTTGGAAATATTTCAGTGCTCATTTTCATAGAATAGAATCATTTGGTAAGATTCCCTATTTCTAATTTTCATAGAATAGAAGCCTTTCGCGGAAGTTTACTTTGCTCATTTCAATAGAATAGAATTCTTTCGAAAGATTCCATTGCTCATTTCCGTGGAATAGAATCCTTCTGAAAGATTCCAGTGCTCATTTCCATAGAATAAAATCCTTTCGAAAGATTCCCCTTTGTTTATTTCCATAGAATAGAATCCTTTAGAAAGTTTCCATTGCTCATTTCCGTAGAATAGAATAGATCATAATTTACGTCGAATTCGTTGAATGCACTGATGATCCACGGTGAACCATTCAATTGACAATGATATACAAATCGTTTTCAGCAATCATCTGAATCCCTATGTAAACAGAATGCTCTTATTCTTATCACTGCTTCACACGTCGTTGTCACTTGTTCATTCAGAAACTGCAAGCTTGTATTCATCCTTATCAGCTACAGACAACACAGGACAATTAATAATCAAAATCCTCTATTGTATGACCACGCATATGGAAGTTCACCCGTTATCGTAATACAGATCTCACGGTCTAAGGTTGCAATCTATTAATCTTCCAAATAGTTTCGACAAGATATCTCGTCCAACAAGATATGATCAATTTTGCTTATGACGAGATCTATTGTATCTTTATGATGACGAGATCAAGATCTGGTCAATTTTCTTCTAATGACGAGATATCTCGTTCATCTAGATCTGCTAATGGTTTTGGTAATGACGAAATACCTCATCAAGACAACCACCAGGACGGTTAACTAGTCGAAGCATCCATCGAATTCAGTCGAAGCTAAATTCTAGAGAGAGAGTTTGTTGGTGGGGAATTGATCCACTACACCAAAAACTAACTAAAACGTAGTTATATATATGACAGAGCAACCCACATCCATAATGAAGTACTTTTTGAAGTCTACAGTAAGTTACGAGATAGGTTAGTAATGTTCTAATTCATGTATATCAAATTACTTGGTATTGTCGTCAGATCTTTCTCTTCGGGATCGATCCCTGACTGTCGCCAATAGCCTTTTGGGTTGTTTCAGTGCGACGTTAATTTAATATACCTACAAATTCACGCGTAAAATTACAAGTACAGTATGATTGTTTCAATCGATATTATTACTCAAGATAGGACCTAACTAAACAATGTTCCTACTTATTGTATACCTTTTTAAATATAATGTATATATTTGTGGTGAAGTTAGCCACCACTACCTAAGTTAACGTACAATACGGCAGTATGCATAGCAGCTTAACCTGGCTCCACCATTAAGTACGTTTGGGTGGACAAAGTTGCAGTGCATTTCTAACATCTGGCTGAAGATTGTTTTGATTAATATCGCTTACATAAGTTAGGAGCTGTCACACAACCATTAGAGCCTTAAGGGACTAAGCTGCACGAGCATCAAAACCCTGAGGAATCTCAATTGGTTTTTACTTCCTTCTGTTTTACCCTCTCCTGTCCTTCTGCTTTTTGCTTTCTTCCTTCCTCGCTGTTGTCTTGTGTTTGGTGCAGTTGTGCCAAATATGACCCTTGTGCCATAAACCCCAAAACTTACCAATATTTAGGTATGTGCGTGTTTCACGGACCAGAGTTCCTCTAATGATCTTATCTTTTCCGATGGGGTTTATTGTCCTTAGAAAACAATAGTCGAGCTCCCAGGATGCACACACACACACACACTACACACAAAATCTATCTTTTCTGTTTTCATTCTATTATTATATTCCACAATCCCTCTTTTTCAACTTCACGACATTTTTGCTTGAAGTTGTCTGTCTTGTGTCTGGCACAATATTACCAAATATAACCCTTGCGCCATAAGATTCCAAAACAACCAACCATACAACCGTTATGGAATTTTAAACTTTTATATATTGAATCAAAAGACGGTAAAATCATACCCCGAAGCCATGGACGATTGCTTTGGGCATCCCTGTTGTACCGGATGTGTAGCTAATGAACAATGGATGTGAGAAAGAAACCTGCTCGAATCGGATCTGCGGGACAGAACCATCCTTTTCTCGTCCTAGTTCTAAGAACTCGTCTAAGAAGCAACTAAAAAATTAGACATCTTTAAGGAATTCTGTAAATAAATGTATTTTGAATAGTCATTATATACCGGATGGTCATAAAGTAACCTCCGAAATACGAGCCTCTAGAGACCAACCAATCAGGTTGGTTGGTTTGGTTTAATGGCACAAGGTCTAGAAGCATACAAGCTGCGCCAAGCGCAAAATTAAGCTCCACACAATAAAACAGTCACAAATTTTAAAAATCAATGTGATAATGAACAGTGCTATTTACAGTATGTGTATAAAGGTAGCAATTAAATAAGGATACAAACTAATTATAAGAATGATATTTTCTGCACGAATTATATTTCATTGTTAGAAAATTCAGTTTTAAAGGGTCATTCATGAAATGTGAAAGCTAAAATATTTCTCTCTTATATGTGATGTCACCGTTTTAGTTTATTATTGAAACTAATATGAAATGTAACTGAAAGATGAGCTGTAACAGGGATATGTATAAAATCCCCCGATTATTGTAAAAAGATGAAAAGCGGTAAGTGCGCAGAATGACCCAACAAGTCTGATAAATTCAATTAATCGGGACATGAAAATTAGATTTCAAGGCATGAGCTCGAGAATTATGTAAACAAGAATCAAGCTCTCATGGCTACTGATACAGTAAAAAATTTTTTAAATATCGGCATCTACTTTTTTTTATCGAAATGTGATCGACACAGTTAAAAAGCGAAAATGGCATTGCAATTTTACTGTCAACTCTAAACACAACAATTCAAGAGCACTATCAAAGAGTGTGAACGACAAAAGAATAAAGAATGATAACAAGCAGTCATGATAATGCACGTATTCTGCCAGCGGGTAATGTTTGCAATGAATTGAAATTTCAAAGCACATAAGAGTGATGAAGAGATTTTAATGATATATATTGAAATTAAATGGTAAGCGTTTAATGATTAAGAGGTTCGAAGTGACCGTCTTCTTTAAGAAGGACAGCAGTGAGGCGGGTATGGAATACATGAATCACGCATGAGCAGATTTCGATGTCAACCGTGTCGACGCAGTTGTAACGGCAGTTTTCAGTTCAGGACAGGTCTTAGGACTTATCTGCTACACTTTGCTCTTCAAATAACCCAACAAGAAGAAACCGCAAGGGTTTAAGTCCGGAGAATAGGGCGGCCATTCAATACACCTTTGGAAGTGCGATGGGTGATCTAACCTAATGATTCGATCATGAAGATGCTCCCTGAGAATTTCGAACATTTCCGCTGTACGATATGGTCTTGCAACATCCTGCATAAATCAATGACCATGAACATGTCATTAAACTTAAAGAAAAGGGATGAACTTCCCGTCCGTAAACTGTCTGTTTTTCGCAACATTTAATGTACCGTCGATGATAACTGGGCCATATACACACCATGGGAGGATATTGTGCACCACACAAGAAATTGCCCACTGCAATTATCATGCGCACTAAGTTTGGTCTCACGTGCACACAGCTTGAGCCATCTATTATACTTTTTTTCAAACATCACCCGCTGTGCCACCCTGTATAAATAAATAGAATAAGCCATTAAACGAAAGATTTTGAAGGGTACTTGTTTAACTAACTCTCCACGAGGGTGTTTCGAAAAAATATTCCGTCCAATGATCTAACCAGTTTAGCTTATAAAAAGATACCAAGTCAAGACAAGAATTTCATATTACTCCAAAGGGTATTAGACAATAGGGTGGGTCGAAAAAAATCAATATTTTTTGTTCGGAACGCTTTAGTGCGGAAAAGTTGACTATTGTAATAAGAAGAAAAACGGCACAAAAAATTAAAATCGGTTAACATCTTCCGTTCGCGCATCGTACTTACAATTTATAAAAAATTGCAAAAATCACGATATTTTTGTAATTTTTTTCTGTTAGTTAAAATTTTTTAAATAAACACGCTTTCATTTTTATGCTTTATTTATGGTTCAAATAACCTAACTAAAATTATTTCTGATCAATAATCAAATTTTTTCCGTTCGCGCAAAGTGTTAAAAAAAACAGAAATTTACCAATATTTCGCAATTTTCACTGTGCAACTCTTCGCTTGTTTTGCTAGGACAAAGCGAACTAGAACTCACTTGAAATAGATTTAACTGGTTTGAACCTCCTGAGAAAAGTTGGGGTCTTTTCTTTGACGGTCTCTTCTTTGAACGTTCGTCGATATGCCAAGCAATTTCTCAGGAATGTGAAAGAAGAACACTATTACCTTATCCAGGAACCTAGATCAACTTATATTGGACATGTATCTCCTTCCTCGAGTTCATCAAATGGTATAAGTCAAAGCATTATTTCTCGTTTGTCTGAACTATCAATTTCACTAGAAAAACTAGAAGTAGTAGGGAGTGATGGCACTTTAACCTACACTGGATGGAAGAACGGTGTCATCCACCGACTAGAAAATCATTTAGGATCCCCGCTACAGCGGAGCATATGGCTGCTGCATTTTAAAGAGCTTCCTTCGCTACATTTTCTAACATATTGACGGTCAAACTGTAGGGCCTAAATCTTTTAGTGGGCCAATCGGGCAGCAGCTCACTTGCTGTGAAAAATTTCCTATAAATACTTATGAACCCATAGATTATTCGATTCCTTATATAGTCAGGAATTTGTTAAACAAAGAGCAACAGTATTTGTTTGACATTTCTAATGCAATCACCTTGGGACATTGTCCAGAAGACTTGATATATCGGGACCCTGGTCCTTTATCCCATTCCAGATGGCTAACTGCGGCCAACCGAGTCTTTAGTATAAAAAATATATAAAATTTTGTATATAAATGTATATTTGTTTGTATATAAAATCATCAGATCTAACCGGAAACTTAAAAGAAAAAGTTGGTTTCATCTTAAAATGATACATGCCTGTGTGGTTTGCCATAAAAAAAGAGCAAGTATTTTACTGACGGACCAAAACATATTTTTCAAGCAATCCAAACACACGATATTTATCCGACAACTTACTTCAAGTTTTGTAGATGCAGTAGTACAACGAAATGCGTTTTTTGCGCACGCAGAGAATGTTCTTTTGTCAATGCTTGTCGATGATAGAGAACATATTCAGGAGCTCGGTTACAGAAGGATCTTAAAAGCAAGACAAGCAAAGACGTCCCAAAGAAGAAGGCTGTTAGAAATTTCATACCACAGAAGATAAACTTTCAAGCTTCCGACTACATTGAAATTATTAATTGGAATTTTTGTGTGGTGTATCCTCCCCCAATACTGCGGGACCTAAGTGAAGATCATTAATTCTGACATTACGCCCATCAGAGAAATACAAAAGTTTCCCTGCTACACCCAGGCTGTGGAGAAGTGCGTCAAACTTGTGACACAGAGGCCTCTAATAAAGTATGTAGTGTGGACATGAAGTTAGAGATGGCTACATCCAAGCACCACTGAAGTCTAGATCGGTTATGCCTCATTTCTCCAAAAAATCAGACTTTAAATGTGTAGTAGATATAAAAAAGAAAAGTAAAAAACACAGTTATAGCCAAAGAATCCTACTCTGGAAAATATTTGTAAATATAATGTAAATACCACACCCAACAATTGGATGGTTGTTCGTGATGAGTTCTGGGTCGTTTCGTTCTAGCAAAACGAGCAAAGTTGCACAGCGAAAATTGCGAAATATTAGTAAATTTCTGTTTTTTATAAGACGTTGCGCGAATGGAAAAAATTACATTATTGATCAGAAATTAATTTATTTTGATTATTTGAACCATAAATAAAGAATAAAAAACGAAAGCGTGTTTATTTTAAAAGTTTTAACAAATAGAAAAAATTACAAAAATATCGTGATTTTTGCAATTTTTCATAAATTTTAAGTACGATGTGCGAACGGAAGATGTTAACCGATTTTAATTTTTATTAATGCCGTTTTACTCTTTATTACAATAGTCAACTTTTCCGCCTAACTTTTCCGCGTTCCGAAAAAAAAATATTGTTTTTTTCGACTCGCCTTATTATTAGGAAAACACACTGTCTTTTGCCCAGAACTGGTGAGAGATTGTAGCAGGTTTATGTACCACCGTCTATCCACTACAAAGGATTTTTTCGATGCGAAGACAAACAACCAGGAGGGTTTATTTTACAAGCTTCCCTGATGTCAATAACAGCTATCATGCAATGTGTCATCGACTGTGAAGGTGGCCACGTAGACTTTTAATGAAGGTAAAATGTTATGGCGTCTTCTTTCCCTTCGTCGTCACCTTTGACAGTGTCTGTGCAGTCGTATTTATACCTTAAGAAAAAATTTTACCAACATTTTGGATTTTTCACTGTGGTGATCGCATTGTGATAAAATTGTTTCTGTTTGAAATTTGTTGAATACAACTGACTATATCAGTAATCGAGAGAGCTCGATTCTTGTTATTTACATAATTTTCCGACGCACCTTATGACCACTCTAACATTATTTCTGAAGGTACGTTTTCCCTTTTATTCGAACTTCAACTAATTGTAAAATATGTCTTTTAATACAATATTTTTAAAATAAGAATAAATTAATCTATTTTTGTAAATTTACCATACATTAATTACCTGTTTTTGATACCACTAATGTCTTTTAATTTTGATTCTTCCTTCGAAGCTACAATGATGACTTTTTCTAAAGATTGTACTTCTAGAAGCAAATATAAAAACGTACTATCTCAATTCCGAATTGAACAACGAAAAAGAAAGTTAAATAAAGGTAACTCTGAGTAATACTAAGATCAGGAAGGGAAATATTTAAAGTATTACAATGTATAAGAAAGTTATACCTAATACATGCGATCAGGACATTTTCTAATCTTAGTTATTTTTGAGAAAATAAACTTTTATCTACGAATAAAATTTTTAAAATTTAAGTATGGCAATTTATACTTTATTAAAGACGTACTTTAGAATTTAGTTGCACAAAAAAAATGTATCATGGGTCAAAATTCATTGATTCAATTCGATATGTAATTTGAAATTTTCGAAAGCACAAAGCTTATACTTTTCTGCTATAACAAAGGATAGTTTAGTAGTTTCTGAATTTAAAAAATCATATAATTTCAAAACTTGTGGTGTCCGTATAAAGAGTTTCTACTCTTACTTTAGTTTTGCTTAATATGTAAAGAAAGCAGTTCAATTAATGTTTTTATAAACATTTTAAGTTAACAAGCAATATAAAATTCATAAAATAAATAGTTAGACATTCAGTTGTCTTTGAGTTCCATTACAAGATCATCAAATGAATAGAGATCAGATTGGGTGTAATAAAAGATATTCAACGAAAAGTTCAATATGAAACACAGAATAATGTATCTCTTAAATCCAGGAGCATTATATAAATAAATACTAAAACTAATTTACATCCACTATCAAAAATTATTCTTCGAATCTTACTACCCTATTTCAGTAACGAATTTGTTCACTGAGTGGTTACAAATTTTAAATAATTATATGAAGTTAAATAGGTTATATGTGTGATATACAAAATTATTGGTAAGTACCTTTTGCAATAATTTTTACTTTGTTCAACATTTCGACTTCTTCCCCGTGATGTTTAAATCGATCCATTGATATAAGAATCTTCGGGTTCACTTGCTTCAATCTGTTAAGAGTGGCCTGAAAATTGAATTGAATATAAACTAAAAAGAATGAATATGCACAGAAAAAGTATGAAGTTTTAGGATACAGATATTTTAAAGTAATTTAAATTAAATTGTCTGCGAACAGAAAATGTTCCCAAGTACTGATATAAATTTTGCATGAAATAGTGTATAATTTCAAACTGCGCTGATCTAAGCATAAAGCATATAAATTTGATATTAGAAATGTCATATTTTAATTCTATAACAGGTATTGAAACATACCTGTTCTTGTATTATTGAAGTAAAATAATATACAAGTTCATGATTTATATATTCAATAAAAATTAATTTTAGTTCATCAAAATTTGTTAATCGCTAATCGGGTGATAAAAACAAAACTGAAAAAATTTAATGTATCAAAATGATTCTTGCTTATTGTTAAAATGAGAACCATCAAGTAAATGTTTTATAGATTTAAATTATTAAAATCAAACTTTCACAGTATTTTATAATCTGTATGAAAGGGATTTGGAAACATTTGTCCTTTAAACCAGTGCTCCCCAACCTTTTTATCGCCGCGGTCCGGATCAACGTTTGATAATTTAACACGACCCGCTGAGGGGGACGGGACGTTGATTGTTTATATTTTAGATTGGTTTTGATTTAATAATTATTTAAACATGCCTTCGAAATAAAATACAGTTACACCAAAAAATGAATATAAAGTAATTTAACATTTAACTCACTAGAACGCTAAATCAATGAGAACCCTGAGCTTGTTTCTTTGCTACGAAATGGTTTCATCTCTGGGTAATTGGATACAATGACACCCGAAGTGTGTTGCTTAGGTCCAGTTTATTCCGTTGTTTTGTTTTGGTTGCTGTCACTGCAGAAATCCCCGCTTCACACAGATAGGTTGTCGGAAATGGCAGTAGGAATTTAAGTGCTGTGGTGGCAATCTCAGAGTATACCGCCATGACTTTAATCCCTAACTCCTGCAAAGTTGTCTCGAACGTAGTTTTAAGGCCGCCTTCATTTGCAATCTCCAGCAGTTGATCTTCTTGCACAGACATGCTAGATTCGTCTGATTTGTTGACAACTGGGTCGCGGATCCATTCCATACTAGTTCGTGGGTCTTTTGTGGTTGGGAGGTAGCGCTTGAACTCTTTTAAAAGCAAAGACAAGTGATCGTGCACCAACTGGGTGAATGAATGTTTAGGCTCAGTCTCGCCTAAAATACCCACTGAAACATGTCCAAAATGCCTCTGTTCACGCGCCGTCCCACAACTTCGGTTTGGCTTTATATGCAGCTACTTTGTCTGTCAACTGCTGTCAACTGAAAACAGCTGTCACGTTTGTCAAAATTGGAAAATAGAGACATACAGAATTCAGAAATCATAATTGAAGCTCTAGAAACAGAACAAATTTCAAGTTCTGATTTACCGCCTCCTAATTTGAGTGGAAATTTCATAGATAAGAACCGCACAAACCCAAGCGAAATACACCATAGTAAATAAAATGGAAATAATTTAATGTTCCTTCTGCGGCCCGGTACCATTTGATCCACGGACCGGTACCGGTCCGCGGCCCGGGGGTTCGGGACCACTGCTTTAAACAAACTGTCGTTAATCAATTTATCATCATTCTTCAATTCGAAATCTATTTTTGGAATTTCTATTGGCGACGTTCTGAAATCGTACTCGAAAATAAAGTCAAACGATGTCACGTTCTTAATGCGTACAGGAAGCACGAACTATTATCAGCCACTGCAGCCACATATATTTAGCTTGGCAGAAAAGGCCTTTATTCAGTATGTCAAAATATGTTAACCGTAAAGACACTATTTGGTGATGCTGCTTCTTAAATAGCATGCACAAAAAGGAGGATGCAAGAATATCTTTAGAACGTAGATGATTTATCCATCAAGTATACAGAAAAATCAGGTTTCAATATCATCATCTACGTTTTAGCTTGACGAAAAACCTTTTATGTATTGACGACAAATTTTATGTATCCATCAAGTATACAGAGAAATCAGGTTTCAATATCATCATCTACGTTTTAGCTTGACGAAAAACCTTTTATGTATTGACAACAACCCCCAGACCTTATCTTGATTTTAACTTAATAGAAACAAGTATCATATGTCTCTGGGTTGAAATGTAAATGAAATCTAAGTAACAATTATTTCCAAAATTATGAATAGTATTGGGTTATCCAGAAAGTTCTACTGGTTTTTTTTTAAATAAATATAAACGAAGCAGTACAAAAACATAAAAAATTTTTACTGAATCCGATAAGCACAATTTTGTTTTATGACTTTTTGTCATCTTTCCTGTAGTTGAAAAATTCTTTTTTATTTTAGATCATTAGGCTTATTTGTTTCCGCAAACTTGAGAAACTCCTTTCCGCGGTTACAACATAGACTGGAAGAACCGCCAATATTTTGAGTAGAATGAAAATATTTGGAAATAATGTTTTATCGCATTTTGCAAGGGAGCTTATGGCTGTTCGAGGCAGAATTTCACATTTCTTCACTTTTAACTACCTCGTGATGCGATAAATAAATCTTTATAAAAGTGGAAAGCAGCTTCAACTGAAGACCAGTACTTTTCGATACAGATATCAGGAACGACATTATTTCAGGACGCAATTGTTTGATGGTGGGATGCGCTCTTTTAGGGAATTGTAGAGATCATCAAGAAAAGATATATAAACGGCAATCCTATTCTTCTGCTGTGCAGTAAGGGATGTTGCTCCTTACAGTTAGAAGACGGAAAGTTCTAGGAACTTCTTCTCTTATCTTTATTTTTCAGCAAACTCCTTTATTTCAGTGTACGGAGTCGATGTGTTATTTGACAGTCTCCAAATAATTGAAACTCCAAGCCGTCCAGAGAATTATGAAGTGACCTGAAGAGGTGAAACTCTGAGGGTAAAGGTTTGGTGAAGATGGGGGGTGACACAAAACATTTGAGCCATACTCAATATATCTTTGTCTGACGTTCAGTGAAATGTGAGGTCGCATTGTCGTGCTGGAAGAAAACACATTTACGATTGGTCAGTTCTGGCCGCTTTTCTTCGATTTTTGCTTTTAATATCGCCATTTGAGAACTGTTTTTTTTCCAAATTTACTGTCTGATTTTGTAGCAACAATTCAAAATAAACAATTCCTTTTTAGTTCCTTCATATAGAAAGCCGTTTACAGATTATGGTCGTCCAGAGCGGGCATCATCTTCGAGGCTGAAATTTCCACGCTTAAATTTATCAAATCACCTTCGACTGTGGCCTCAGACACAGCACTATGTCCATATACAGCACACTTTTAACGAGCAGTCTGACTAGCAGTTTTTCCTTTCTTAAAATAAAAAAGCATAATATGACCAAAATGAATTTTCTGGTACTCCATTCCGGGCACTGAAGTGAAACAACAATAATAATAACAAAGCTAGTTTCTATTTGAAAACGCGCAGAACTTTCCGTATGACTCAATATATAAAATTTCTCTACTAAAAAGTTCCTTTTTTAAATCATAATACATAACGAGCAAATCATACATACATAATGAGTACAATGCATTTAAAGTAGCAGCTCACCTCAGCTCCTAAAATAGGCAAAGAACCAGTCCAAATAGCTCCAATGCTAGTTGCAGCAGCCATGGCATAGATAGGCTCTTTTCTGTTTGACATGTAACCTAAAATAGTACAACGAAATTATATGAATTTACAACACAAAAATCGAATTCAATTCTTAATACACTCTATAACAAAAAAATCGACGCACCAAGAAGGAGTTGTCCGATGAAGACAAAAATTGGTGGATAGGAAAATTATGTACAGAATAGAAAATGATTAAAATTTCAGAACAATTAAATGATTTATTTCAGAGTTACAGTAACGAGCTCAATAAGGTGTTGACCCGCCTCTAGCCTGGATGCAAGCTGCCACACGGCGTGGCATAGACCGATAAAGCTCCCGGATGGTCTCCTGCGGTATTTCTTGTCAAAGTTGCTCCAACTGTCGGACTACGTCATCGAAATTCCCTACCGGATAGAGTCGCCTTCCCATCATATCCCAGACATGCTCGATGGTAGAGAGATCTGGTGATCTGGCTGGCCAAGGAAGTGTTTGAAAAGCTTGAAGACAGTTCATAGCAACACGTGCCGTATGTGGTCTGGCATTGTATTGCTGAAAAATAAGCCCAGGTACTGAAAAAGGAACGGTAGCAAAACAGATCTCAGAATGTCGTCAACGTACCGCTGTGCAATAAGTGTACCTTTAATGACGGCCAAAGGGGTCCGGCTATCAAGGGAAATGGCACCCCAGACCATAACTCCTTGTTGAGGGCCCGTGTGGCGTGCAATAGTGAAAGAAGGATCGGCACGCTGCCCTGGGCGTCTCCAGACACGTCTTCGATTATCGTCAAGACACATTTGGAAGCGTGATTCGTCGCTAAAGACTATACGTCACCAGCCAGCATCATTCCAGTGTTATCGAGCCAAGCACCACTGTAATCTGGCTCAACAGTGTGCAGGCGTGAGTGACAGGTGGCGTAACGGTCGGTACGAGCGTAGATTTCGCTCTCTCAGCCATCTGTGAATGGTCATGGTGGACACTCGTCTGTGGGTCGCACGACTGATGGTTGATAGCGATGAATAAGGCGCTGTGGCAGCTGATCTGACAATCACTCTATCCTCGCGATCTGTTGTGGCCTTACGTCGACCGCTACCATCATGACGCTGAAATCTGCCACTGTCCACCCACTCTTGCCAGCATCTTCTAATCGCTACATCGCTTCGACTCACATGACGAGCTATTCTCCGATTTGCCCAACCTGCCTCTTTCAATCCAATGATACGACCTCTTTCAAATTCTGAAAGTTGCTCGTAATGAGCTCGAATCCTGCGGCGAGGCATTTTTTCAGTCGTTGAAAGGTATCCTAAATCGCAATGCAGCAGAAATTTTAACAACAGTTTAAGAACAACTCCTTATATACATCTGCTGGATGCGCAGTTTCGATGCGCTGGAGATCGCACTATTCATTCCTTGGACACCAAATTTTAATCATTTGCATATTTGGTCAAAACATTTTTGCATACGAAATTTCAAAGCAATCGGATGATTCCTTCTTGGTGCGTCGATTTATTTCTTATAGAGTGTATTTGAAAAGATATATCTAAAAAAAAAACTGAACGTATTAAGGTATCAGTTGCTACAGAATTTTACCTAGAGCTATTGTAATGTCTTGTTGACGTGTTATCACTGGATACTGACTGCCTGCAAAATCGTACCTACAGAATTGTCTTGTCATACTCTTCTACTTGCCTTTGTATGGCCTCCGACATGACAGGAACCCACCAAAATAGTTGCTCTGATCATTTTGACGTCGCAGTAAATAATACTGCTGTTTTTTTTTTTAATATTTTATGTCTGTTTCTAGACTGTATTGAACTACCAGACAGACTTATATAAACAATTATAATTTCTAGCATAGAATAAAGAAATATATTTAAATATCAAGCAGAAAATTTGTCTTGTAAGCATGACTTCGGTTGCTCTACGAGTTATTTATTTTTCCTTCAATATAACAAATATTTTGACTTGGTTTTTACAGTTCTGTTAACCCTTTAAAAAAATACTATACAAACAAAGTTTAGACGATTTGATTACATGTTTATTTTGAATTTCAAAATATTAAAATAAAATTAAATCAAATTGTCATACTTACAAGCATAAGAATGGCTAAAAATTCAGTTTGGTATGATATACCATCGCTGAAACTTTCTAATAAATTGGCATATTAAAAGTCGTCAGAGTCGCTCATTATCATAACTTTTTCTAAACAAGTTACAAAAACACGTAGTAAAAATTAATTTATGGTAAACTGTTTACTTTTATGATTTTTAACGCAATAAAAATTGATATATTACCTTTTCCACACCAAACAATTGCTTTATAACAAAGATTTCCTATAAAAACAGTTTAATCATCAAAATGCACCACGTGATTTACAAAAGAAAAATGCTACATAGTGGTGCCATCTATAGTCAATAAGTTTAATTATAATCTAGCCTACCTATTTTTACTAGAACGGATCTCAGACGGGCATTAGAAATAAAATAACGCGAGATACAAGATCGTCCGAGTGAGACACGGGCAAATGCGTTCAGAGGTTAAAAGGAAACAGCCTTAATTTCAACAAATCCCTTTTCGGTAGAGACAGCTGCCGTTGCCAGGTTTATGGCAAATGAAATTACACAGTTCACTTTTTGGGTGGGTCGTAAAGGTCGAACTTGTTTCTTTAATTTAAGATAGTTCCATTACGTGTGATTTGGTTTCGGTCAACTACACGACATTCAAAATTAAAGTTCTGTGAATTTCTTATTAATTCTAACTACACAATCGCTACAGAGGCAAGTCATAAAATATATATAGCATTCGAAAGCGATACTGTCACAAATCGTTACAGAATAAAATTAGTGCACATGTTTTAATAGTCAAACATCACTGGAAGATGCACCACGTTTTTGAATATCTGTCGTTGCTATAGAAGATTTGAAGTGGCCGTACCATCTGCTTACATCTGTATCAAATTCAGAGAGTGTGGAAGTTCAATAAAAGTTTCAACACAATTTACCAAAGAACTCAATTTCCCATTCTGCAGACTCCATTCCGTCCTACTACAAAACAGTGACAGAACCCTTTTAGTTATCTGATAGTATTAACCAATTTCAAGAATAAAACATATTTTCAATATTCACTATAAGCTGAAATGAAACTTACAACGGGTAAAATAGAAAATGTATCAATGGATCAAAATCAAATTATCTCATGTCTGTAACTTATAGCACCATCTATATTGTGTGCATTTGCAGGATTAATTTTAGGTCTTAAAGAGAGAATAAAAACAAATTTCATCAGTAATGTGCTACTTACCCGCTACAACATCTCCCTTCCTTACACCTAATTTACGAAATGCAGAAGCATACAGCGATATTTCATCGAACATTTGAGCATAAGTAATTTTTTCGCTGTCTCTGTCTTCACCTGAAAGATTTACAAGCGATTAATTATTAGAGATAGTATAACCACTCTAAAGAACTCTTGAAATTGCTGTAATCTCTTTAAATAATACCTTAAGACAAAAAGTGAAGTAGCTCAAAATAACGATATTTTTTTCCCAACTAACTAACAATTCCATTAAGCTCCCAAACAAATCATAATCAGGAGATATCCTACAAACGTTTAGAGACTTAAAGAATTATAGTTATTTCAAATCGAAAAGCAAAATACGTTTAAGATATTCAATTTGTAGTTTTATTTTCCTGTTACGATACCTTTTTTCGTGTGGATGTGTGATTTCGTGAAAAGAATTGAGATCTCAGTGGTTAGTTTTCGGATGTTACGATGTGCGAAGGGAAGACCCAAAAGAAACCGGACAGAATGTATAACAAAATCAAGTATTTAGTTTTGCAAGTTCATACTTTAGTCACTCTCAAAGTACTCTCTGTTTGCCTCGATACAATAGTCAATAAGTTTCTTCCACTTCTGGAAGGAGTTCCTATACTCCGTTAAAGAGATGCTTCTCATAGCTGTGTCGTTTTTTGTTTCACCTCATCCATGTTCACAAAACGTTTTCCTTTAAGGTCCTTTTTCATTCATGGAACAAAACATAGTCGCGCGGATTCAAATCGGCTGGGTATGGAGCGTGTGGAAAGGGGATAGTGACATTCTTGGTCAAAAATTGCTTGACGAGCAAAGAGGTGAGTGCAGGTGCATTGTCATGGTGTAACCACCACTCCCATAGTGCGCCTTCACACGAAGGAGATCGATCGCTCAGACTCGTCTGAAGGCGACGGAAATTACATAGAAACCATAGGAGCACTTCACACGAGAAGACTCGTAGGAGACTGTTATGAGAGACTAAACAATAGTCACCGAGGAAGTTTGATCTCCGGCGACTTTTTTTTTTTGTCATCGTTTATTTTATTCCATAAACAAAACAAAAGAGGTTTTATATTCTTCAGTACAAGTTTATATCTTCGTGATCGTTAAAGATATAGCATAAATTTCAACGGATTTGAAATCTGCGTAACATTTTATACACCAGATCGATACCTTAAATGTGATTTTCTTTCTTATGAATAATATTTCCATTGCAATTTTTATATTTTCGCAATTCGAATTTAGCCGCATTTGACGTAAATATAAAAGTTACAGTAGAAATATTATTTATTTAAAGAAAATCATATTTAAGGTATCGATCTGGTGTAAAATTGTCAGCCGATTTCAAATCCGTTGAAATTTTCAATCTATCTTTAATGATGCCGATTTTACAAAAAATAAACCAAACCATGCCAGTCAAAAATTTTGTTTTGCTTCTCTTCGCTCGAATCATTTGCGCATGAAATGAATCTGTAAACATTTCCTGGTGACAATCTCAGGCGACCGGTCTGAGAGATCGATCTCCTTCGTCTGAAAGAGCCTTAATTTGCCACATTTTGGGACTTTTTTTCAAATGGCTTCTCGCAAATTCTTTAAAACTTCTAAGTGAACCACCTGTTTAAGAGTTTTGACCCGGTGGAACGAACTGTGAGTGGACGACTATGATTCTCCGTCGGTCTTCCTTCACCAATTCGCGAATTTTCTGGATGTTTTCGTCCGTTTTTGAGTTTGAAGGACGACCTGACCGAGGTTGATCTTCAATCAACATTTCACCCGTTTTAAAACGAGCATACCACTCAAAAACTTGCGTTCTCTCATAGCACTATCTCTGTATGCTGTTTGTATCATTTCAACCGTTTTGGCACCGGATTTTTCCAACAGGAAACAAAATTAATTACAGCAAGCTGTTGCCCTGTCTCCGCCATCAGCAAAATGGACGAAGGCTCATAATTTGATTTAGAAAAATTCACTCACTTGTTCAAAGTCAACACCTGAAGATATCAGTTTCCCACTTAGCAGACTGATATTTGAGGTCCACCAAGTGGCAGAATCCCTTACTACATAAGCCCTGCCCACCAAAGCATCTGTCTAGTTTCTTTTGCCCCCCCCCCATCCCGTCGTAATATCGGTACAGAGCATGACGGCTTAAAGACTGTTTTACTGTTCATAATGGCTGGTGTTTACTGATAAAATGTTGAGATAACTTCAACCCTTCCGTTTGTTGAGGTTTACACTACGAGGTATCTCATCATCAGCAAAAGTAATCAGATCCTGATGGAAGATATATCTCGTCGAAGCTACTTGGAGATTTAAACGTCGTGATAAACCCTTACCGGATTGAGAAAAAGCGATTGACTGGAAGAGAATCCACTAAAACTTATAAATTCAACCTGTATTTAATAATCCAATTACCTGTCAGTATTAGAGCTGTGTTATCGTTTCTGTACCTCAGCAAGTTTTCCGCAAAGTTAAGTTTCGCTCCTTCAAACCATCGTGACGAATGCAAAGGCATGTTTAAATCAATTACCTAAGATTATAATAGTTGCACTTTAAAAGAGTACATCAAAGTTGAAAGTAGTAATATGTAGCATGAAGTATAGTGAGGCTCTAATGAGAAAGTAGACCGTACAGAAGTGTTTATTTCTAGAAAGGTAAGTTACTATGAATTTACATACATGAATACACAACTAAAGATGGCTGCCACGTTCAAATGCATGTATGGCTAATGGCACAGGGGGTTCTTTGTTTCACTTACAGGTAATCTGTGTTGTTTCTTTCGGTATCGAAGATAGCTTGGACCCAATATTACCGCTAAAAATGGTAATTGTATAAACGCACAGCTTACGTTCTATAGGTCAAATTGACTTGTTCAAAACAGCTTTACTCAAAAATTAACTTGCCGCATTGGGACTATAAAAGACATTATCCATAAACAATGTGGTGAATTTTCTAAGGCCTAGTCACCACTAAAC
This sequence comes from Metellina segmentata, assembly GCA_947359465.1. Classification (NCBI taxonomy): domain Eukaryota; kingdom Metazoa; phylum Arthropoda; class Arachnida; order Araneae; family Tetragnathidae; genus Metellina; species Metellina segmentata. The sequence goes on from OX375882.1 coordinate 75,219,870, forward strand.
TCGTAGTGTTGATGGCTATGTTGGTATCATGGAAGTAGGAAAGATAATGGAAGTGCCTTTACTTTGAACTGTTAAAGACAAAACTATAACCACGCCGCCATCTTGGTGCTTTAAAAACATTGTGCTCGTGCATGTTAATCAACGTGGTTATACCGTTTTTGAACTTCCATTGTTTTTTATTGACGATTTTAAACAAATAATTAGCACCATTTTCTTAGTTTTGATTTGAATAATTGAATTGATAAGACGTCTTTTGTGTCGCCTACGGGAGTACAAACCGAAAGACAAAGAAGATCCGTGGAATACCGTTTCATAGGTAAGTTTAATTTGTTACATCTTTAGGCTGATAGCTTCTTGACCTGTAACTTCTAAGTGTCCAAGAAGCTTTATATTCAAAATTAGACATATTTATAAACATTTAAAGAATTATTTTGAAAAGTTGACTGATTTATTCAAAGGGATTAGTAATTTTATTTATTAATTAACAGAATTGTACGATTTTGATTTTTTAACCTAACAGTTGTAATAAGAGTTATAAACTGCCTTTTAGGAAAGTTTAACTTTTATTTAATGAAAAAGTATTGCAGTCAAATAAACAGTAGCGGTATTTTTAGTTCATGGGTGAAAATATTACCTCATGTTACATGATTTAGAATGAAACATCTTTAGCTAACAGTTATAAAATTCGAATTATAAACATTACTTTAGGTTTTCTAAAACGCATTTTTTTTGTTAGTTAAGTTGTTCTTTTGCGTTGAGCAACTAATTGCTTGAATGCTATTGAAATCCTGGACTGAGCAACTTGTTAATGAGTTTTTTAGAAGACAAGGAAATACTTAAAACATTGTAACTGTATGAATTTTTTCAAAACACGCATTTCTTGAGCGAATGGTTAAGATTATGAGCTCATATAATTTATGCTTGCAGTCCTAGGTCTTACTGTATTTGCATGTATTACAATTTTAGAAAGAATTTATAGCAAAACAGATCATTTCTATAGGTGGATTTGTGTGGACAGACATAATATATTAGTTTTTATTATAAGTTATAGTTAGTTATAAAGTTTATTTTTATTATCAAATTAAGTAATTGTAAAGAAGTTTGATTTAGTGGTTTTTTAGATTTAATTAGTTTATGTATATAATTTTTTGTTTTAATAGTCTAAGATAACCTGTAATACAGTAAGTAAAACCTGTAATACAGTTGGAATTTGGAAAAAAATATGGTTAGACAAGTTTATCATTAGACAGGATCAATATACATAGGTTTCAATGCATCTATCAATTCATTGTATCTAACTAAAATAATTTGCATTTCAGGTTTCCCAAAAACCCAGAACGTAGAAATGTATATGGATAAGCAGTGCATAATCATAAATCGATGCATAATAAGAAGTAAAATACCACAAGAAAATAAATATTTAGAATGAATGATTTGAACAAAAGTGTGTGTATTTCAATGTATGCAGGAAATCAATAAAATAAATTTCAATGCCTTATTGTGGAAACCAATTTGGATACAATTTATAAAAACAAGAATGAGGGATACAAATTAGCACTAGACTATTAGGTACTAGAGGGCAGAAGCTATGTGTGGGATCAGCTAATATAAATTAAAACATTACTGAGAAATGGTATTTGTAGGGTAGCTATAATTTTACTAATTATTGAGTTTTTACCAATTTAAAGCTATTTTAAAACATTTTGCATGCCAATGATGAACAAAAAAAAAAAAAAACTAGAATTGATAGTTTTCTGTTACTTTATTAAAATTATATTATAGTATCTTCAATCACACAAAATTTAAAAGCAAACGGGAAAAAGGTAGTAAATTATTTCTATATATCATACTTAAATTATGAATAAAAAATAGTGCCAAAATTAAAAGAATTTCATTCATTTAGCATCGTTTAGTTGCAAAATGAATGAACGCATCTTAATATGAAAAAAAAAAAATGCGCCTTATAAAGTGTTTTTAACAGCGCATGCGCGGCCGCCATCCTGGTGCCTTAAAACCATGGAAATGTCGGCTTCAGTTAAACCGTTAGCGAAACATTGTTATGGCACTTCCTTATCTTTCCTACTTCCATGGTTGGTATCCGACTCTTTTTTTCACTAGTACAATTTGCGAGGTACATCACGATCCTCACCTTTTTAACCTTTCACTTTTCACACTGACGCGTATGAACAAGACTCTCGTGCTCCCTGTTACACAATTTCGTTTTCGAGGAAAGCAACCATTTTTATATTCACCGAATAAAAACGAACCACGCCTCTTCATTCAAGCAATTTTAACAGTAGAGATAATTCAGAGATGCCATTTACCAGGAACTAACGTTCTATACATTCAGGTGTTTAGAAATCTGACACAGAGAAGGTGCACTTTCCTCATCATCTGCATCTATGCATTGAAATGCATAACATTTGCATAAGGGGCCGTCTTCATATTAAATTGAGCACCAATTTCGTAATTTTCAATAACAACCCATTATTTCTACACGCAATTTCGACATTAAATCAAAATTTAGCTTTAGATACCAATTTTCATGTCATTAGGTCTTACTGTTTCGAAGTTATTACAAAAAGATTAAACCCTTAATGTTAAATCCGTTTCTCAGACTTTTATGGATCTCGTCCTTAATAATATTTCTATGACGCTGATATTTTGTACCGTGTTACTGTTAAACAACCCAAACAAAATCTACAAGGTCATACGGAAAGTTCTGCGCGTTTTCAAATCGAAGCTAGCTTTGTTATTATTATTTTGCTACCGCTGATAAGGATTGACCTTGATTGAAGCAGATGTTTAAATTCGGTCTTTTGTGCTTGCACTGCATAATTATAGCATGTGCTGTGACAAAATGTTTGTTTCACTGCAGTGCTAAGAATGGAGAACCAGAAAGTTCATTTTGGTCATATTATGTCTTTTATTTTAAGAAAAAAAATAAATGTTAGTCAGACTGCTCGTTAAATGTGTGCTGTATATGGACATAGTGCTGTTACTGAGGTTACAGTTCGAAGGTGGTTTGTTAAATTTAAGCGTGGAAATATCCTCCTCGATGATGATGCCCGCTTAACATCAAGAAAGGGGACTGCATCCAAAAAAGTAATGCTTTCTGTATGGTGGGACTACAAAGGAATTGTTTATTATGATTTGTTGCTACAAAATCAGACAATAAATTCGGAAAAATACTGTTCCCAAATGGCAGTATTAAAAGCAGAAATCGAAGCAAAGAGGCCAGAACTGACCTATCGTCGAGGTGTTGTTTTCCAGCATGACAATGCTCAGCCCTACATTTCGCTGAATGTCAGACAAAGATTTATTGAGAATGGCTGAGATGGATTGTGTCATCCTCTCATATTCCCCTCAGATTTTCACCTCTTCAGGTCACTTCAAAATTCCTTGAACGGCCAGGCGTTCAATTCTTTGGAGACTGTCAAACAGCACCTCGATAGCATGTTAACAAATAAGTCTAATGATTTTTTTAAGGAATTTTCCAGCTGATAGAAAAATGGCAAAAAGTGATAAGTGACTTATGTGATTCCATAAAATTTTCTTATGTTTTTGTATTACTCTGTTGGTATTTATCTTAAAAAACGCGCAGAACTATTCGGATGACCCAATACTTAATATTTTATTTTAAAAATAGTTTTTAGTATGCAATCTCTATACATAATTCTCTTACGTGGCACGCAAAAAAGACGTTATTTGTTATCGCGTTTTGGCAACATTGTGCGATTGTTTGTTTATCACGAAGCCTCGCGCTTCAATTGAAGTTATAGCGTTTTCGGATGAAATTTTATTGAAAAAAAAAAAAGAATTTTAGTTGAGCTTTTGCAGTTAATAATAGAAATCAAAGAAAGCGAAGGATCTTTTCAAGGCCATTTAAAAAAAAGTCATTTTCAAGGCCAACAATTATAATTCAACAAGACGCTTGAACTACAACTTTCGACAACAAACTCAATGAAAAAGCGTGGGTGGCTCGAGTGCAGGGTAAATGTACACACAAACAACATGCTGGGTATTCAATTTCCAAATCAGCGCTCACATTTCGAGTCAAAATTTGCTCAAAGTTTTCATTTGAATTCTGATTTTATAGGTACTGTATATATCTCTCTCCTGAAGAACAGCAAAAAAATTTAGATTTGAAAAATATTTTTTTTGGAATATCATATTTTGTAAACAATACCTTCTGCTAGGACACATGTCTTCATTGATGCGAGCGAAGCTACTATAAGTTCGCGCAGCGAACCAATGAGGATCGCAAAGCAATCCTCCTGGGGTTGGCGAGCGTTATCGAGCGGCCTCCTAGTAATTATAATTAAATTAATTATTGAAAAAATTATGAATTCGATTCTTATATAATTTGATGGAGATTGATTCAAAAGGACTTCTTATACTGCATGCCAAATTTCAGCTCATATCGATAGTGAGATTTTGCGCTACATTAAATTTTCCTCATTATGATATTTTTAGAGGGCAACCAAAAGTTTAGAAAACGTCTGACAAATCACAGATGATAATTCTCAATTCGTTTCAACTTATATAATAAATGTAAAAATATTTATTTCTCAAACTCGCTTTTATAATATAATAATTCTCGAATCTCTTAAAAATATGTTTAAAATAGTGTTCACATTTGAAATTCGGGTATCGATAACTACAATTAGTCTCGATCTACGAATTACGGCATTCTATGCGGAGAGGATCCATGAAATTGACACCAACTTTAGGATCGAATATCTCCGAATATAAAAATAGTAAAATCATAAAATTTAATATTTAGGCTCATTTAATGATGCAGAATCTGATTATGGCATCAAAACATAGTGATTCTATTTGAAATTTTGTTTTTCCTGAAAATTTTGATATGAAACCGTTTTCTAATGCAATTGGTTTGGATTTGAATTTGTAGATGACGTTATTACCTGTTGAATGATACCTTTGAATTTTCTCTTGTGTGAATAGTGCTTGAAATAAAGAAGGCGGTTCGTGCTTTTACCACGAAGGTACAGTAAAGCTGAAAAAATATATATATTTTAAGAGACTTTTAACTTAAATATTTGGTAATAATGGATTTATCTGAAACTTAATTTTTGGTGCATAAAAGGTCAGAATGATCGCACTGCCTGTATCTCGTTTTCCTTTAATTGCATAAAATAAAATGGTCTGACAGAATAATATATTCAACACTTTTTTTTTCAATTTCACTGGAAAAATACAAAGATACGTTACATATTTTTGTGTTTGGTTGTCATGGTTAAATTATAATGTGCTTGAAAGTAGTTGAAAGCGTTCACGCATATCGCACCCCGGCAAGAAAAGTGACACAACTCAAAATTGCAGAATTTGAGAAACATCAACTCAAAAGGTAGCATAAAACTAATATTGAAATATTATAAGCTTCTTTTAAATATTAGGTAAGTATTTTTGGTGGTAACTTCTATTTTATTCTATAGAATAGTAATATAACACATTGGGGCACCTCATACATATTTTTCAATGACATAACACCAAAATTTTTATTTTTTGACTTGTGTCACTTTTCTTGCCGGGGTGTGATATGGTAAAAGCCAACCTGCGCTCTGCTTAAAATTCCAAATTTTTGGAAGACAAAAATATTCTTAATTCTCTGTTTCTTTTCGTTGAATGAACTTGTTAACTTTGAAGAGCTTTGATACATTTTCCCCTGTTTCAATCAGAAAAGCGTGATACATCTCGAATAGTTTGCGACTGAATTTCACCATTTAGAAGCATCGAATTTCATTTAAAATGCTCACGTTGTAGCTCTTAAACCCAACGAAATAAATATTTATTTTAGAAAGCCGATCTTTCGTCAAAGAGGATTTCAGTTACTGCGTAAAGCATTTTTGTCACATAAAAGTATGAAAATGCGATGACAAAACAAATACAATGTTACGGTTATCCAATTTAAAACGACAAAATTAGACATCGAATTGTAATTACTTTATCATACTTTCTTGAATGAATTATTCCTGTGAAATCCCACATTTCAGCCCAAAACTCTGAGATATGATCGATTGACCATTTGTGAAACTCCCAATAGGCTCCTGTAAATAAATTCAAAATTATAATGACAAAATTTGAATCCGAACTTTTAATTACCATGCAGAAACTTTTATTTAGCCGAATAGGGAATAATTAAAGACAAAGAGAAATAATAATAGACAAAGAGAAATAATAATAGACAAAGAGAAATAATAATAGACAAAGAGAAATAATAATAGATAAAGAGAAATAATAATAGACAAAGAGAAATAGTAATAGACAAAGAGAAATAATAATAGACAAAGAGAAATAATAATAGACAAAGAGAAATAATAATAGACAAAGAGAAATAATAATAAACAAAGAGAAATAATAATAGACAAAGAGAAATAATAATAGACAAAGAGAAATAATAATAGACAAAGAGAAATAATAATAGACAAAGAGAAACAATAATAGACAAAGAGAAATAATAATAGACAAAGAGATAAAATTATCTACTGCATATAATATTTTTAGTTGGAAATAAGGTGTGTTTTAATTTACTATGGGGCTTCGCCCAGTGCTCGCCTACGGTCGCCAAATTTAAAAACTAATGGTAATGAGATATGGAGATGAAAGTTTAAAAAACAGTAACAAAAATGTCCCGATTTTGACCGAATTTTAAAAAAATGCTATCAGAAACCAAATTGAAATTTCTAAAAAAAACTCGGCGTCCTGCAAATGTTTAAATTTAGAGGTACACTAAAAAAATCTTGGCTGAAGAATGAAAATTGTACGTCTTTTGCTCACTTGCGTTAGAAATTTCGCTCTTCAACTTTGACACTTAATAAACCCTAAACTAACAGCCGCACCGGAAAAAAATCTTATTGAACTTTTTCCTTGTACAATTTTGAACAAACCATGTTAATTTAATAATTTTTTTAACCTTACTTTCTCGGGAAACCGTCGGGAAGAATCAAGCGAAAAAGGCGAGTTTTCAAATCTGCGGCGTCAGCAGTGGCGGTAACATTTTTTTAAGAAGAGAGATTTCTCTTCACACCTTCAAATTACTTTCTTTCTTAACCTCCTAGTGATTGTCTCAACATGGTATCTCAGCATTAGCAAAACTGACCAGATCTTGATCTCGTCATCATAAAAATTCAGTAATATATTGATGACGAGATATCTCGTCATTAGAGAAATTTGTCAGATCTTGAAGGATGAGATACGTCGTCCAAATCTCTTGAAGGGTTAAGCACATCAACTCATAGGCTGAAGACGATTTTCGAGTTGTAATCATTGGGTCTTAGAATTAAATATCTTGATTTCAACGAACCCTTTTTTAACCCTTCGAACGTCATATTTCTGAGTAGTGTAGCATAACATTTACCTCTTCCTCACATTACGATTAAATAACCAATTCTATAAGTCGAAATTATCCACAGATTCTTCCACCCTTCTCAGAGGGTTAATGCGTTCACAATGGAACTTTCATTTATTTTCTCCCAGGTATCATAAAACTAATACTAATTTCCAATCCATTCTCAGAACAAAAATCGAGTCTGAACGTTTTCAACGAATTATACAGCAGACAGTTTATTTACAGAAGCGCGGTACCGTAGGAATTGCGACTGGTCAAATATATTCTAGATTTATGTAAAATAAATGCAGATTTGAAATTTTTTTACTGCGTTGAGTGTGAAAGTTCCATTGAAAAACATGCTTTTAAAAGTGCTTCGTTTGAGTAAAGCAACATGTGGATATTTTCATGGGTAAATAAAAATCCCTCTTACGCCAGCTGTAACGCCTTTTGAGATAAGAATGTAAGTTTCTAGATATTTCTTATATCTATTCAAGCGTTCATTCTTATCATTTTCGAAGTGATCGAAGATATTGAGTGCGCATTGAAACATAGCCTTGATATTCTTCATTGTTTATGAATAGTAATGCAAAATACAAAAGCGTTTGCTGCATGATAATCCTCTCAAACCGAGAGATGTGGACATTCTCCCATGTGCTACCTTGTCTTCTGGTGAATTAATTAATTTTATGAGATTTTTTTTAGTATTTATTTATTAACCTTTTGACTACGGCTATAGATATAACAAGCACTATTCTTATAACTTTCAAGGTACAACTGCTGTTACGGCCGAAGTCTAAATTCTTTCATTGTCGCTATTCTTATAACTTTCAAGGTGCAACTGATGTACTGCCCGTTGACTAAATTCTTTTTGGGCGCGATTAAGGTTCAACTGCTGTAACGGCCGTAGTTTAAAGATTAAGTTAACAACGCTGAAAATTTTGTGTGTATACTAAATGTTTTTGTAAACATCATTATAAAATCTGGAAGTATTATTATTGTACTGATCCATGGACTAGATCATAACATCATCAAACCATCGAATTGATAATGCAACAAAGTTGTCCAAGGTTAAACACTAGTTGAAGAAGATAGATAAATAGTTTCTCCAGTGTTTGAACTTGAGACGGTAATGGTCATAGCAAAAGCGAGTTTTACAGAACATTTTGTCGTCTTAATGTAAATGGGAAGTCTCTATCAGTATGAGATTAATAAACAAATAAAAACAGTTTCACCACATGCAGACTCTCTCTCTCTCTCTCTCTCTCTCTCTATATATATATATATATATATATATATATATATATATATATATATATATATATATATATATATATATATATATATATATATGAAACTGGAACAACACACAAGTCTTGCTCCGATACATAAATGCCATTGTGTGTTGAGGTTTCTTAGGAGCATGATAATAGCTCCTTATTCAACTTCACTCTAAAGTGGCATTCATAATGGAGTTTGCTAATTTAAAAAATACATTGGATAATATTGTTCAGTATATTCTTCGCCATCGGTATCAGTTGAATCAGGACGATAATGCTCTGAACATTCTCATTTAATTTCCCATCAGAATGTAGAACACCTAATGAGTTTCTTTGCAAGTGTTTAAAAAAAAACCATTTTATGTTCTCAGCAAATATATTTTGATTTTATATAACCCCATCATATAGAAGTATGTTGGTATCTCTATCATTTTCCCATGTAGATATAAGATTTCAAGGTCACCGAACATAATAATTTTTAGGAGGTTTGAATAACAAATATTCCTAATTCCAAAGAATGATTATATGGACGGGTTAAAGAGAAAAAAGAGTTATTGTGGTGTAAGTCACTTTTTCAAAAAAAAAAAAAGACAGAAATAGAAACCAGATATAATCTAACCGAATTTAACTGAAGATGGTTAGAGTAGACGCAGAAACCAGATCTAGAAAAGTCAAACTGTTAACGGAAAACGAGAAGTACTTCATTCAACTGCCAACAGATGGCGCTGTGGAATTTCTAAGGTTTTTTTTAAGTGACTTACACCACTGTAACTTTAAACCTTCCATTTTAGGAAACAGGGCTTTTATTATTATGAATTCAGTAAATAATATAGTCCCCTCAAAATAAATACAAACGAATATTACACTGTATCAACCTCGAAATATACTTACGAAATGAAACTTGATATCTGTCCTCTACGATTTTCTTAAGCTTATTTAGCACTCTTCCAGCTTTTTCATCTGGATTCCGTATTGCTTGAACTTCAGTACATTTTTCGAAACTCATTTTTTGCTTCTCAAAGGATTCTGTTGAGTAAATATTTATTTTCTGTTTTTGAATCAGTATAAAATTCAATTCCTCGAAAGCACATTTTAAAGAGACTTAACAACAAGAAATTTGATGCTTTGTATCAATTAAAAGTAAGAGAATTTCAACACGCAAGCAAAGCACACAAAGAAGTATATTGTTGTGAAACTGTACGACTGCTTTTGAAGATTTATTTATTTTTTGACTTTCATTTCTTTTTTAATTGTAGTTTCGTTTTGTGTTGCGTCGTTCATTCATGTATTCGAAACTCATTTCGTTGTTTATAAGTGATTACTAAGGATACAGATTCAGGGTACGTTTGTCACGATAGTAACAGCCATGGCGCTTTTTTCGTCTCACTTATAGTAGCGTTATGGCAGATAAAGGTAATCTACCTGCATAACGGATGTTTCATTTTTAAGGCAACCTCGGCAAGCGGAAAATTTGAATATTCAAGAAAGTTCTATCAAAATCAGTTAAACTATCCTTTGATTTCATTGGTCCTTTAAAATTTTTTTTTTTCGATTTAATTGGTTCTTTTAAGGGTTTTTCGCCAGTTGTGGAATTTTCTTTCATTTTAATTATATCACGGTACAGTGGCTGTAGTATAGTCTCAGGTAGTATTTGATATATTTTATTTACGTATATTCATTTACGCATGCAATATATTTAAAAAAAACGTTTACTAATGTATTTCTGAAGCTTGTAACTTTCCATTGTAAAAAGAAAAATATTTATTTCCTTGACGACATTAGAAGGGTGACAAAAAAAGGCGTGGTAAACGTAAACTGAAGATTTACTGAGCTTATTATATCAGCCTTTATTTTTATCTATTATAGTTGATAAGTATAAAATAACACACAATCTTTCTCATTTACAGATAGTACAGTTGTATTGTTAAAGATGATGTGATTGAAAAGGTTTTATTTGAACTCACTTCTTTAAGTACTGTTTGTATCCCGGAGCGAAGAGTCGAGATAAGGTTTTCACTAGGTTGAGAGAAATATTCTCTTAAATATCCCTGAATTGAAAATGTATCTTCAAGTAATTTTGCAGCCTTATGTGTGTAGATTTCAGCGTACTATGATGCAAGCCAAGTATGCAGCGGCGCCAAATTGTGTCTTTAGGGTTAACGTATTTTGAAATACTGCGCACGAGATGGCTTTTCTGATATTTTAAATGCAGGTGGTGGTATTACTTTTCAGGTGGAACGTGTTTCCTGCATGTTTCCTGATGCAACGTCACTTAGCTTGTATTCTAATAAGATTTCAGCATTTCTACAACAAAAATTCCAAAGTATCAATTCCGAATTGATACATGATCATTGATTGGTCATCGCAAATAAAATGGAAGATAAACGTCGTCAAAATGGCGATAAACTACATTTTAAGGAAACCATCAAATTTATTATGCAAGAGCATTTTGGTAACTGGAAGCACACTCAATATTGTTATCTATTGTGATCATATTGTTATCTAGCATTGTTAAGTGTTGGGATTTAAGATACAGAGGCTTTTTTCGTCAAGCTAAATGTAGATGGTTGTTTGTGTTCCGAACTTGACGTCATTTGGCTTGTTTTCGAATACGTTTACAGCACATCGTCAGTAAAATTTATAAAGTTTGAGTTCGAAATTGATACATGATCGTTGATTGGGTCAACTCCAATTAGATGAAGGAGAGAGTAAACTTTTAAAATAAGCTTTATCTAAAGGTCAAAGCTATAAAATTTTCACAAGCTGTTTTCCAACTAAAACGTAAAAATATAATTTGGTAAAGAATATTTAACTGTGCTGAAATTATTAAATAAAACGTATCCATAAATGTTAATGAATCATCAAAAATTGACATTCATGTGTACATTAAGGCCCGGTGCTCACATCCGATTTTTCAACGTGCGGCGCCGCTGCGACACCGAAGCCCAACTATGCACGCATAACCATGAAATGACGCAAGTACTTATTTCGCGCCATTTGCGATAAATATTCTATCGAAGAAAACGTGTTTATTTCGCTTACTTGTTGTACAAAAAAGGATATTTTGAAACAAAATAGACGTTACTGGATACAGCCATTCATTAATAATTATTTATATTCCATTTATTTATGAAAACAAGGTACTACAGATCGGAGAAGCGTGTGCGGCGAGCTGCGGCGCAGTGGGGAACTGCGGTACAAATTGCACGCAAGTTGGCCGTGCGTCACCGCAGCGGCGCCGGAGGCATGGGTGTACTACTCCATTGGATCTAATGTATCTCAGACCGCACTTGCGTTGCGCCAAAAGCGTCTTACGCTTAAAAACCAGGAGTGTGCACCGGGCTTAATTGTGCCCAATTATTGCTTGGATTTCAACTCACATAATAGTTTGCACACATCTAATCAAATTATCTCCCCATTTGGTAGGTGTATAACTCAATTTAAAGCAAAAATATTGCACTAAAATATTTACAAATTAAAAAAAGTGTAGGTTTTAGGTAGGAAGCACCATGAAAAACCAAAATTTTAAAATTTGGTGAAAGATAAATTTCGTATTTGCACTTAGATAGAGTATTCAGAAGATTTTCTTAAATATGTTCCAATGAAACCAAATAAACGATGTTGCAGGAAAGTATTCTCCATAAAAAATGTGAAAAGTATGAATCGGAGAAAAACACATTTTGTAATAAACTTACTATACTTATCTATTATATGTTTCCACAGTTTTGTTTGCAAATCCATTAAAAATTGGAAATTTGAAAATATTTTGCTATAGATAATTTTATATCAATTACTTTTTAACTTCAAAATTGAAAAAAGTACTTACGAGTTCAATAAAGCAAACCAAAATAGAGGCAGTCCAAGAACTGTGTTTAAACTTGGTTATTTTCTTATCTTTATCTCAAGTGTTTGATATAAAGCTGTGCAATACCAAGGAAGTTACTGACCTTAGACCTGAAGATAAATCTATCTTTATTATTCAGGTATAGCAGAATTAATCAACAATACTCGACTGGGAATTGGTTCGTTGGTTTATGGGGAAGCATCATCCCAATCTTCGCAAAAAAGCTCTCATCAGATTATATATGTTTTGTTCAAAGTCATATTTTCCGAAACTGGTGTCAATATCGTTTCGTTCGTTGCTGGTATATTGTGTTATTGATCATAGGTGATTAGAAATACCTAAAACTCAGTTGTATTTACAACTAGCAAAATACCCGACCTTACTCGGTTTGAATTGCCTTACTCTAAATTGAAGAGATAATCAAAATATATAATGACTTACGTTTTTTGTAGAATAAAAATTTATTTGAATACCTTTCGCCATCTTTATAATTTCTACAACTTGCTTTGGACACAAATCCTACACATGCATATGCATTCCTGTAATACATGTCACATGCATCGCACCCATGCTGTATGACAAAGCTACAAATGACGAAAGGTGACTGTTTCTGTTGTTGGAAAAGGAACTCAGGCTGACGCCGTGATGACAAACAGAAAACAAGATTTAATAACAAAAGAATAAATGAAGACGCGCTTGCGTCCTGCTTGTTGACAATACAGGAGCAGGAACTATAATGCTCATGAAGCGCTGAGAGGAAGTAAACAAAAGTATCGCCCTCTGGCGGATTTGCGCGTCACATACATGGAGGCTGAACATACTCCCACCCTCAGGACCTCAGTCCTGATACTTGGGTAAGGGTATCACCTTCACGATTGAGCGCTTGAAAGTTCCAAGCCGTGTCTGTATGGAGACTGTCCGAACTAGTCCGTCTTGTCCTGGATGGACTGCAACAACACGTCCTAGTGGCCACGTCAGTGGAGACGTTTGCAGATCTTGTAGGAGAACCATGTCGTCCACGGCAAGATTAAGTTGCTTGGACTGCCACTTCTTACGGGGTTGAAGAGAAGTGACGTACTCTTTGCTCCACCTCTTCCAGAATCCTCGTCTTAGGTTTTGAAGGAGCTCCCATCGGGACTTCAAGGACCGAGAGGCAATAGGATCATCTGGAATTGAGCTTAAAACATCTCCTGTAATAAAATGAGAAGGAGTGAGGGTGTTTATGGATTGAGTGTCAGACTCATTCACATAAGTGAGGGGTCTTGAATTTAAGATAGCCTCAATTTGTGCGAGAATTGTAGCAAGTTCTTCGAATGTTAAGAGTGTTCCGCACAAAATGCGTTTCAGATGAAATTTCGCTGACTTAATTGCAGCTTCCCAAACACCACCAACGTGAGGAGAGGCTGGTGGAATCATATGCCATTCAATAGTTGATTTTGTCAGATGATGTGACACAGCTTCGTTATCTTGAATGGTAGACATGAATTGATATAGTTCATTTAACTTTCTACGGGCACCCACAAAATTAGTACCATTGTCACTATATATGTGTCGGGGGTTACCTCGACGCGCGGTGAAACGTCTAAGTGCGGCTAAGAAAGCATCAGTTGTGAGATCGCTAACGACCTCAATGTGTACAGCTTTTGTAGCCATGCAGACGAATAGTGCGATGTAGCCCTTAGTTGTTTTAGAGCCACGACCCTTGTTAAATTTAACTTGAACTGGGCCAGCATAATCAATTCCACAGCTGAAGAAAGGTCTCTCTAAAGTTACACGGTGTTCAGGCAAATTACCCATTTGCTGTGGCGCTGTTGAAGCCTTGAATCTGCAGCAAATCAAACACTTGTTGACACATTTATTAATGATTCGTTTAGCTCCGAGTATCCAGTGAGACTGTCTGATAATATGAGAAAGCAACGTAGGCCCGGCATGCAAATGAGTGATATGACGCTCCTTCACGAGTAATTCGCTAATTTTATGTTGCGAGGGAAGTATAATTGGATGCTTGATATTAAATGTTAATGGTGAATTTTGAATACGTCCTCCCACCCGTAGAAGACCGTCAACATCTACAAATGGGTTTAGTGAACGTAATTGACTTTTCTTTGGTAAAGGTTTTTTCTCTTTTACTGATTTAAAATCCTCAAAAAAATAAAGTTCTTGAATCCAATGATTTATAGCTCGTTCGGCTGTGTGTATTTCTGTTAATGAGAGAAGTACAGAACGTTTCGATTGGTCATTGTGTTGAATTCTTTGACTATCAATACGTTTCTTGCAATTCTTAATAAATCGTTGGCAGTATGCAACAATGCGAATAAGTTTAGATAAACTTGAAAAATGTTCGAAAATATTTGTAAATAGATCATTAGATTTTTGAAGATGACAACTGAATACCGGATCAGATCTCTGCTCGGCGTCGACTTCTTTGTAACCGTCTGCCTTAAGTTCGGTTTTCGGCCAACTCTCTTCGTTAAGAGCAAGAAAGTCTGGACCTTCCCACCACAATTTGCATTGTTGCAAGCTCTCAGGAGGAATGCCTCGAGATGCAATATCTGCCGGATTTTCTTTGGAAGGAACATGATGCCAGTGTTTAGTGGGTACTAATTCAATGATTTGAGATGTTCTATTGGCAACAAACGTTTTCAATTTTCGTGGATGTGCGTTTAGCCAGGAGAGAACCACCTTCGAATCAGTCCACGCAAACACTTCAAATTTGTATTTCCTTAGAGTGTTCAAAACTGCTTTGAGTAACTTGGATAATAAATGTGCACTGGAAAGTTCAAGTCGCGGTATTGAAACTTGTTTGATGGGCGCGACTTTAGTCTTAGCAACTAAAAGATGAACCTTTGCAGTGTTGTTGTGAACTTGACGGCAATATACAGCAGCCGCATAAGCCAATGAAGATGCGTCGCAAAAACCGTGTAATTGTATAACACACTCGCTGTTGATGATTACACGTCTTGGGATGTTGCAGTGATTTATTTGACTAAAAGTACTTTGAAATTTGATCCACTCGTTCACTAAATGTGGTGGAATATGTGTGTCCCAGTCTCCTTTGGTGAGCCACAATTTTTGATAAAATATTTTAATCAAAATAGTGCAAGGAGATAAGAGTCCTAATGGGTCAAAAATGCGGGCCGACTCTGAAAGTACACTTCGTTTAGTTAAAGGGGTAGTTAGCTGTAAAACAGCTTTGAAATTGAAGTTATCCTCTTTGTGGAGTCCCAAAACATTCCTAAAACCTTAGAACTTTCTTTTGGAATGATTTCAAAATTGGATTCATGTGATTTGTGATCACGAAACTGAATTAATAATTCGGATGAATTTGAATTCCATTTTCTCAAATGAAAACCATGTGCTTCAAAAAGGGAAGTAATTTTCTTACAAATTTATGCAGCTTCGTCCACGGATTCAGCTCCACTGAGCAGATCATCCATGTAGAAGTCTTCTTGAATAATGCTAGTCATTTCTGTATCATCGCTAACCTGGAGCGATATTTGTTTCAAGCATCTTGTTGCCAAAAATGAAGCAGATGAAGTGCCATATGTGACTGTGTTTAACTTGTATTCCCGAATTGGATCATTGGGATTATAGCGCCAAAGTATGCGTTGAAAATTTTGATCTTCATCAGCTACTAAAATTTGTCGGTACATTTTTTCCAAATCTGCGGTAAATACCACTTTTGGAATTCGGAAACATAACAAAATTTCGAAAATGTCCCTTTGTAATTTAGGGCCTACTCCTAGAATGCTATTTAACGAAACGCCATTGCTACTTTTACTTGATGCGTCAAATACAACGCGTGTTGAAGTTGTTAGGCTCGATGGTTTCAAGATAGCGTGATGAGGGAGTATGTACTTGCCCTTACAAGGAGTGTCTGATGACTGATCATTTTCGATGACTGTCATGTGACCTAGCTGTTCATATTCCAGCATAAAATTTTTGTATTGCTTTTCAAACTCGTGATTAATTGCAAATTTTCTTTCCATTGCCAAGAAACGTGAAAGTGCTGCAGGTTTAGAGTCACCTAAGCTGAGATGTGTTTTATAGAAAGGGAGTTTAACCACAAAACGACCGCTTGGATTGATGGAATGAGTTTCCTTAAAATGTGTTTCGCAAAATTGCTCTTCTGGTGTCAAAAGATTCTTTTTCGTGTTCTCTATTTCCTCCATCTGCCAAAACCGCTGAAGCTCTGTATCAATGTTTAACTCGAACACATTAATGTGTGTAGAAGCATTTGTTTTGGAATAATTTTCAGGCAACTTCCCGGAAATGAGAAATCCGAGAGTTGAGTTCTGTGCAATTAAATTGCTGTTTGGAGATACTATTTTTTCCGGTAATAGAATAGAGAAAAAATAGTCTGCACCAATAATTAAATCAATTTCTTTTGGAATGTAAAACTCAGGATCTGCAAGTTTGAGGTTTTTTAAGTGTTGGAAGTCTTGGTGATTTATTTGTTTTGCAGGTAAAGGACCTGTCAAATTATTCAAGATGAAAGCGTTGATATTTAGTTCTGCCTGTGAATCATTTCCATAATGTAATGTTAAACAAACCGACCCCTTGGTGAAACCAACTGGCGTCTTGCCTAGCCCTTTAACCGGATATCTATCCTTTTTTCTGACTACACATAAATCTTTCAATACGCCCTCTCGCACCATGGTAATTTGACTTCCGCTGTCGAGAAGAGCTGTAACATGTTTACAATTTCCTTCACTGTTGCTTACTGTTAATTTCGCTGTTGGGAGTAGAGCGCATAAATTTGTTGTATCGGGAGAAACTTCTTTCCCCGTCAAGTGGTTAGAACTCGGCTGCGGTTCAAGGTCAGTTTCTGGGGGTTCTGTCGCAGAGTTACGACTACGTGAAAATGCTGAAATGGGACCCTTGGATCTCTCGCATAAATAACTGCTGTGTTTTTCTCCACAATTCTTGCAACTACTTAACTTACACTTGTAGTGATTATGACTCGTTGAAATTAAACAGTTCTGGCAAATTTTATTACTTGATACGAATTGCTTCCTTTCTTTTAAGCTTAGGTTTTTGAATTTAAAGCATTTGTACAAATATTGAGGGTTTGAACATAGTGAACAGTTGTTACCGTTGTTATTTACGAAACTTTTATTGCGAAAACCCTTTTCTTTGTTGTCGATTGAAATGTCATCGCCTTGATATAATTCTAATGACGCACACCTGTTATTTAGGAACTCTAAAAACCTTTCGAAAGACGGAAATTCGTCTTCGGTTGTGAGTTGTGCCCATGCTTGGCGTGTTTTAAAATCAACCTTTTGCAGTAATATAAAGATTAACCATGGATCTTTTGTAGTTGCCTTTTCATGCAGGGACTTTAAACCTCTGACTGTCTCGTCAGAGACGTGTGCTATTTTTCTTAATTCCCGAGAGTTTGGTTGACTGACTGCGGGTTGATCAAGAAATGTTTTAATTAATGAGGCAGTGATTTGTTTTTTACAATCATACCTGCCCATTAATTTATCCCATGCTTCTTGATAGCTGGTTTCTGAAACCGGAATGTGCTTTATAATCGAAGCCGGTTCATGCATTAAAAGACCTTTGAGGTACTGAAATTTTTGAATATCTGTAAGACATTCATTATTATGTACAAGAGATATATACAAATCCTTAAATGAAGGCCAATCAATATATTTGCCAGTGAAGGACTGAATATTTATTCTAGGCAATTTAAAATTACTAATGTTATGCAATTGATTATGAGCATTTGATACATTTGGAATAGAAAATTCATCAATCATGTCCTGCAACTTGGCTTTGGTTTCGAAGTATTTTTCCTCGAAATCCTCCATTTCCGATTGTTGCGGAGGTAGTATGGCGTCTGCATTCTTGAAATCTGTATAAGCTTGTTCCAGCTTTTCAAGCCTGTTGCTTAGATCTCTTTTTGAAAATTGTGACGAACTGTCACTAATATAGTTCGCTATGCGCGTCAATGAACCACGGGCGTGGCCACGTAGTTGTTTTGCCGTCGCTTCTTTTTCAGTCATTGTGACTGAATGGCAACTGCTGATTGAATTCACAGTTTTGTAAAATTGATGCGATGAAACCAAAGACAAGCTTCAGCACGAAATGAAAAACCACTTAGCTTTTTGGTCTTGATGCGCTGTTGCTGCGTTGATCCGCGAATTCTTGAAATAATCTCGTCGGTGCCTCCAAAATGTTTCTGTTGTTGGAAAAGGAACTCAGGCTGACGCCGCGATGACAAACAGAAAACAAGATTTAATAACAAAAGAATAAATGAAGACGCGCTTGCGTCCTGCTTGTTGACAATACAGGAGCAGGAACTATAATGCTCATGAAGCGCTGAGAGGAAGTAAACAAAAGTATCGCCCTCTGGCGGATTTGCGCGTCACATACATGGAGGCTGAACAGTGACACTAAGGTTACTACTACAAAAGACGATTTTGAGAGAGATTTGGAATTCCCTTTCTTAAGTTCTTTCCATGTTCAACTCAATTAATGAAAATTAATATCTACGGCGAGTGCTCTCGCACTCATATTCAACAAAACAATATATTTTTACTTGTAGCACTCTTGGGTATGCGACATAGTGAAATTTTGCAATCTCCTCCTGTCATTATTACAACGAATTTTTTAATGTTGGAAAAAGTTCTAGTTCGGATTTTTAAACATTATTATTCTTTCAATAACGGCATTATTCTTTCAATAACGGCATTATTCTTTTAATAACGGTATTATTATTTAAATAACGGCATTATTCTTTAAATGACGGCATTATTTTTTTAATAATGGCATAACTACACTTAAAATTTACTGAAAATTTATTCTAAATTACTTGCCATTTTTAAGTCAAATACTTTGTAGTGCTGTTGCGTGTGATGAGAAGGAAAACACATTTATTAAAATAATAAATATTTAAAACAGAAAACAGCGAAATAAAACAAAATAAAAGATGTCGGAAAAAATTGTTCTAAAGATATTAATTTGTGATTCATTTTGATCTCTTGATCTCGCACAGTTGCTTACAACTAAAAGTGCACAAATTTTAAAAATGTGAAATGAATTCAGAGCGAAAGAAACAAAAAAATATCACTGCTCGCGCGATCTTGTTCATTCTCGTTTCGTTGAAAAATATCGTCTGTCCCAAATATTCGAAAATCGTTTTCATTGCGCAAAGAACAAAAATAGGACTCGAAATAAATGAAGTATCAGAGCTGAAATTCCATAAAAAAATAATTTTTTGACGAATAATTACTTTTTTAGCAGTACTGGTAAAGCAATCGAAGTAATCGTCCTATTCAATAGACATTCCAATTTTCCCAAAACTATCATATTATGGTTGATTTAAGTATACATACTTAGGTGTTTTAGCATGAAACTCAACAAAATATACCAATAAAGAAATGTTTAATATTCCATTCACTAAACTACTCAATCTATATAAATAAGAATGGAATGTTTGTTTGTACATTCAATATTTTCGACGCATTTCAAGTTTTCTATCCGTTTTGGACCCTTCTGATGCCGAATCCGCCTTTTTCTCGTTTGGTGTCTGTCTGTATGTTGTGCCCTATACACGTCCACGCGGTTTAAGATATTTTCATGGAAATTTGCATACAGAGAGTACTTATCTTGATTTAGTGAGTGGAATTGGTTGCGAAAGTCTGTCTGTCCGTCTTTCTGTTCTATGCTCGATTTTGTGTTTGTGTGTTTGTGTAGGCATCACATAAATTGTATTCCAGATATTTGATTGCATTGTATTTTATTTTATACATTATCTAGCAATTTAGTGAATGCAATATTAAACATTTCTTTATTGTTATATTTAGACGAGTTTCATGCTAAAACACCTGAGTAAGTATACTTAAATCAACCATAATTTGGTAGTTTTGGAAAAATTGGAATGTCTATTGAATATTACGATTAATTCGATTGCTTTACCAGTACTGCTAAAAAAGTAATTATTCTTCAAAAATTTTTTTTTTTTTTTTTTTTTATGGAATTTCATCTCTGATACGTCATTTATTTCGAGTCTTATTTTTATTCTTTGCGCAATGAAAACGATTTCCGAATATTTGGGACAGACGATATTTTTCAATGAAACGAGAATGAACACGATCGCGCGAGCAGTGATATTTTTTTCTGGTTCTTTCGCTCTGAATTAACTTCACATTTCTAAATTTTGTACACTTTTAGTTGTAAGTTGTGGCAACTGTGCGAGATCAAGAGATAAAATTGAATCACCAATTAATATCTTTGGAACAATTTTTTACGACATCTTTTATTTTGTTTTACTTCGCTGTTTCCTGTTTTAAATATTTATTATTTTAATAAATGTGTTTTCCTTCTCATCACACCCAACAACACCACAAAGTATTAGACTTGAAAATGTTAGGTAAGTCAGTATAAATTTTCAGTAAATTTTAAGTGTAGTTATGCCGTTTTTTAAAGAATAATGCCGTTATTTAAAGAATAATGCCGTTATTTAAAGAATAATGTCGTTATTGAAATAATAATAATGTTTAAAAATCCAAACTAGAACTTTTTCCAACATTAAAAAATTCGTTGTAGTAATGACAGGAGAAGATTGCAAAATTTCACAATGTCGCATACCGGAGGCAAGAGTGCCACAGGTAAAAAAATATTGTTTTGTTGACTATGAGTGCGAGAGCACTCGCCGTAAATTGAAATTTTAATTAATTGAGTTGCACATGAAAACAACTTAAGAAAGGGAATTCCAAATCTTCCTATAAATCGTCTTTTATAGTAGAAACCTTAGTATCACCTTTCGTCTTTTTGTAGCTTTGTCATACAGCAATTGTGCGATGTATGTGAAATGTATTACATGAATGGATATGCATGTGTAGGATTTGTGTCCAAAGTAAGTTGTAGAAAATATAAAGATGGCGAAAGGTGTTAAAATAAATTTTTACTCTACAAAAAACGTAAGTCATTATATATTTTGATTATCTCTTCAATCTAGAGTAAGCGAATTCAAACCGAGTAAGGTCGGGTATTTTGCTAGTAATCTATATAAATAAGAATGGAGTGTTTGTTTGTACATTCAATATTTTCGACCCATTTCAAGTTTTCTATCCATTTTGGACCCTTCTGATGCCGAATCCGCCTTTTTCTCGTTTGGTGTCTGTCTGTCTGTCTGTCCGTCTGTCTGTCTGTCTGTCTGTCTGTATGTTGTGCCCTATACACGTCCACGCGGTTTAAGATATTTTCATGGAAATTTGCATACAGTGAGTACTTATCTTCATTTAGTGAGTGGCATTGGTTGCGAAAGTCTGTCTATCCGTCTTTCTGTTCTATGCTCGATTTTGTGTTTGTGTGTTTGTGTAGACATCACATGAATTGTATTCCAGATATTTGATTACAATGTATTTTATTTAATACATTATTTATGAGTTTAGTGAATGCAATATTAAACATTTTTTTATTGTTATATTTAGAAGAGTTTCATGCTAAAACACCTGAGTAAGTATACTTAAATCATCCACAATTCGATAGTTTTCGAAAAATTGGAATGTAGTTTGAGTATTACGATTACTTTTATTTGCTTTACCAGTAATGCTGAAAACCAATTATTTTTCAAAAAAAAATTTTTATGGTGAAATTTTAGCTCTGATACTTCATTTATTTCGAGTCTTATTTTTATTCTTTGCGCAATGAAAACGATTTCCGAATATTTGGGACAGACTTTATTTTTCAACAAAACGAGAATGAACAAGATCGCGCGAGCCGAGATATTTTTTCTGATTCTTTCGGTCTGAATTAATTTCACATTTCTAAATTTTGTACACTTTTAGTTGTAAGTTCTGGCAACTGTGCGAGATCAACAGATAAAATTGAATCACAAATTAATATCTTTAGAACAATTTTTTGCGACATCTTTTATTTTGTTTTATTTCGCTGTTTCCTGTTTTAAATATTTATTATTTTAATACATGTGTTTTCCTTCTCATCACACGCAACAGCACCACAAAGTATTAGACTTAAAAATGTTAGGTAAGTCAGTATAAATTTTCAGTAAATTTTAAGTGTAGTTATGCCATTATTGAAAGAATAATGCCGTTATTTGAAGAATAATGCCGTTATTTAAAGAATAATGCCGTTATTTAAAGAATAATGCCGTTATTGAAAGAATAATAATGTTTAAAAATCCAAACTAGAACTTTTTCCAACATTAAAAAATTCGTTGTAATAATGACAGGAGAAGATTGCAAAATTTCATAATGTCGCATACCGGAAGCAAGAGTGCCACAAGAAAAAAATATTGTTTTGTTGAATATGAGTGCGAGAGCACTCGCCGTAAATCGTAATTTTAATTAATTGAGTTGAACATGAAAAAAACTTAAGAAAGGGAATTCCAAATCTCCCTCAAAATCGTCTTTTATAGAAGTAACCTTAGTATCACCTTTCGTCATTTTGTAGCTTTGTCATACAGCAATTGTGCGATGTATGTGAAATGTATAACATGAATGGATATGTATGTGTAGGATTTGTGTCCAAAGTAAGTTGTAGAAAATATAAAGATGGCGAAAGGTGTTAAAATAAATTTTTATTCTACAAAAAACGTAAGTCATTATATATTTTGATTATCTCTTCAATCTAGTGTAAACCAATTCAAACCGAGTAAGGTCGGGTATTTTGCTAGTGTATAAAATAAAATGCATTGTAATCAAATATCTGGAATACAATTCATGTGATGCCTACACAAACACAAAATCGAGCATAGAACAGAAAGACGGACAGACAGACTTTCGCAACCAATTCCACTCACTAAATGAAGATAAGTACTAACTGTATGCAAATTTCCATGAAAATATCTTAAACCGAGTGGACGTGTATAGGGCACAATATACAGACAGACAGACAGACGGACAGACACCAAACGAGAAAAAGGCGGATTCGGCATCAGAAGGGTCCAAAACGGATAGAAAACATGAAATGGGTCGAAAATATTCAATGTACAAACAAACACTCCATTCTTATTTATATAGATAATACTTCCAAAGTAAATAATTTTGAAATTAATATTTTCATCCGAAATGGATGCAACGTAACTTATAAATAGCATTTTTAAGAGTGTGTTTATGAACATAAATTTAAATACTTGAACAATTGACATAGTTTTTAATAATTTGTGTGTTAAACATAAAACAAAATGAATACTATAGGAACACTAAAAAATACTTAGAAACTCGTCAATTAGACAATAATCCAACAAAAAAAAAACGCTTTTTAAGAATTCAGAACAATCTTTCCGGTAATTACTTTTTGACGATGAAAGTTGAGTGTCATGATAACGAAAGATTGATAAAAGCATACATTTGGTACTACATTTTGTCATCAATGTGTGGAGAAAATCTATTTTATTAAGAAAGATCACATTTGGATACATAAATACTTTTAAAACAGTTTTTTCATCCAGCCATAATTCAACAGACACTTTCTTTTTAAAACCCTTGCAATGCTGGCAGATTAATGAAAAGTTTCAATGATTCGGGATTCCTGATGGTATCAGCGCTATAAGGCATATTGTTGATGATTTTCTTCAGTACAATTTCCATCTTTTTTCCGTTGATGTTATACTGAAAACAAAAACAAAGTTATTTTATCCACCCATGCATAGAATGTTTTCTATTCCGTTGATGTTATATTGAAAATAAAAACAACGTTATTTTATCCACCCATGCATAGAAGGTTTTCTTTTTATTAAATAGAACCGTGGTAGACCTGGTGTAAAAGTCACGGATTAAGGACAGGAGGGTTGGGAGTTCGGTATTAGCTCCAGCCAAAGATCGTCGTGTATATGATATCACTTTAAATCGGTTATAGCCTCAAATGTCCTTTCCTTGAAATGACGTGGAATTTTGGAGAGTGGCGAAACAGTTCAGGTGGTGTCTTCGTCGTTTGACCTTGGTTTAAAATGAAGAGGAATTGTTTTTGTATAGTTCGCTTAAAGATTGATCACGGAACATGGAGAATAGCTGTTTGTGTTGCTCCAGTGTGACGGAAAATCTACTACCTACCTTTTATGAAATAAATTTTCAAATTATTTAGCATGATTAAACCTTTAAATTATGCTTTTCGGTACTAGCTCTAGCCAAAGATCGTCGTGTATATGGTATCACTTTAAATCGGTTATAGCCTCAAATGTCCTTTCCTTGAAATGACGTGGAATTTTGGAGAGTGGCGCAACAGTTCAGGTGTTGTCTTCGTCGTTTGACCTTGGTTTAAAATGAAGAGGAATTGTTTTTGTATAGTTCGCTTAAAGATTGATCACGGAACATGGACAATAGTCGTTTGTGTTGCTCCAGTGTGACGGAAATGGTACTACCTACCTCTGATGAAATCATACATTTTCAAATTATTTAACATGATTAAACCTTTAAATTATGCTTTTTTGATGATCTTAAATGCAGGTTTAGTGTTTTATATCAGGACAATTATCATTTTTAGACTTCATAGACTGTATACAATAATCGAAATACTTATTTTTAAAATGATCTCATTTCTGTATTTAAAATAACCAGCACCAATCTCTGCACTAAAATAACCAGCGTAAAGAACTTTTATTGTGACCGCTATGTCTTTATATGAAACTTGAAATTCGATGATATAGCTAAATAACACTAAAAAGTAAACAAATTTGCTGAGAATCAGTCATTTCTAGCTATATTTTCATCTATTACTTTGAACTCCATCTTCTCCACAGTGAGTTGTATGAATTACTTGTGGTTCAGTCGTCAAAGGTGTCCATAATTTAATAATATACTTCTACTTAAAAATAGACTAACCAATCCTATATTATATGGTTCGGGTAAAGCGTAAAATAACCAGTGACAAAACAACTTATATTGTGTTAACGTAATAACTTTAAAAACCAACATCTAATTCTGAGATTAATGAATTGACTACAAGTTATTCATACTCATATAAAAAAAAACGTGCACTGCTTCCGTGCATTTTAATTGAAACATTAAATAGCCAAAAAAATACAGTGATAACTTAACAAATTTTGAAATATTTACGAAATAAAACCGTAATAATACTAACAAAAATCATAAATCTAAATATCTTTCGTTTAGATCTTAGTCTTTATATTCAAATATGTAGCAAAGAAGTATAGATGGGGGGGATTAATATATATTTTTACGTTTATTTTTATTTATATGCCCTTTTCAGCAATTTCCTCTTAAGTTAAGTATAACCAAAACTATATTAGGTTAATAATGTATTTTGTTCGGGTGCTTTAACTGTATTATTTAGAAGCATGCAAAACAGGAGGTTAAACCAACTTTCATACTAAATCCTATGCTTTAATTTTATCAACCCTGAATCTCAATGTACGTTTGCATAAGATTTATAATCTTAAGAAAGCAGAAATTACTGTTATTTTGAAGCAGGAAAACTCTCAAACGTTGATCTCTAGCGTCATGAAATCTACAGAGCTTATTTCGTCCTGAATTTCTAGACCAAAGCAATATTTTCAGCTTGCTATGTCATCCCTTAAGCCCAATGCACACATCCGGTTTATCAAAGAGCGGCTCCCCTGCGGCAACGCAAAAGCGGTCTGAGAAAATTTAGATAAAATAGAATAGTGCACACACATCTCCGGCGCCGCTGCGGCAACGTGCGTCTATTTGCGTGCGATTTGTACCGCAGTTCCCCAGGACGCCGCACACACTTCTCCGGTCTCAAGTACCTTTGTTTCGTTCATAAATGGAATATAAATAGTAATTAATAAATGGATGTATCCACTAATGTTTATTTTGTTACGAAATACATTTTTTGTACACCAAATAAGCGAAATAAACATGTTTATTACGATAGATATCCATCGCAAATGGCAAGAAATGAGTAGTTGCGTCATTTCACGGTTATGTGTGTATAGTTGGGCTTCGCCGTCGCAGAGGCAACGGACGTTCGAAAACCGGATGTGTGCATCGTGCCTTAAAGTTACAAAAAATTACATTTGAGATATTACATTAAGCAAGAGATCAAACAACACAAAACGTCAAAAGGTGACAAAAGTCGAGTAATCGGAGAAGCAGAAAGCCTGAGTTCTTCGTTATGGACGAAGCTCAAACAGATGTTCGTGAAACTACGAAACTGCTGAGGAAATAGGCGCGACTGGATTTGTCTGAAACAGCCAATACTCTTAAAATCTGCCGCTGAAACAAAGGCGAGACTAGGTTTGTCTGAAGCACCAAAAACTCTCAGATAGATAGGGTAGTTGAACTAACGTCACACTGAAGCAACACAACGAGTTATTGCGAACTACCCCGAAACAAAAGTTCCGAAGAAAACACCACGTAATTTCGAACCACGGTCCGATGAACCCCTTGGCTGATAACTATGGGACAAGTCCCAAAAAGGGAGAAGTGCACATGAAACCTACCCGTAGAAAGTATAAAAAGAATGCAAGGTTCTTTTGACATAAATCAATTTGTAACTGGACATGGAGCTTTCGCAGCATATAAACATAGGTTTTTCAAAAGACAGAAACATTCAAGTGTGGGAAAGAACCCAAAGACGTGGAACATGCCAACAGATGCGAACAACGGAAGAGAATTAGACAAATATACTTTCCAAGGGAGTATAAGAAGATAAAGAAAAAGGATCTATGGACAAGTCAAAAATCCAGAGAAGGACGTAGAAAAACAGCCAGAGGTATCCTGGAAAATAGAATAGAAGAGGTGGTGGTTTCTTCGTAAGAATCTGCCTGTAGCTTAGCATATCTTGTAATTTAAGGAGCAAATACTCCTTGCTGATAAAAAAATTACTGTTTATTATTTAAAGGTGAAAGTGGCACCCGACTGTTAGAATTACTGCTGGAGCAAATACTTCCTCTTAAGATTTTTGTTCAACTTAAAGTTGCAAGGGTACCCGACTGTAAATATTTATGTAAATATGATTATTTGTATATTGAATTTTTCGAAAGTAATAACTAAAGAGAGAAAACTTCCCGTTGCCAGAGGGTGAGTTCTCAATAAATTAAAGATCAAACTAAAGCTATGAAAATAATGTAAGACTCCCGGTCAAAGAAGGTTAAGTTAAAGATAAGAACATTGGCACTCGCGTATTACTGGGTGGTGTGTCCCGGGCGGGGCGCTTTCGTCCCGGTTGGTCCCGCCAGCTACTGCGGAGTGTGAACGACGACCTAGAACGAAGCACTATGCCCCGGGTACTCGTGGTGAGCTGGGCTGCTTCGAAGCCGAATTTCCATCTAATGCCTTAGGGCGGACGGTGTCAATGTAGAAGCTTATCCCTCTTTCCAAGCCCACCAAACGGTATCGTGGTTAAGGTGTTAGCCTCTAGATTGAATGGTTCCTGGTTCGAATCTGGGGCAGGGCATGGATGTTTGTAAGCGTATGGTGTAGAGGCAGCTGGTGCACCTTAAATCAGCCGTGGCCGAAAGTCCTCACGTTGGGTTGGTGTGGAAGTTTGGAGATTGATGGACCAGCTCAGATGTTGCCTCGTCATCTGACCGAGGTTCAAAATTACATGGCCTTACACCGAATGGCTTAGGCCGGGACGGTGGTAACTAGTTTAATCCCTCTTACCAAGCTACCGTACCTCCTATAAGTCATAGCATTTGAGGACATGACAGATTTAACATGCACCAGCCCCCTGTACACGACGGTGTTTGTCTTTACCTAGTTTGCAACTCGCACCCTCAAATACAAATACAAATACAAATATTGTCGACCAGCTACAGGCTCAAGACCAACAAGGCTGGTCCTTTGTTTATGAATTCCCCAATTCCCACTGACTATCCAATTGTATCTTAAATTCGTACATTCCCTTTGAATTAACTATATTTTCTGGCAACGCGTTCGAACTGTCTATTACCCTATTAAAGTAGTAGTTTTTCTTTAAATTCCGATTAAAATGTGTCTTATTCAATTTATACCCATGGCCCTGTAACGTCATGGGTATAGTTTGCGTGGACAGTGGCTTGAAGATAATTAAAACGACATTTAAAATTACAGCACATTTAATTAATTATAGAAGAATACATATAAGTTAAAACTATTTCGAGGCTAATAGATATTGTACAAATTAGGGTTTCAGTCCCGTGGCTTCAACCGGAGCAGAGTCGTCCTACGTCCGCTCACGTTTCGGTTTTCCACGATTCTCCTTTTCTCGAGAGAAGACCCCACACGTTCTTCCGAAGCCGCTATCGCCCAAAGAGAAGGGGATACCCCCATTCTGTCATAAATTCATGGACCACCATGAAAGCTATGGTCAGAGGGACTCCTACGGTAAAGCTACAGCTTCCTTCCCCCTTTTAGACAAATTTTTTTCTAGGAGATCAGGAAAAAGTTTCAGCTTTATGCCAATGCAATCCACACAACTAATGTTCCTGAAACACATGTATCTTCACAGCACAAAGTATCTTTGTCATATAAGGTTGCGACATTTGACATAACTTTAATATTTGAAAACCTACTAGAATTAAATAAATAACCTACGGATAAACAATTTAAAAAAATGCTACCCAGTGCAGTTACTTGTAAAGGATTAAATTTAAATTTATCAAACACACTTATATGTGTAAAGTTTCATGAGTAACTAAAATTTAGACATGTAGTCTTAACACAAAAAATGTAGTTATGGCAATAGATAATCATTTGTTATACAACACATAAATAAAACTAACAAGGCCTATTAAACCTTAATTCCTTGCATTAAAACCTAATCTGACACAATTACTCCGTTATTAAATAACTAAGCAAACAAGTAATAATATACACAACTACTTACTAATCAAGAAAATTATTTCCTCAAATATTTCTTTAACATGTAACACAATTATCATTTATATTGCATAATCATAATTTCCAACCATTATATATGAAAACTATTCATATACCTTAACACAAAAGGACTTAATTATATATATATATATATATATATATTACAACAATTCACTGATAAATGCAATTCATTCCTATAAACAAAATATCTTTTTCAATCAACATAATTGAAACATCTGAATACCTTTAGGTTCTGACACTTTAAATTCAAAATCAATTTCAACTCCACACATTACCTCTCACTGTAAGCTCAAAAAATAAAAGTTATGTGGGCGAAAATCCCAAACGACTAAATATTTTTGGTAGAATTCCTATATCGGAAACTGAATCTATTTTAAGTATCGCAACTTCAGGACACCTTCCTACTGTGCACGTGTGCGTTATGAAATACGAGATACGCTTTTTAACTTCTTTCTTAGGAAGTAAAACAATCGCATAGGTGTGCAACTTTGACAAAACCTCCCGAACTACAGATACAAATCTACGTGCGATTTTTTCCATTTCATTGGGTTTCCCAGCTTTTTGGAACTGGTCAAATGTCGGGACAAAATGTTTCATGCCTTTAAAACAGTCGGACATTATCGAGTAAAAGGATTTCGATAGTTTATCATTGGTGTTTACCAAAGATGCTAATGAATCTTAGCGACATATTTCATCCCTCATTTCCTCAGGAACGACTAATAATTTCTTTATATTGCCCAAACGATCTTCTTGTCGTTTTATTAACAACACGTTATCCATGCAATATGTCCCTCTTTTCGAAGATGGAGCACTCCCTTCCACAAATCCAAACATCTCCTTCAAACCCTCACTTTCTCGTTGACCCCCCTTAAAATCCTCGTGACTTTTCTCAAGTAAAGACAATTCGGGTGCATTTTTTTCCACTTCTGAAATTTCTATTTGCTCCTCAGTATTTAGCAAAGTTTCCACTTTGCCCTTAACATCGGTATCCCAATACCCCTTTTTGGTAATTTCTTTGGAGACATTGTTTAATACACCGTGGGATCCGTCCAATTTTCCTACCCTTTCGTCCCACATGGTCTAATTACCCTATCTTCGCTAGACTCTACCTTTTCCGTTTCGCCACCTTTCCTTTTCCCTACGCTTTCCTCCCTTTTCATTTGTAACTCTCGCAATTTTATAGCATACTGGGACTTCGTCTTTTCAGCTTTTTCCCGAACAATTTTCCGTTTCTCTCCGGCTGCCTCCAAATCTCTTTCGGCTTGTTCCAAAACTCCTATCACATCTCCAAACTCCCTTTCCGCTACTGTCCGAGAAACCGTAAGACTAATTTCCCACTTCCTTTCAGCAAATTTTTGACTCCACTCAGCTTCTATAAACCTCCCTTCTGCTACTCTCAGCTCATTTGTTTCATTACTAATAGTTACCACTAAATCTTCCACAAATTTAGCATCGTATATTTTACAACCTTCTATTAGACTTTTCAATTGAAACATTTTGGGTTCTGGAGGAACCTCTTCTCCTAATTCCGTTGCCAACCATGTCAAATCCTCCTTCCTAGCTTTCCAGAGAAATGCCATTTTTTTTTTAAACTTACAAAAGATATGCAAAACACACTTAAAAATAACCTTTCACATATATCGATACAATTGGAACAATAAAAAAAAATACTCAATCGTTCCACAATAACAGTTTCACAATAAATTTCAGTTTAATTGCAAAAAGTAGTAGAATCAAAATACTCTTCCCCAACAAGTAAATGCACTGTTCTAACTTTAACAAATTACTCAAATTTGGAAAATTAATTGCAATGAAATTTAATCACAACCAATGCTATGACAAAGGTACTTATGTGACTTCACGTGATGTCTTGTAGTTGATTTGGAGTACTATATTATCCATAGAGCGCGCACACACACACAGATTATCGGGAACTGGTTGTTCACTGGATGAAATTGGAGACTAATTATCACAAGCCGGATAACCTTCTTTTGGTCAGTTTGATCATAAAAAATTTGACGCAGCTCTCTGGTCAGGGTGACCAGCAACATCCGCTCGAAGGTCCTCTGGTCAGGGTGACCAGCTAAATCCGCGCTAAGCTCCTCTGGTCAGGGTAACCAGCAAAATCCGTATGAAGCTCCTCTGGTCAGGGTGACCAGCAAAATCCGTATGAAGCTCTTCTGGCCAGGGGGACCAACTAAATCCGCGCAAAGCTTCTCTGGTCAGGGTGATCAGCAAAATCCGTATACTTTTAGGTCAGGGTGACCATCAACTATCCTTTGGTCAGGTTGACCAAAAAAACGAAAAACGCTCGATAGGGACTGAAACCTAATGCGCTTGATGATAATTCTTATCCCACCGCTGCCACCAAATACAGGTTGCTGTAACGTCGTGGATATAGTTTGCGTGGCGAGTGGCTTGAAGATAATTAAAACGACATTTAAAATTACAGCACATTTAATTAATTATAGAAGAATACATATAAGTTAAAACTATTTCGAGGCTTATAGATATTGTACAAATTAGGGTTTCAGTCCCGCGGTTTCAACCGGAGCAGAGTCGTCCTATGTCCGCTCACGTTTCGGTTTTCCACGATTCTCCTTTTCTCGAGAGAAGACCCCACACGTTCTTCCGAAGTCGCTATCGCCCAAAGAGAAGGGCATACCCCCATTCTGTCATAAATTAATGGACCACCATGAAAGATGTGGTCAGAGGGACCCCTACGGTCACGCTACAGGCCCCTTGTTCTGTTATCCCTATTGAAATTTAAGCCCTCTGTGTCCCCTTGTTTTACCAACTTGAAAAAGCTGAATCAAATCCTCCCCCTCCTTCTTCTTCTTTCCAGTGTATACATGTTTAGCTTACTTAAACGTTCATTGTAGTCGAGATTTGCTATCCCCTTTATTATTTTTGTAGCTCTGTGCTGAACCCTTTCAATTAATTCTGTATCCTTTCTCATATATGGAGCCCAGAAATGTACAGCATATTCTAGATGTGGTCTTACTAAACCCTTATATAACGGTAAGATTATTTTCTTATCCCTTGAAGTTACAGTCTTTTTAATGTACCCCAATAACCTATTAGCCTTTTTACCCGCAGCTGAACATTGGTGACCCATTTTAAAATCCCTGTGAATTATCACCCCAAGATCCTTGACTGTTTCTCCCTCCTTTACCCTTACTCCCTTCAGGCAATACTCGGCTCTACTGTTCCTGTAACCCATATGCAGAACTGGACATTTCTTGGTAGCTGATTGGGTGCTCTTCCAAACGGGCAACCTTGACCCTCAAAAACTAGCGTAAAATAAGGTAGTTCTACCCGTAAGGCATCTCTAAAACACTTTAGATCACTGTAATACAAACCGGTATATCTTTTGTTTCAACAATGAGATCAGGAACATGACGAGCTGTAAGTTCCCTAGCAATGGCTTCTCTAATAGCTGTGACCAACTGCTCATTGAAGCTGTAGCCATCTTTCATTTTTAAAAACAAAACCGCTCTTTCATCCTTAGTTTTGTTGTACTGCGAAACGCAAATGCTGTCCAGCACTTCAGAGAATGTGTCCACTGTAGGGAGAAATACAAACATGTTACTTTTATTTTTATATTAGGACGCACATTTAAGTCTTTTAACAGCTAAACAATCAGATGTTTTTAAATTAAAATATGTGCGGCATCTATATCCTGCATTGGACTCATTGAACTCTCGACCATCTATTTCTAGATGAAAGTTCATGCAAGTGCAATTCATGCTCAACTTTTTTAATTGTTAAGAGTTTATTGCTTACTAAACCTTTTCAAAATTTAAAAAAGTTCTACCTTTTATAAAATTTCCGTGTTTGATTGTACTGTTAATGATTTCTTCTACTTTATCTTTTCTGGATCTTTATTTTAGAAATCTTGCATTTTGAGGTTTAGAATAATTTTACGAATACTCTACACACGCAATCAATCGTATCTTATGAAAAACAAACATGAAATTTGGTTAAATTCTTAAATAAACAAATGCAAATACGTCTGCCGAGAAAAAGTCTAACAAATTCGTTGATATAAAAAGGGAATGATCTGGGAATTAACACAGTATATACTGCCATTGTCCAATTTTAACCTAGAAATAACCCACATGAACGAAGCTGTGAACAGATAAATTCTATTGAATCCATTAAGAAAATTAATATAATTAAATAAATATGGAACAAAATATATTTTGTAAATTGTAATGTTTTTATCAAATTTCATGATCAAGACATTCTAGAAAAAGAGCGCTTTTAATAAAATGAGGAAATGGGTGAACTTTCCTGAAGCCCCCTACCTCTCATGTTGTATTTGATGCAACTTGGCCAAATATAGTCTTTTTGCCATATAACCTAACCAACCACCTATGAACTAAACTTGAAATTTAAGATACACTCACCTACATTATAAATTTCAGAACTTCCAAACCTACATCCACGCTGCTTTAAAGTTTCATCACTGGAATGAAATCGGGCTAATTTTAGTTACATGAAGTACCAGTAGACGATGAATGGAACTAGTATAATGAACACATAGCAATATTTGAGAGAAGTATAAAAAAATGAAAAAAACACATGTATTTTGTGCCTTGTAAATTTAACCCAGGGTAATAATAAGGATAATTGAGGTGATGCAAATACGAAGGGCGAACTCAACACATGCAGGTTTCCAGAAAAACGCATTTGAACGCGAAGCTCCAACGCTCTTAGTACATAAAAGAGCTACTATAAGCCCTATTTTATAGGGTTAGAAAGAGCGTAAACAAAAATGTTAATTCCATTATTCACTAATATCTGACAAACCAAAATATGGGAACACAAAATGTTTCGCGCAGTGTTGAGTTCGCCCTTCGTATCCGCAACGAGTCAATTCAACGTAGGGTAAGAATATAAACCCATTCATGCTATGGAAATATTCAAATTCATGAATCTATAGCAGAGAAATACACTACATTGTACAGTTTATAGTTGAAATAGATATTAGTTTATAAGTAGTTAAATTCTCTTTTACCTTCGACAGAAAATTTTTATTCCTTTCGTAACTGGATTGACAAGCCCATAATCTCCCATTGCGAATTTACCTGGTAATACAGAAAACACTTTTATATCTTTGTTTAATGACAATTGAAGGTATTGATGTTATGCAATCGGTATTACAGTATAAGAGTACCTGGATATTTCGAAAAATAGGTTTTGCGATACAATGAGCCATCTGTATCACCCCAAAGACCGATGGGCAGAGTAGGCATGGGGCTTACAACCACTAACTCTCCTAGTTCCCCTATTACTGGATTTCCTGAAATGAGCGTAAAACTGACTTGAAACACAAAGCTGAGCAAACAAGCAAATAGATGTTCTAAATAATTACTCTTTTTTTCCCATTTGTCATTTTGGCTTAAAATATTAAATACACAAGAAACCACTTTTTATTTATTTTTATAAACTTTCGTTACTAGGAAGTCAGTGACCATTTGACTGTTTATAGACTGTTTCTATAGCTGGTTGTGTCATTATTTTTATTGTGTTTTTTGCTTCAGCAGCCATTGTCATTCGAAACAAAAATGTTTTACACCAATAAAATCCGCCATTCTACATAAGTAAAATTTTTTAAGAAGAACTTGGAAAAAAGATCTATCAGAATAGAATTTTCAGAAATCTTGGTGGAAAAAAATCCCAAATCTTCCTGACTGGCCTAGAATGAAAGTCGTAGCAGAACTCCGTCTCGCTACTGGCCAGGACTGCCATCCAAGTCATTTACATCGCATAGGCATACTTGACGATCCACGCTGCTAGCTCTGCAACCTTCAGAAACTCATGGACTATACACACCAGCGATACTATCCTGCGCTCTCCGCTACAACTTTGTGGGAACAATATTGGGAAGCGAGGGACCGAATGGGTCCATAAACTTTGTTCTGTTGCCTTTTTTCTACATTGTTTTTGTTCTGTTGTTCGTCTTAGTTTTGTCTTTTGTACCCACCATTGGAAATAATAAAAAAACATGAGTAAAATGACTTTGTTAATCACCAATGACTACTTGGCCATTACAAATGAATAATATTTTTGCATGGTTTCTTCAAACAAAGAGTACATATTTACAGCTAAAGGTACGATTTGTATATGCGATCGGGATTTAAGGAAAAACTACTACTTTAATAGGGTAATAGACAGTTGGAACGCGTTGCCAGAAAATATAGTTAATTCAAAGGGAGTGTACGAATTTAAGACACAATTGGATAGTCAGTGGGAATTGGGGAATTCATAAACAAAGGACCAGACTTGTTGGGCTTGAGCCTGTAGCTGGTCGTCAATATTTGTATTTGTATTTGTATTAAGTAACACAAAACTTTCAAAGTTGTAGCGTGAGCATTAGGTAACAATATCCAAGATGTGTTAAAACCATTCTGAGCAATGAGCAACATTTAAGTCAATTAATCGAGGTTTCCTGTCAATACGTGAAATATGGTGGAATAAAAGGAGAAATAATGGAGTTTCTGATATCGCACTTCTGCTGTAAAAGTACAACTAAAAGTACATGCTTCATTTAAGAGCATTTAAAAAGTTTCAAAACCTAGAAAACTGTCACTGTAAAAACTTTAGTCACCATCGATTTGGCATTTTCATTGATTTAAGTCAGGAAAGTCTAATAGGAGGTAGGTTTAAAAAGGGGTATTCATAATCACACACATTCAAAATCTCAAATTCCAATTTCGTTTTGAGTTACGACGCTTGTGTATCGGGGAAGCGACATAAATAGATTCCATTTGAGAATAAAGTGGTTCACCAAGAAGCATATCATGAAAAGACCCACAGAACACTTAATGAGGCTCAGGAAATTTTATAAAAACACTTTTACAAAAATAATTTTAGTTAAGTAATTTCGTGAGAAACCCGGTTTAAGTAGTTGCCTTAAACGTGGCTGTGCTCTGTTGATAAAGGCTGAGCAAGCAACTTTCATCTGTATTTCCTGTTTTAGAAAGAAACGAGCCTTTCTTGCTCATGTCTATAACGGTAAATGGATAATACAGGGTTATTCAAAAAGATGGATCCAATTTATATAACTTGTTTTTAATGAAGTATGAATTGGACCTGAACAGTCTACACACTAATGAAAAGAGGAAGTTTCAAAGTTTTTTAACACAGGTTATAAACTTTGGAACTTCCTCTTTCCTTCGGTAAGACTGTCGACTGTCCATATCCATTTTTTTATATTTCGTAAAGATACAAATTAATTAAATTGGGGCCGTCTTTTTCATTAACCCTGTATATAATTCCGTGCACCGTACATATTTGATCGTGCTTCATAATATTCCAGTATTCGAACATAGAAAATGTTACTTTTAGTTCATCTAAAGTAACTGTGTCTTAGTTTGATTCATTTAAATTAAATTGGTTAATTTTATTTCACTAATTTAATTTGGTTGATTTGATTTATTTACTTTGAATTATTTTAATTAATATTTAATTTTAGTTATGGCACTCTTGCAGTGATGATGTGTAACGACTATTTGTAAATAAACTGGTTAACCAAGAAACAAATCGTAAAAAATGACCCACAAGACACTTGAAAAGAGTTTGTTTATTTAACCCTTAAAACACTGAGATATTTCTGAATTGCATAACATTGCTTTTGTCTCACATTAGTCAAAAAATAAAAATTGCTAAGAGATCATGCATAGAAGACTGCAGTTAGACGAATATATAAGTGAGTATAAACCCCTCACGGTGTTAAGTACTATTTTACAAGAGTTATTTCAATCAAGTAAGTATTTTCGTGCCGAAACTAGTTTCGTCAGTGAATATAATCTTGTTCAGTTGTTAAAACACTGAGTACACGTATCTTTCATCTTATTATGCTGTTTTAAAAAGAAATGTCTTTTGTATTAGAGAGTGAATTGACAATATACTATTCTATTCAGTGTGCAGTACATAGTTGATAATACATCATAATCCGCGAATTTTGGTGAATTTATAAAGATTATTCCTTGTTTTTTTAATTTATTGACAATGCCACTTATTTTACCCTCTGAGGGGTTAACATACGTCTATCCGTTCTATGATCTGTAATTTTCATTTCATGACTTCTAAACCGTTCGAACCTATTGACTAATATAATGCGAACGATTCTTTTAATCCATAGAAGTGGTTCTAGAGTTATTATATGTGCTGTATGGGAGATGAATAAGACACTACTCAAAAATCTCGTGACGTCAGAGGGTTAAGATAAAATTCTAAAAATCGGTAATGGTTGCCTTGTAGAGATATTAATATATTTTGTAGTAACAATATTAGTAAAGAAAATATTAAAGTAATAATCACAGTCAACAAAAAATATACATAAAATCTCATATTTTCAGTGTTTTGATAATATTTAAAGTCATTCCCTAAAATTCACAATTTTTTTGTAATCGTATTTGAATGTTTGACTTTGAATTATTTTGGAACGCTTAAAAACTATAATTTTTTGCACATTTTTATTAATAATTTATTTATATCTCTCTATATTAAAAAAAAAGTTACCGCCGACGCCGCAAGATTGAAAACTGTGTTGTTTAGCTCGATTCTTAGACGGTTTCCCAAGAAAGTACTGATCGGAAAAAAACGAAATTAACATGGTTTGTTCTTCATCGTATTCCCTGAACGATTATTAAGATTTTTTTCCGATGTCGCTATTAGTTTAAAGTTTATTAAGTGTCAAAATTGAAGAAGAGAAATTTCTTCCGCGAGTGAGCAAAACTCGTACAAATTTTCAGTCTTCAGCCGTGAGTTTTTTTTAAAGAGTACCTCTCAACGTAAATTTTTGCAGCTCGTCTAGTTTGTTTTGATATTTCAATTTGGTTTTCTTAATAAAATTTTTTTGAAATTCGGGAAAAAATCGGGACATTTTTGTTATTTTTTTTTAAACTGCCGAATCTATATCTTATTACTATTAGTTTTTAATTTTTAAAATATCGCAGTTTACCTCAGAATGTACTCTTTCTTACGGTACTGTTATTTTTTAATTCGGTTTATAATTAAATTGGATGCGATCAAAAGTTGGTCATACAAAATTCGGAATCTTTGGATATTTTCGCTACTTTTTGTTAAAACCGTTATATCCACAGCAAAACCCATTATTTTTTAAATTTGAGAACATCACTGAATACATTACATTACACTCTTTCTTATTGTGCAGTCATTTTTCAAATTGGTTAATAAATAAAATCGATGCACTTAAAAGTTGGTCATACAATTTTCGGAACTTTCAGATCGTAACTTCCGATACAAAACTAAAACGGTCATATCTATATCGTATTACTGTTAGTTTTTAATTTTTAAAATATCGCAGTATTCCTCAGAATGTAGTCTTTCTTACGGTACAATTATTTTAAAAATTGGTTCATAAATAAATTCGATGCAATCAAAAGTTGGTGACACAAATTTCGTATTTTTTCAGTTCGCATAGCAGGTTCCACAAGCAGTAATCGGTTGCATTTTTGACTATCGGGTTTGCCAGATATCAAATTTATCGTAGCAACAATTGCCATAAAAACGATTTCTTTTTATTTGGGGAGGAAAAGGCTCGCTTTTTTCGCTCTGTTCTCAGACAGTTTACCGACAAAGTACAAAGTACAGATCGTAAAGTTTGGAGATTAACACTGTTTACTTAACATTGTACAGGGAACAAGATGCAGAATATTTTTTACTGATGCGGCTATTAGTTTAGGGTGCATTAAGTGATAAAGCAAAAAAAAAAGTGAAATCACTTGCGATAGAAGTATTGGTTTGCGAAGCAAACCAAACGGGATTGCGTTGCAATCCCCAGGGTCGGCGAGCGTAAGCAAGCAGGGGGCGAAGCCCTGTCTGTGACGTCATGTACCGGAAAGTGAAATCAGGATACGAATCATTCAGATAGTTTCACTCTGTGAAAGGAATGTTGGTTTGAGAAGCAAATCAAATGGCGTCTGTGGAAGGAGTGTTGGTTTGCGAAGCTAACCAAATGGGATTGCGAAGCAATCCCCGGGAGTTGGCGAGCGTAAGCGAGCTGGGGGCGGAGCCCCCTAGTATTTATATATTTTTGTCATTTCAACTTAATTATACAAAATCATTATGTAAGTAGAACTATGTTTTCCACTAAACCATGTTTGTGTTAAAATATTGTATTTATGCATTGATGAGCACATCGAACTAAACAGTTAAGCAGTTTTGTTTCCAAGTACGATGATGTACCCTATGCAGTAATACACCATTTATATATAAGGTGGCAATGAGTGACCTGTTTCATCTAGAGCTTTGACGTCCACACCAAGTCCCAAAGCTGAAATTTCTTCTCTATAAACTGGTAGTGTGCTTTCCATTACCAAACAACAGCCCAAGAATTCTGTGGAACCTAAAAAATATTTTTTCACATATTAATAACAACAAAAATTTATCTGGTCTGATTACTATGGATGTAAATTAAATAGGACATCATTTATATGACAGTAACTTCTTAAATTGTTTTACTGATAAAATATTGTTGTTGAATTTTGGAATCATAAAAAAATAAGACACTTGTACCAAAAGTTGTAGAGAATATAACATCCTTCTTCACTTTTTCATACACGAAATCATAACTGTGTGACTTGACAACAGTTCCTCCAGCCAAAAAGACCTTCAGATGTCTGAGTTGATTTTCGTTCGCTAAAATAAATATTTACAAATTATTCTTGGCTGAAACTATCAACAATATTTATACTAACAAAATTAACGCAACGAAAATTGTTAGTATTTTTGTAACATGTAATTTTGAATAAAATAGCATAACCAATAATATTGAAATATGTATTAGATCAAACAAATTTATCGTGATAAATTTAGGAACAGTAAATCTTTATTTAGGTTACAAAAAGTATTTTAAGTAGTTCTTGAAATGATTTTGTTTATAAATAAAAACGAATGAGATATATGTTTTTTCTTAATTTATTCCGTATACATAAGAATATTAGTGAATGAAGTCAGTGCTAAAATCATTGAAATGAATTTCTGGATAGCAAAAATCGCTAGAATTTCGTAGTTTCTGTTGAAAAATGAGATAATAATCAATAAGATATTCTTAATTCAGATGAAAACATTGGAAACAAAGTTAGGTTCTAGATGTTAAATCAAAAACAAGATGTAATTATTTTAAATATTAAACGCCTACTACATGAACTAATTCAACTTTAAATTGGAAATGTTTAGGAACAATTAAATATTAATTCATCTAATAAGATGAAGAAACCGTCTAAGTTAGTTAATTTTTAATGATCATTTCACAAAATAGTTAAGCACTTTAAGCAAAATTATATTTTTGATACATTTACAAAAAGGAAAAACTCTTCTTAACACACTTGGTGGTTGTCTTCACGTGATAGTCCTTATCAAAACTATTCGCAGATCTTCATGGATACGATACCACGTCAGTGAAAGAAAACCTGATCTTGATCTCTTTGTCATCAAAAAATTGGCACAACCATCTTAACAATGTATCTTGTCATTAGCAAAATGGATCTGTTTTTGAAGGACGAGATATGTCGTTGAAACGTCATAGAAGGTTAAGTGCCATTTTCTGTTCTGTACTTTGTAACAAAAGATTAAGTAACTATTATTATACACAGTCCAGTCACATTAATGTGACCACCTGTCAAAAGCCAAAATAACCACCTTTGGAAGAGCGGACCGCTGCGAGACGTGCAGGAATAGAGTCAATTAGGTTTCTGAAGGTGTTCACTGGGATGTGGAGCCATGCCGACTCCAGTGCCGTGGCCAGCTGCGCTAGATTACCTCCCTCCTCCAGCCTGGATCCTTCCGGCAATTGTTGCAGGGTGTTTGCTTTCAGACGTTTCACGCCGTATACGCCAACGTCCATCTGTCCGATGGAGCATAAAACGTGATTCATCGGAAAAGGCCACCTGTAGCCACTCTGTGGACGTCCAGTTGCGGTAGTGGCGTGCAAATTCCAGCCTTCGTCGCCGATGAACAGCAGTCAGCATAGGTGCATTCACCAGGCGTATGCTTCGGAGGCCCATGCGCAGCAACGTTCGCTGAACCGTTGATGAGGATACACTCTTGGTAGCCCCTTGGTTCATCTGGGCGGTCAGTTGCTCAACAGTTGCACGTCTATTCGCCCGAACGCTTCTCCGTAGCCTTCGTTCGCCTCAGTCATCTATAGCCCGTGGTGCACCACGTGTGCCGCTGATTTTGGATAGTGCCATTTTGCCATGCACGGTATACTTTTACCACGGCGGCACGCAAACAGTTCACAAAATTAGCCGTTTCCGAAATGCCTCCATCCTTGGCCCGAAAGCCAATAATCATGCCTTTTTGGACTTCGGATAAATCGATACGTTTCTGCATTACGCCAACGATTGAAATGCTTTCCGATGCCCTAGGACATCCTTTATATACACTCCACTGCAATATGCTGCCACCTGCCTTTTGTGATTGGTAATTTCACGTTGACGTCGAAAGTAGGTGGTGGTCACATTAATGTGACTGGACTGTGTATTTTTATAATTTTAATGCCATGCATAAAAATCAGATTGTATTTACAGGAAGACATTGATTCTTGCAATTAAAACTTTCATTACCTTGAAGTGTTAGGTGGATAAAATTTTAAATCAGCGAATTTCGTCATTGTCTATCAGGATAGGTTTAATCTTATATGTATGTGGTTCATATTTCAGAAAGATAGGTATTTAATTAACGTTACACTGGAGCAACACAGCACATATTTAAGCAAAACGTAGTTTTATAACATAATGATTGTAAAAATATACAAAGGATTTATAATATTAAATACGTTCAACATGATAAAATCACTTACATGGAATGTAGTCTCTCTTCTGAAGTTCATCTAAGATACTAGATGGAAGGAACATGTGAGATATTTTTAACTCTTCCAATAAGTCCCAAAAGTAAGTTGGACTGAGGTAATAAGGCATGCCTTCAAAAAGAACCAATGTAATACCCAATGAATGTAGAACCGCAAATGCAGCCCACGTACCCCAGCCCGGCTGAAATGGAGATAATAAAAAATATTTTTCATCGATATTAATGCTTAAACATCGCACCCTGGCAACAAAAGTAACACTACTCAAAATTGCGGGATTTGAGAAACAATCAACTTAAAGGATACTATAAAAGGAACAGCTGCACTCTACGTTTATGAGCGATGGCAACGGCCTAGGCGATATTTTTGGCGCACTTCTAAAGTCGCCAATGAAATAATTATTTCCCAACTCTTTTTATGTCAGAAATTTTTTTTCTTTTTACAACACACTTTTTAAACACAGTTCAAAACGTTTTAAAAAGTATATTTTTTAAAAACTTTCACAAAAAGTAGTAATCTTAAGCACATATCAAAACAGATTTGTGAACTAACAGAGAAACTAAGCAACGAATGTTGGGTAAGAATACCCTGAAACTTATCAATTACAGTAAATACAGTGGGCATGTTAAAAAAGAAAAAGATTTACAAAAGAAAAAAGCAAGAAATGATACAACCTGATAACGTCAGAATTCTTTCGTGAAAAAATAATGAAAACGAAAATGGTCACAAAACAAAACACTGATTCCTTTATATATATAGTGAAAACTATTATAATAAAATAAAAATTCCACAACTGTCATAATACAAATAAATAGACCAATGGTTTCACAGAAAACGATTTGAAAAGACCAATGCTATCGAAGGATATTTTAAAAACAAAATAACCAATGGGAGGAAAGAAAAATTTTTAAACGCATCAATGAAATCAAACGACTTTAACGGATTTCGGAAGAACTTTCTAGAATATTCAAAATGCAAATTAAAAGTTTCCGTTTGCCGAGGTTGCCATGAAAACCACAGCAACCGTAACGAAAGATGGGTTGCCTTAATTTATCGTAACTCGCTACTAAAAGTGCGCCAAAAAAAATCGGCAAGCCGTTGCCATCACTCATAAACGTAGAGTGTAGCTGTACCCTATAAAACTTATATTGAAATAGTATGATTCTTTTAAATTTTATGTAAGTATTTATGGTAGTAACTTCTATTATATTCCATCCGTAAAAAGCCACGAAAACACAGGAGAACCTAGTGTTTTATGCAATATGATGATGCTGGGAATAGTCATTGGGATTAAGAATTCTTTTCTTCTAGCTCTGAATTAAGACAAATGACGTAATAAAATAAACAGAGCATGTGGGCTGAATCGTTGTCTTAAGATGTCTGAAGCGGCGTCTCCACATGAGCTTACGTGACTTAACCGATTGGCTCTCGATGAGCATACTAGTGTTTTTGATCATAATGGATAATCACTTGAGCCAATCAATAATTTAGTATTCAAGTTGTCTTCCAAAACCACTCGACAGATCATCAAATCAAGCGACCGGAAGAAATAACATAAAGCTGCGAGCACATGCTTCATATATTTTATTAAAAGGTCGATTGAAACTTGTCTATGACGTAGTGTGCCATTTTTTATACTCGCTCTATCATTGTTTGAAGTTATATTTAAACTAGGGGGCCTGCCCCCTGCTCGCTAACGCTCGCCAACCCTCGGAGGATTACTTCGCAATCCTCATTGGTTCGCTGCGCGAACATATGCTCGCTTCGCTCGCATCAATGAAGACATGTGTCCTAGCAGAAGGGATTGTTTACAAAATATGATATTCCAAAAATATATTTTTCAAATCTAAATTTTTTGCTGTTTTTCAGAAAAGATATTTACAGTACCTCTGGAATCCGAATTCAAATGAAAACTTTGAGCAAATTTTGACTCGAAATGTGAGCGCTGATTTGGAAATTGAATACACAACATGTTGTTTGTGTATACATTTACTTCTGCACTCGAGCCACCCACGCATTTTCATTGAGTTTGTTGTCAAAAGTTGTAGTGCAAGCGTCTTGTTGAACTATAATTGTTGGCCCTGAAAAGGACCATTTTTTAAAAGGCCCTCCGCCTTCTTTGATTTCTATTATTAACTGCAACAGCTCGACTAAAATTCATTTTCTTTGAATAAAATTTCATCCGATGACTCTATAAATTCAATTGAAGCGCGAGGCTTTGTGATAAACAAACAATCGTACAATGTTGCCAAAACGCGATAACAAATAACGTCTTTTTTGCGTGCCACGTAAGAGAATTATATATATAGATTATCCTTGATCTCTCATTGGTTACAGTTATATTTAAATACTCTCATAAGAAATTGTTTTTTCACTATGAATAA
The DNA here is from genome assembly GCA_947359465.1 of Metellina segmentata. Lineage (NCBI taxonomy): Eukaryota > Metazoa > Arthropoda > Arachnida > Araneae > Tetragnathidae > Metellina > Metellina segmentata. The sequence continues at coordinate 75,264,354 of OX375882.1, forward strand.
ATATTTAATCGTTACATTGATATGAGGAAAGGAGTAGTACAAAGCGATAATATTTATGATAAATAGCAGAAAGCGCTGGCGATATTTATATTAGACTCGTGAAAACGTTCATGCGAGTGTACAGTTAAATAATTAATGAGTAATTAATTTTCTTTTAACTCACCACGGCAAGAATATGTTTATTTTTTAGTTCCTTTTGAAATTTTTAAACTGGCATAAACTTCAAATGTATAGTTGCGGAAAAAAACCGAACCGTCCCTCTTCATTCCAGCAATTTTAACAGTAGAGACAATTTAAATACGTCATTCTACAGAAACTAACGTCTTCTATCAATTCAAATGCATAAAAATTTGCGTAAGAAGTCGTCTTCTTGTTGAATTGAGTACCAATTTCAAAATTTTCTTTAGAAACCCCTATTTCGACACAATTTTGAATCATTGAAATTTAACTTGAGATATCATATTTCTTGTCAATAGGTTTCAAATATCAGTACACAAAATTTGGAGGTCCTAATTGTTAAATCTATTTCTTAGACTTCGATGGATATCTTGCTAAATAATATTTGTACAGCGCTCATTTTTTTTACCATGATAATGTTGAACACCCAAAAAATCCACCAAATATTTCATACTAAAAATAGTTTTTAATATGCAATAATAACACTGCTCTACAAAAAAAAAATTTCGAGCCCTGACACCATTCCTGCTGATTATTATATCAAATGACCTCCTGAATTCGAATATGACCCCCATTTTTCTAATCACCCACCGTTTTGGGAGGACACAACCCTCTGTGTTTACCACTTTTCGATATAATTTTATGGACATAAATTTGATTTGGAGTGGGGAAAAGGATTATTTTAACCATTAAAATTCTTCTCAGTGGCTATAGAGGTGAAAAGCTCTAAAACATGAACATATGTAGCAAGGAGGGAGATTTTGGGGGATTTGTCCCCATAAATTCTAAACAATACTTTTCAAATATAAATTTGTTGTATCATTGTTTAGTTTGAAATTTTTTCTTTGCTTCCATTAGTTATTTGGATTTTAAAATATCCTTTGATTGTATTGGTCCTTTAAAATTGTTTTTCTGTGATACCATTGGTTCATTTATTTGTATTTCTACAGTTGCGAAATTTTTATTTTATTATAATGTTTTTCATGAAACGTTTAAGAGTTTTGTTTTTTGCCATTTGTGGAATTTTAGTTTTTTATTATTTTTTTTTGGAACAGTTCTGAGGTATCAGGTAGTATTATAATTTTTTTCTTTTCCCTCTTTTTAAACAGCTTACTGTATTTGGTGTAATTGACAAGTTTCAGGGTTTCTTAGTTTTTCTGCTGGTTCACAAATGAGTTTAAGCTTACTACTTTTTGCGAAAGTTAAAAATATACTTTTTGAAATGTTCTCAAATGTTTTTTCGAGCTTTTAGTTTCCCTTGTAAAAATATAAATATTTTTTAAAGAAAAATATTTTTTTAAATAAATATTTCCTTGGCGACTCTAGAAGTTCGCCAAAAAATCTCCAAGGCCACTGCCACTGCTCATAAACGTAGACTGCAGCTCTATCGAAAGTAGTGCAGTGAATTATAATTTGTCATTTTTTTAAATTTCATCCGATAACGGTATAAATTCATTGAGGCTGGAGGCTTCGTGGTAAACAAACAATCGTACTGTGTTGCCAAAACGCGATAACGAAGAACATATGATAGGTGATAATTCACAGGGATTTTAAAATGGGTCACCAATGTTCAGCTGATGGGTAAAAAAGCTAATAGGTTATTGGGGTATATTAAAAAGACTGTAACTTCAAGGGAAAATAATATAATCTTGCCGTTATATAAGGGTTTAGTAAGACCACATCTAGAATATGCTGTACAATTCTGGGCTCCATATATGAGAAAGGACATAGAATTAATTGAAAGGGTTCAGCACAGAGCTACAAAAATAATAAAGGGGCTAGCAAATTTCGACTATAATGAACGTTTAAGTAAGCTAAACATGTATACACTGGAAAGAAGAAGAGGAGGGGGATTTGATTCAGCTTTTCAAGTTTGTAAAACAAGGGGACACAGAGGGCTTAAATTTCAATAGGGATAACAGAACAAGGGGTCATGGGTATAAATTGAATAAGACACATTTTAATCGGGATTTAAGGAAAAACTACTATTTTAATAGGGTAATAGACAGTTGGAACGCGTTGCCAGAAAATATAGTTAATTCAAAGGGAGTGTACGAATTTAAGATACAATTGGATAGTCAGTGGGAATTGGGGAATTCATAAACAAAGGACCAGCCTTGTTGGGCTCGAGCCTGTAGCTGGTCGTCAATATTTGTATTTGTATTTGTATTTGTATATTTTTTGTGTGCCCCTTAAAAGAATTATGTGTATAGATTAAAATATAATAAAAAATCTTGCGAAAATTAAATTGATTGAGAGATTAAATTCAAGAGTTAAGTTTACAAGTCTATTGTACAAATGAGGGAGTAATGTTAGGAGTAAAATGGACGGGTATATTTTACAAAAGTAATATTTATTCAAAGGTAAAAATTCGAATTTTTGTTTTTTCAGATGAAAATTTAAAAAGCACAAATTTGATGTATGTACACTCAGGAACATTGAAAATAGCGCACCAAGAAGGAAGAAAGGTACATCCGTAAATCTTTGCAAATAAGTACAGTGAGATCCGATACGTAAATGATCTAAGTTTGGTGCCAATGCACATGACCAAATATGTTGCAGTGGCGCTGCAATCGGGAAGTGGGAACGGCGCTTAGTGGAAGATTCATAAACGTGACGATCACATTCCGACAATATGAGGACTTCAGTAAGGGAAGAATGCCAGGTAGACGTGCTAAAAGACATTTCTCACAATGTGAGTTTGAAAGGGGACTCATCAACGGCATGATAACAGCAGGCTGGTCGACGCGCCGTGTTGCTCGCCACGTCGATCGTTCTGAGTGTGCCGTCTGAAAATGTTGTGAGCAGTGGACACGAGATGGTACCCACGTGTGGCGTACCGGGTCAGGAGCGACCAGGAAGACGACAAAGCGAGAGGATCGAAAGATCGTTCGGCAAACTCTTGTGGATCGCACAGTGACTCGTTCCACGATACAATCAAATATAGCCAGTTGTTCTACAAACCATTTCCAGACGCTTGCGGAAGCGAATCTGTAGTCCAAGCGCCCTTTTCGTGTAAACCTTTATCACCGAAACATAGGCGACTCCCTCTACAGTGGTGCCATGCCAGAGCGACGTGGAATGCCATAGATTGGCAAAACGTGGTATTTAGTGATGAATCCCGGATCATTTTGGGGACAGATGATAACCGCGTACGGGTGTGGAGGTGCCTTGGTGAACAGTACAATTCCACCCATGCTGTCGCGCGACATTCTGCCCGCACAGCTGGCGTAATAGTCTGGGGGGGGGGCATAGCCTACGATAGCCGATCCACTCCAATTGTGGTACGTGGACCCTTAAATGGCCAGCGTTATGTTGATGACATTCTTTGATCCCTCGTGGGATCTTTCCTAAATGGTCTTGCAGGGGCAATTTTCCTGCTAGATAATGCTCATCCGCAGACAGCTCTAGTTGCTCAAGACTTCCTACGTCCTGTTCAGATTCTTCCATGGCCGACCCGAGAACTAGTCCTTATATAGCATGTGTGAGACCAGCTGAAACGCCAGATGCCGCCGTGTCACTCTGTACATGATTTGGAGGTGGCTGTTCAAGATTTGTGGGCCCATCTGCCTCAAGACAACATCAGACGTCTAAGCAACTCAATGCCAGACCTTGTTGCGGCATGTATTGCAGCAAGAGTCGGTCCGACGCGCCATTGAAGTTGCACTGTATTTGTCTAATTGTACCCACTGTATTTGTTTATATTGTCTTGATTTTGGGATCAAGTGAATCTCTCCTCTGTATCATTATGTGTATTAAATTTCATTTCAATCCGATGCTCCCTTCTTGGTGAGATATTTTCAATGTTCCTGAGTGCATGTTCCCCGAAATTGTAATTTCAGTCGTCTGAAACATGTATTCTGTTTCAGAGTTCAAAACAGAAAATCTAATTATCTGTCACCAATGGTTAAGTGTGTTCTAAGAAGATACAAAACTCTTTGGTTGCAGTTGATAGTGCTTTCATGATTATCGGTATCTAGTCCCCCCTTCAAAAATAAAGTCTACTTTTAGCTGAATATTCACAGAAAAATTCCTATAAAAGAGCAATATGATATGAACCTAGTTATTGTTTGCTCATTTACTTTTTAGATATTGTCACTTAAACTTTTTAATCTTTATAAAGGACGATTTCCAATTTTTAACGGGTAATTCTGCATTAATATTGCGTTAATTTGAATTATTTTCTGAAATTTTTTTTATATCAAAGCGATTAATTTTACTAACGAATCATAAATTTTTTAGCAGCGGGGACTGTATCTACAGTATATAAATTACGAAGCACTCAAAGAATGCCACATTTCATTTAACAACATGCTTTAATTTTACTAGATTAAAATAATACGTTATATTAGTACTGATAAACATACCGGAGAAATTGTAAACCAGACGCTTCCTGGACCAGAATCAACATGAATTTGAAAATCCCTAAAAACAGATAGAAGAGCCTGAAAAACAACATACATTTGATGAGAACTCAATAAAAAAATTATTATCTAAAGCAGAATATTTAACACAATTATAAATAATAATTAATAAATGTCGAGACAAATATTCACACGATTCAAATCATTCATAAGAAGGCAACTTAATTCAATATTTTCTTGGTTGAAATTTGCCAATATTATGTAATAATTTATAACGCATGTATAACTTCTGGACTTAATATTTCAAGACATACACGAGACTAATTGGCTGTCTGCGTTCACAAACCGAGCCAGCCAATTCGTTAGTTTTAATCAATACATGTAGGCAGGGCCCGATTTAGAAAATTTGGTATAGTAGGCACAACACGCAGGAAGGCCCCCCCCCCATGTTATTTGTTCATCACAAAAACTAATTTTATAACAATAATTGGTACTTATGTATTTGACTGTTGACCGTTTCACAGATGTCATCAAAAAGTTTGAGAAAATCGTGACATCACTTATAACTCTTGGCAAAATAAAATAAAGCAGATGAAAATCAAAAATATAATAGTTAGATAATTAATGTAATTACAAGAATGTGATAGTGGGGGAAACGGTCGACGGACATTTACGTAAATACCCAATAATTTATGTAACTACTTAAAACTTTTTAAATTTTTTAGATACTTTTGAAACTTAGGGGCCCTCTTAATTATGGGGGCCCTAGGCCCGTGCCTCACTGGCCTAATGGTAAATCAGGGCCTGCATGTAGGGACCGTTACATTATCGTATCAGAGATACCAACTACTACGGATTCTCCGTAGTTTCTACGGAAGTGAATCAGGTACTATACGGATTACTGAATCAATCCTTTTTCTACGGAAAAATTCAATTTTATTATTTATTTTTCACAGCACATTAATTAGTTTACTTGTTTCTGTATTTTTTTCATTGTTATTATATATTTTTGTAAATTGGAGGAGAGACTGTTTAAATTAAATTATGTAATGTTAAAAAAATATAATTCTTTCATACACAGTTATTGGTTCTATATATGTGTTTTCATGAACGATAGACCTTACTAATTATAAATAACATAATTTGTTGCATATATTTTTCAAATTTGCAATTAAATATTTGAATTACTGATATATGCGTGTCATTAAAGCCGATTTCTTTAATTTGTACTTGACTACTGAAACATTCTTAAAACTACGGATTTTTCCTTTGGTACTACTGAAAATTACCATCCCAGGTTGGAGTATCTGCCTTATTATAAAGTTCGTCAAAAAAAATCAAAATTCTTCGGAACGATTTCTAATAACCAAAGACTTACTTTACAATCTCAAAAGAACGTGATATGTTTCGTTTTTCAAAATTAAACAATATAAGATGGTAGGTATTTTAATTAACGTCGTATTGGAGCAACACAACGGGCTATTGATGACGGTCCTGGATCAATCTACTAAGGGATTTTCAAAGGTATTTACTATTCCCAAAGATCTTTGATCAGATGGCAGTAAACTGAATAGTCCGTAATTTGTTATCCGATAATTAAACTCGTGAGATTTCAGACATAATTATTTCTTCGGAGCCTTGAATGCTCTAACAGTCGAACAAGATTTCTATTGTATGCAGTTTATTTCGCTCAACCCATTTATATCTATATTTCTTTGGATAGGGGTAATTGAATTTACGTTGCGCTGGAGTAACAACACAATGGGGTATTGGCGATGGTCCAGAATCTATTCGGACAACCTAGAACAACACCTCGCTATTTTGAACCACTCTCTGATGACGAGGTCACACCTGACTGGCACCCCACTCCCCAAACTTCTGCATTATGCCATAGTGAGAAGTTTGGTGAATGAGGTGCCACGACATATTTAGCATTAAACTGTATAGGAACAAGGGTTGTTCAAATGAAAAGGTAGGAAACGACACTGTGGGTATAAATGAAGACTTTATTCAATGTATACACCATAGGCCTGAGTACAACGATCCCATTGATTAACGAGCCGAAGGATTCCTTGTTTCCAGAATTCCTGTGGCCGTGACGAGACCCAGTCCTAGAGTTCGTAGTCCGAGTTGAAACGCTTCCCATTCAGATATGTTTTTTCAGGGGAACAAACACATAAAAATCGCAGGGTGACATGTCCGGGCTGTAGGGCGGATGGTCAAGCTGCTCCCACTTGAACTTTTCCACTTCCACGTGTGTAACTCTAAGGGGGCCTCGAAAAATAAGGCTATCTTTCTCTTTGGGTAAGCTGGCCACTGTATATCAGGCTGAGGTTCTGGCAATCTCTGCTTGTACTTACAACTGCCTCGATAGAGGTGTAGTTAAGAGGGTTATTAAAATCTTCTCTGACAGCCAGGCAGCCCTAAAGGCTTTGCAAAGTCACTGGTTTTCCTCAAAAGCAGTGTGGGAATGTCACAATGTGCTTGAGGACCTGGCTGAGAGAAACAAGGTCTCTCTTGTTTGGGTCCCTGGTCACTGTGGCATTGAAGGTAATGAAACGGCAGACCTATTAGCAAAACATGGGTCTGAAACACCATTTATTGGACCAGAGCCTGTTTTGGGTCTGCCTCACAATGTGGTTAGAGCAGGGCTCTAAATACCCGGGTGCACAGGTGCACTGTGCACATGAAAATATAACTGTGCACCTAATTTTTCCCACTAGGTGCACGCAGTGCACCTAATTTAAAAACTTAGGTGCACCTTGTGCACCTGTATTAAAATATATATTTCGAGGCCTGGGTTAGAGGGACTATAAGGGATTTGCTCCTTGCCGAGTCCTACCAAACATGGCTTCAGTCTAATAATCAAAGACAAGCCAAAGAGCTCAATCAGCAGTCTCCATGGGATAGATCAAGAGAGCTGCTGAATTTCAGTAGGAAAGAAATCAGGATAGCTATTGGCCTCCTAACTGGCCACTGTACCCTGAATAGACACCTCAACATTATGGGTGTTTTAGATGACCCACTATGTACAGGTTGTCAGATGGTAGAGTTCTGTAAACGTTCTATGTAAATGTGACCATTACTCTGCACAACGATTTGAATATCTGGGATACCACTGTATCGAACCCTGGGAACTGTCAAACATTCCAATCAGGTACATGCTGCAATTTATTTCGGCCATCGGTCTATAGTGGATCAGTAGGGGTCTCAGTACAATAGTAAAAGTAATAGACTATTAGTCGCAGTGCTGGCACTCTTCGGAGTCACCCCTTTACAAGTCATAAGTCATAACCCTAAGGGGTGTGGACGCGCTTTCTCATATAGCAGAACCACACTATCCGTGGGCAGCCCCGGTCTTTTGTTCTTGATGGACCTACGTAGGCTTCGGAGTGTCTCACAGTACACATCAGAGTTAATGGTTCTTCTGTGCTCGAGGAATTCAACAAGTAGCAAACTTTGGCCGTCGTAAACGACGGTGAGCAGCATCGGAACAGCTACACTCTACGTTTATGAGAGATGGCAACGGCCTTGGCGATTTTTTTTTGGCGTACTTCAAAAGTCGCCAAGGAACGAATTATTTCCAAACTCTTTTTCCCGACACAATTTTTTTTTCTTTTTACAACACACTTTTTAAAAATTTCAGAACGTTTAGAAAAGTATATTTTTTAAAAACTTTCACAAAAAGTAGTAAGTTTAAGCACATATCAAAACACATTTGTGAACCAGCAGAGAAAATAAGCTACGAATGTTGGGTAAGAATACCAAGAAACTTATCAATTATACTAAATACAGTAGGAATGTTGAAAAAGAAAAAGATCTACAAAAGAAAAAAAAGCAAGAAATAATACAACCTGATAACGTCTGAATTCTTTCGTAAAGAAATAATGAAAACGAGAATGGTCAAAAAAAAAAAAAACTCGTAATCATTTCGTGAAAACTATTATAGTAAAATAAAAATTCCACAACTGTCAAAATACAAATAAATGGACCAATGATATCACAGAAAACGATTTAAAAGGACCAATGCAATCAAAGGATATTTTAAAAACAAAATAACCAATGGGAGGAAAGAAAAAATTTCAAACGAACCAATGAAATCAAACTACTTTAATGGATTTTGGAAGAACTTTCTACAATATTAAAAATGAAAATTGAAAGTTTCCGTTTGTCGAGGTTGCCATGAAAACCACAACAACCGTAACGAAAGAGATGAGTTGCCTTAATTTATCGTAACTCGCTACTAGAAGTGCGCCAAAAAAAATCGCCAAGCCGTTGCCATCACTCATAAACGTAGAGTGTAGCTGTACCGCAACACCTTCTCTGCTGACGCCACGGCTTTGAAATTTTTAGGGGGAGGTGACGACGCATGCTTCCACTGCATGCTGTCTCGCTTCGTCTCTGACTCGTAGTGATGGCACCAGCTTTCATCACCTGTGACGATCCGTTCCAGGAAAGCGGGGTCTTCATGATACCGAAACAGATGTTGAAGTGCTAGCTCCATACGCAGTTGTTTTTGCTGGTGAGTGATCTGCATCGGAACCCACTGCGCGCACACCTTCCGATAACGCAACCGGTCGTGAATAATTGTCCACACTGTTCCAACGCTGACATCCACCTTCACCGCCAACATTCGTAATGTGACACGCCGATCACTTCTCACTAGGTCGTCTACTTTGTCGATGAGATCGGCTGTGATGACTGTGTTTGCCTGGCCTGGGGTCATCAACTAAACTCTCTAGGCCTGCACGAAAACGGGCACTCCATTTTCTCGCTGACTTGTCGGGCACACAGACTTCCCCGTATTCGGTCACCATCCGGCGATGAATAACGGCCGGTTTAACGCCTTCCGCTGTCAGAAATCAGATAACGCCTCGCTGCTCCTCAATCGTCGAATTTTGCAATGTGAACGCCATCCTGTGCTCACACGCACTGCCGCGTCATTGGACGGCGCTCTTTATAAGAGCATCTGCTCTCTTCTGTGCATGCGGGCGCCTGCGCATGCTCCGGTCCACGCCGGAGATACCAATCTCCAAACTTCCACACCAACCCAACGTGAGGACTTTCGGCCACGACAGATTTAAGGTGCACCATCCGTCTCAACACCACACGCTTCCAAACATCCATGGCCTGACCCGGATTTGAACCAGGAACCTTCCGATCCAGAGGCTAACACCTTAACCACTATACCGGTTGTTCGGTGATCCCGAAGAGAAAGATCATGAACAACTTTCATAATTTCGACCATGGTCAGATGACGATGCCAAACTTAACTGGCAATACTCTCTAAACTTGCACAAAACGCCAATACAGGAGCACAACGGGCTATACGGGCAGTCAGAGATGAATACCGAAGGGAATTATCCGAGGGCAAGACCTCGTTATTTGGATCCACAGTTAGGTCACAAGATCACATCTGAGCTAGGTTAGGACATGTGAAGTCACTCTCTTAACTAGTCTTCCAACCGGGCTACAACGGTCCTTTTTATGGATGACAGGGTACAAAAGTAATTTCCTTATTTCAATGACTTCGTCGGTTATCCTTGTGCAACGAAATGTGCTTAACCCTATGACAGTCATAATATGTCGGAGAAGCGTGATATTGCTTTAACCCCCCCCCCCTCAGCGCACTTAATAACTAAATAAACATATAGATTGATTGAAAAATTCTAGGAACTATTATATTGCTCAGGAACGTCAAAATTTGATCGAAGTCATGCATCGACAACAACAGGTTTGCAGAACGAATGAGCCTGCTAACACCTCAGAGGGTTAATTTAAGATTTTTTACTACAAAATTCAGACGTATTCAAATTATAAACATACCATGCTACCATGAACAATAGCTTTGGGAATGCCTGTGGTTCCAGAAGTGTAATTAATGAAGACAGGGTGAGAGACGGGAACCTGCTCAAAAATCAGAGGTGGAACTGTATTATCCTCGCGTAGCCCCACATCTTCAGGAAATCATCTAGAAAACAGCTGAAAGAAACGTTGTTCATGACTGAAATGTGTTAAGCATTTTTTAGTCGTGCTTACACGTTATTCCAGTGTATGAAAAATCATAGAAACGAAGATTAAAATGTTAATTTCCAGAAGCCAATCTGAATTTGAGAGGCTGCTATTTGCTTCAGAGGTAGATGGAAGTATAAAAATGTGTTTTGTAACAGCCAATCACAGTTTCGTGTCGAGAAATATACAAAAAAGAAAGTCGTATAAGAAGCCAGTACTGTGAAGGGTTAGGGGAGTTGCATGTAAGTGCTGATAAAAAGTGTTTAGAACTTTCGTACGATTAGTTTTCAAGACAGACGTGTTAACATGGCTTCCAGAAGACAAATGGCAGATAGTGAGAACTGGTGTTCTGTGGAACGCCTTGAAGCAGGGCAATCAATCAGTGTTGCTCTTTTCTTCTGCGTTCATCATTCCATCACTTCACGATTATGGAAACAATTCCAAACATGGCAAACAGTTGTCCGAAGAACTGTGGTTAGCCGCCCAAGGATTACAAACTCCGCGGAAGCTCGATATATTGCTAGTTGCAGCGAAGTGGAATCGAAGAGGAACCTCCACACGTGTGACATCTATGGTTGCAGCGTCCATTAGTAAGACTATATCTGCTACTACTGTGCGCCGAAGGCTACACATGAATGGACTGTAAGCCCGAGTACCACGAGTTTTTGTTCTTATATCCGTCCAATCCAGAGGGACACGATTAAAGCGGTATCAGCAACATGTGAATTGGACTGTGTCTGATTGGGCTAACGTTATGTTCACGGATGAGTCGAGATTTGCCCTGGAGCCAGATAACTATCGTGTAAGGGTCTGGAGAGAACAAGTCACACGCAAGCGGTCCCAGAACATCATCGAGCATCACGCATTCCGAGGTGAAAGCATCATGGTGTGGGCCGGGATTTCGTTGGGATATCGCACCGAACTGCCCATCTATAGACGGGGTTCTGTACGGCTGTCCGGTATCGGGATGAAGTCTTTGAACCCACTATGAGATTGTACGCTTCAGCAGTTAATCCTTCTTTCGTTTAATGGATGATGATGCGAGTCCCCATAGAGCTGGCATCGTCGACGACTACCTGGAGAGTGAGGGGATTGTGCGTATGGTTTGTCCGTCGTACTCGCCCGACCTTAATCCCATTTAAAATCTTTGAAATTCCCTCGGCCATGCTGTGTTTGCACGTTTCCCACCCCCATTTCTACATTTCATTGGACAGCTACTCCCACAGAGTTGCAAACTGCTCTATAGGAGTAATGGCGATTACTTGACTTTGGGTTGGTTGATTACCTCATGGAAAGCATGGTCACACGCTGTGAACTTTGTATGTGGATGAGTTGGTCACATACCCTATTAATGTCGGTGTTGTTTAGTTTTGTTAGGTTTAAACATCATTTTGTTAATGACTCCAATGCTCTAACCTTTCATAATGCTGGCATCTTATACGACTGCCTTTTTTGCATATTTCTCGACACGCAACTGGAATTGGCTGTTACATAACACATTTGCATGCTTCCATCTACCTATGCAGCAAATTGCAGACTCTCAAATTCAGATTGTCTTGTAGAAGTTAACATTTTCTTCTCCGTCCTTCGCTTTTGGTAGTGAGTGTAATTTTCTTCTTTGGGAAAATTTTTTTCACTGTGGTATTGTATAAAATATGAACTAATCGTATATAATACATTCCTACAAAATGATACTCTTCCTCGTAAATAATTTCATATTCCTAACATATTGTAAACAGTAAGAAATGCAACTATTTGCTTAACTCAGCAGAACATAGAGAATTATTTTTGTTACAAACATGTACATTACCTGTTTCTAATGGAACTTATATCTTTTGATTTTGAATCCTCTTTTGAAGCTATAATTATCACTTTTTCTAGTGTAGGCAAACCTGTAATAAAATTCAATCATACATTAGCTTATATTATATATAATCATATTATTTTGTGTTTATTTCACATTACAATTTAAAACATTTCATAAATTAATATTTCAATAGACAAGTTAGATTAAAATTAGAAATATACAATCTTCTTATAACCATGAAATTATTTATAACTGTATTGAGGATTGACAAACGTCAAAGTCATGAAAATAGTGTTTTTCTCTCAAAAACACCCCAACAGTATTCTATATTAAAACGCATCACCTAGGTATACATTTTACAGAAATAGTGTCTTTATCAATAAAAACATTTTTAACCTATTTATTCCTAAGTTGACGGACTTCCTAATCTAACGAAAAGGAAACATAAACATTTATACCTTCTGCAATTATCTTCACTTTATTCAGCATTTCAATTTCTTGTCCTTGATTTTTAAATCGATCAATAGTCAACAGAAATTTTGGAGTGACTTGTTGGAATCTATTTAGAGCAGCCTGCAAGAATATATATCAATTATAAATCTTTAACAGAGATCGATTTAGTAAAAAATAGTTTGGTAAAAGGTAAGCATCAATAAACACTAATTTGAATAAAAATAGAAGTTACAATATCGTAGAATAAATTTTGTATGCATTTGATGTTTATTTGGTAAAAAACAGTTTGGTAAGAAGTATGCACAAACACTATTTTGAATAAAAGTAGAAACTACAATATAGTACACTAAAGTACCCAAATCAAAGAAATGACGTTTTCATCATTTTATGAAAATATGATCTCATAATTGTTAAATCACGTGAATTGAATTGTCTTGGTCACTATCGGCTAAAGCAAACAGAAACTTAGTCATATAGGGCCTCTTTCTTCTCAACCTCCATCCGCCATCAAAAAAGGCTTTTAGTTTTAACAAATTTAATGTTAGCGATGTGTGTGATATTTTTGCTTTGTTCTTTATACAGCATAATAGTAAATAAATGTATGCAATAATATATTAGATTCATCATTTAGATATACAAATTTTTGAAGTAAAACCTTTAAAAGTTTTTATAAATTTAACATTAGGAAAGCCTGGAATATTTTACTAATATATTTACTAATGTATTTTATACGAGTGAAATAGTAAATAAATTTATTAATAGTTTATTAGATTACTCAATGAGAAATAATCTTTTAGGTATTCGAATTTTTGAAGTGAAGGTTTTTATTAGCTTTTACAAATTTAACATTAGGGAAACATGAAATAATTTTCTAATGTATGTATCTTACACGAAGTAATAGTAAATAAATTTATTAATAGTTTATTAGATTACTCAATGGGAAATACAAACTTTTAAATGTGGAGGAAAGATAATCAAATTAGAGAAATAAGACTTGAATATTATCTTTATAATTTATTGTTATAATAATATTTAATTTGCTTGACTGGCCTGTACAAATCCCCGATCTCAATCCGATCCAGCACTTGGACAAACTGGTGCGACGAGTACGACACCGCCACGCACGCTCATTTCACAACAATCTCTTCTCCCAGCCTTGCAAGTGGCATGGAGAGCTACTCCTTCCCAGAGTAACAAAGAACATGTGGAAATTATTTTGCGACGTGTTGCAGCTCCAATTCAAGCAAAAGGAGGGCCTACCTGTTACTAAATAGTATAATAAAGCACTTCCGAAATCTTAATTTTCGTGCAACAACTAAAATACACGATTTAGAATCTCTCGGCTATACAACCACGAACGAATATTAACTATTTAATAATTTTATCCTGATAAACTTTGAGTGAGATGCGAATATGTCAGAAACAAATACGCGTTATTCAGTGGGGCATATTGGAAAAAAGTTAAAGACACAGATGAGCAACAGCAAGAAATTTATTGCTAAACAAAACCATGGAGAGTGTGTTCAAAAAGGTCACCATCGGCTACAATACACATTTCTATTCGTTCAAGCACGCCGGTATGCACATTCCTTAGCATCAGTGGTGTGACAGTTGCGCAACTATCGATGATACGCTGCCGCAGATCCAGGAAACTTGTCAACGGAGTTTCATACACCCGATCGTTGATGTAACCCCAGAGGAAGAAATCGAGTTCGGTTGTAAGATCTGGTGATCGTGGAGGTCATTCAATACAGACACCGTAGCAGATTACCTGTTGGCCAAATCTGTTCGTACGAAACTGTCGCACTGCGTGGGGTTTGTACGGCGGGGCGCCATCATGTTGGAACTAAGGATGCGACATCGATAGCAAAACATCGATGTTTTGAAACAGCGATGTTCAAAATTAAAACATCGATGTTGATAATGCATCGACCCCAAAACATCGATGTTTTTAAAATTCAGTGCATTTAAACTTTTTTCCCCATTTTTTAAAACTGGTTTACCAGCTATTGATGCGACATCGACAGCAAAACATCGATGTTCAAAATTAAAACATCGATGTTGATAATACAACGCCCCCAAACTATCGATGTTTTTAAAATTCAGTGTATTTATACTTGTTTCCCCATTTCTTAAAACTGGTTTAGCAACTAGTGATGCGACATCGGCTCCAATACATCGATGTTTTTTTCTAAAACATCAATGTTTAGAAAACATCGACATCGATGTCGCATCCCTACTTTTCAGACCCTCCATCCTTGGCCACTTTGGTCTAAAAGTATGTTCAATTTGCTGATTATAAAAATTATGCTACTTGGTTATTTTTAAAATTTTTATAACGGTACTTTTTTCATTTAAAAATAAAATATCGACAGCGTAAAAACAACGACAAGTATAAACATCGATGTTACCAAAACATCGACCCCAATACATCGATGTTAAATACATCAATGTTAAATACATCGATGTTTTTTTAAAAACATCGATGTTTTGAAAACATCGACATCGATGTCGCATCCCTAGTTGGAACCACGGTCAGGTGACGCAGTAACGTCTGAGATGGCACCCCAATCTCCGCATTTCCACATAACACCAACGTGAGGACTTAAGAGGCCACGATGGATTTTGCGTGCACCAAGCCCCTCTTGTACCCGTCGGTATTTGGATGGCACAAACGAAGGTCGAACTCACAATCCTCTGGTTGGAAGTCCGTCACTTTACCAATCCGGCTACCACTGCCCCCAAAATTTATCAGGATAAATTTATTAAATAGTAAAGCTTCGTTCTGGCTGCATGGCCCAGAGGTTTTCATTGGTGCATTTTACTTTTTGTACGAAAATTGTGGTTTCGAATCGTCAGTTTTTTTTTATTTTCCGGAGTACGTTTTTCAAATGTTTTTATTTTTTTTACTTTCTTTGTTGGAATTTAAATTTGTCGTTGCTTAACTCAGTAAAACTGTATGATCACACCGGAAACACTTTTTTCAATTTCAGGACGGCCAAGCCATGGAAAAGTTCTAAATTCAATCGCGAATATCCCCGCCAGTTTTACAGATAACCCCATAAAAAAAAATTCTGTGCCTTTACTATTGTATTGCGTACATTTTTCTCATTGAACTTTCTGGCCAATCTCCTTTAGTTTTGGGGTTAATTTTTTTAATTTCCTTACTTCACCGCTAGGTGCGCTGTAAGCTGTCTCAATAAATTCAGCATGGCCACTTTACTGTAGGTACACGTTACTACCTTGACTCTACGAGACACGGTTTCAAAATTAAAGAGCTTAAAAGGACTTTACAGGTTCACCCTGTATATAACCTATTCTTACGTTTTCTTTTCAAATAAAACCTACTGTAGGATTTTCATAGAAAAGAGAAATGTATAAAAAATATATATACACAAATGCAAATATAACGCTTATGGTGACTCCACACCAACAAAGATAGAAAACATTATGTTGCTTGTCTCTGTCGCTGTTAAAAAAGCCTTCACACCGCGAGCGACAAGAATTTAATTGCGAATGCGCATAATCTAATCGAAAGCAAAATATTTATTTGATTATTTCTACTTCTTGCAAGATGGCTGACAGATCACGCCCGCATTTAACAAAACTCATTTTACAGCGAAGACGATTGCCAAAGAAATTTAAATTTCTTCCATAGTATTTCCGTATATTTCACTGAAATAGTTCGCTGAAACCAAAGCTATAGAGAAAGCTTAGCTAGAACGTCAACAAAAACAAAAACGCTGGTATCGAGAGTAACAATCTTTATTCTGATTGGCCTTTGGCATGGCGACAGAGACAAAAGTTGAACTACCTCCAAGACTTGAAAGCGCAGCGACAGCGACAGAGACAAACCGGAAGAAACAAAATTTATTTGTAATACGCATGCGCAATAGCGAAGAAACATGTATTTTGTCGCTGTCGCCGTTGGTGTGAAGCCATCATTATTTTACCCAAATTGATGCACACACGCAAAACTTAAGGAAAAAAATAATCATTTTCGACATTTTTAGTAATTTCTATGAATAAAGTTAATAGGTAAATAGAGACTTCAAAGTACCTGTGGGCCCAAAAGTGGTAGCGCTCCAGAGCAAACTGCCCCAATACTTGCAGTAGCTTGCATAGCAATTATTGCCTCCTTCCTATTTGAAACATAGCCTGAAAATTGTAAAGCCCGGGTGAGAGTTGGAGAAAAAAAATTTTAAAATTAAAACTACTATGCATCTCCAATTGAAATGTTAACCAAAAAATCAAATCGGAAATTTACTACACAAACAATTCTTTATGCATCTATATACATACTGACTACTACATCTCCTTTTTTAAGACCAAGTTTCCGAAATGCCGCAGCATACAGTCTTGCTTCTTCATACATTTCCCTAAAAGTAATTTTTTCAGTCTCCCTATCTTCACCTGAAAGTATAGAACTCTATTTAGAGATGCTATGGAAATTATTAAAGCATTTTTTGAAACAATAGAAGGACATTTGGGATTCTCTCAATTGTCCTTCTGAATAATACGATATTCAGAAAATGAAAGAATGTAGGCGCTTTCTTTCATGTCTCGAGATAATCGACAAAGTTTGAGTTGCACAAGTTTAGAAGCTTAGGGTGAACTCACTGTATATAATTCATGTCAGCCCATAGAGCAATTAAAAGAGCTTTCCTTTTGTAAACGACGAATCAGAAAGAACGTTACCTGCTAGTACCAACGCCACACGATCATCTCTGTATTTCAACAAGTTCTCGGCTAAGTTTAATTCGGCTCCTGGAAACCATACTGGTGAAGTGCACGAATCATTTTGATCGATCACCTAATGCGTGTTGAAGAGAGAAGAATACGATATAAATAAAATACAGACACTTAATCCTAAAAAATCAAGCTGCATGACATCTGAGTTTTAAAAGTAAAGCTCAAAGAGCAAACTAATTTGCAAGTTGAAGAGGTATCACTTAAGTAATTGATGTGTGCACTGTAAACTAATCCCAATTTTAGTTCCAGAAGCAGGTTTATAACGAATGTTCTTCATTTTCAATTTTTCTATGGAATAACCCAAATATTAGAATGCAAGAAACTAACATTGATGTATAGTGGCTAAATCTATAACCCTTCGCCAAAATATAAAATCGATCAAATATTGTTAGAATCTAATAAGAAAAAGACGAATATATATTTTTATTAAAATAATAAGTATTTTCCACATCTATCTATATTTCAAAGGATATGGGTGTGTATATTCTGTATACAAATCTACACCGTTTGACCAATCCACACCAAATTTAGTACACTTATACTTTAGAACACTGCAGAAAACAGGCTATTTCATGTCTCTTCAGACCAATCTGTAACCATGAAAATTGGCACACAGGTAGTGCCTCGCAAAGCTACAATTTCAAAATCTAACGTTTGTTTTCAGTAATTAATGGACACTAGGGGGACCGCCCCCTGCTCGCTAGGGTTCGTCATCCCCCTATGCTCGCTTCGCTCGCATCAATAAATACATGTGTCCTAGCATAAGGGAAATCTAAATTTTTTGCTGTTTTTCAGAAAAGATATAAACAGTACCTCTGGAATCAGAATTCAAATTAAAACTTTGAGCAAATTTTGACTCGAAATATGAGCATTGATTTGGAAATTGAATACCCGGCATGTTGTTTGTTTATTAACTGCAACAGATCGAGTAAAATTCTTTTTTTTTTCAATAAAATTTCATCCGATAACGTTATAAATTCAATTGAGGCGCGAGGCTTTGTGGTAAACAAACAATCGTACAATGTTGCCAAAACGCGATGACAAATAACGTCTTTTTTGCGTGCCACGTAAGAGAATTATATATGTAGATGGACAAGGAAACGTGTTCTACAGAGTTTGTGTATACCGTTAACACAGTGAAATGTTGCGGTCATATTTGAAACCCGAGCAACGCAAGGTTATTCAGCTAGTGTGTGATAAAATACATCTAAAAAGTGGGGATAATACCGGAATCGCGTCAAACAAGGTCACCTGATCTGCATTTATAAATTAGATTGAGATAAAGGATGCTCTTGAATGTCACACTACAGCCTACAAAACACCACCAGGGACCGAACTAGAGCAAAGACGCGTTCTAGTGCACAAGTAACTCTTTGCCACAAAAACTCTTGAAATCATGTCGATACATCAACATTGAGTCTTTCATTTGGGTCAAAGACAAGAACTTTCCATATTAGGTTGCTTTTAATTAAGCAAAATACAAAGTCCAGTCACATTAATGTGACCACCTGTCAAAAGCCAGAATAACCACCTCTGGCAGAGCGGACGCTGCGAGACGTGCAGGAAGAGAGTCAATTAGGTTTCTGAAGAGGTTCACTGGGATGTTGAGCCATGCCGACTCCAGTGCCGTGGCCAACTGCGCTAGATTACCTCCCTCCTCCAACCTGGATCCTTACGGCAACTGTTGCAGGGTGTTTACTTTCAGACGTTTCACGCCGTATACGCCAACGTCCATCTGTCCGATGGAGCATAAAACGTGATTCATCGGAAAAAGCCACCTGTCGCCACTCTGTGGACGTCCAGTTGCGGTACTGGCGTGCAAATTAAATCCTTCGTCGCCAATGAACAGCAGTCAGCATAGGTGCATTAACCAGGCGTCTGCTGCGGAGGCCCATGCGCAGCATCGTTCGCTGAATCGTTGTTGAGGATACACTCTTGGTAGCCCGTTGTTTCATCTGGGTGGTCAGTTGCTCAACAGTTGCACGTCTATTCGCCCGAACCGCATCTCCGTAGCCTTCGTTCGCCTCAGTAATCTATAGCCCGTGGTGCACCACATGTGCCACGCCGCTGATTTTGGATAGTGCCATTTTAACATGTACGATATACTTTTACTACGGCGGCACGCGAACAGTTTACAAAATTAGCCGTTTCCGAAATGCTTCCACCCTTGACCTGAAAGCCAATAATCATGCCCTTTTAGACGTCGGATAAATGGCTACTTTTCTGCATTACGCTAACGATTGAAATGCTTTCCGATGCCCTAGGTCATCCTTAATATACACTCCACTGCAATGTGCTGCCACCTGCCTTTTGTGATTGGTTATTTCACGTTGACGTCGAAAGTAGGTGGTGGTCACATTAATGTGACTGGACTGTGTATATTGTATTCGCAATAACTAAAACCTTAAAAATGTGTTCGATTAATCATTTTGTTTTTCATTTCTTTAGTTTCCAGTATCACCATGAGACATGTGCATGTTCTTATATTATTCCACATGGCTTGTGGACTATTCATTTGTCATTTGAGATTTTTCGGTTCAAGTATTTGGCAAGGGATTAATCTCGGATTGAATTATACTTAAAGTTTGGAAATGTGTGTATTTTACCTGAGAACAGTGTCATGTTTTTTTAACGGAATTTATCTGAAACGCGATTTGGATTTGGATGTATTTCTAACTCTTTAAATAACTCTCCAGGTTATTTCCTCGTTGAGGTTGTCTCGGTAAAAGCAAAACCGACCAGATCTTGACGTACTAGATACCTCGTTATTAGAAAAAATTGACCACATTTTGATGTCGTCGCCATAAAAAAATTTGCAATATGTAGATGACGAGACATTTCATCATAGTAAAATTGGCCATATCTTGATGGACGAGATATTTCGTAGAAACCACTTGGAGGGTTAAGTCATATAATCATATATAGCCACATTAAAGAACCCATAAAAGACACGATCTTCGAACCAACAATGTTTTCAGAGTCGTGACAGTGTCGAACCTTATCAAATTTCTTTGAAGCAATAATCCCAGAGAAATCCCACAGTTCGCTCCAAAATGGCGTCACATTTTCTATAGACCATTGATGAAATTCCCAGAAGTCTTCTGGAATAAAAAAAAATACATTTTACTTTATTTGCAATGACGTTTGGTTTCCTCATATCCTTCGGATCTTTCCCTTAAGGGACTGATCCCGGACCGTCGTCAATAGCCCGCTGTGTTGCTCAAGTACGACGTTAACAAAAATTACCAAATTATCATCATATCCTATTGACGCCGAATTACTGTCTTAAGTGAAAATAACTACAGATTCAAAACGTTAGCTGATTTCCAAATAGAATATTCGAAATAGTTTTCAACAATCAAACAAAAAGTGTCATTTCAATACTGTAAATAAAAGTTAATTTTATACATGCATCGGACCCGTCTTCATATTAATTTAGATATTCCAAACTTTCAGCTAGCAACACACGTATATAATATTATTAAAAAGATTTCCCATATCATAACGACGCTGAACATAATTTTTCTCTCAATCTAATAATAAATCTCGGAAATATAGATAAATAAGGCACAGATGTCGCACTGGGGAATATGAGTCAATAGTTACAACTTAGAGGTTGAATGAACAATCGTCAAAATTCTTGTGTTTCGTTATATTTAGTATCTCCAGAAGATTAAGTCCTGTAGGACGCGTAGTAGTCTTTTTAAGCCTCAGCTTTTATCATGGTTTTAAAGAACTATAAATTACAAAAAATTTTAAATTTTGGAACGTTTTTTTTTTTTATTTGAGCATATCTTTAAATCCTTATTTCAGTTCTTTGTAAATGTTGAGGAATAGTTGAGAAAGATTCGATGTAAGCTAATATTGATCATGTTGCCATTTTCGTTATCGAATATAAAAGTGCGTCATCTTTCCCTGACATTTGAGACAGATTACGCACCTACTGTCAGGATAAGATGACGCACTGATGTTTATTTCATTTTCCATAGAAAGACATATTATGGTGTTTCTATTATCCTTCAAACGTTCAAAAGTAATTTTTTGGCGACGTATTTTGTTAGACTTTTGCAATAAAAATTTTAACTTTCTAAATAATAGAATTTCCTACTTGTTAAAGCGAATTTATCATGTACAGTTCATTCTGGGGAGAATATTCCGAGTTACCGAGAATTCTAGGGAAAATATTCCGTGGTCTGAAGAAATTTTAAAGCAAAAGGTTTCTCTTATAAATTCTGGTATCAATAAAACCTAGATAATTTACTTTGCATTAGAAGCATGATTTAAGCGAAGAAAGAAATATGGACGTTTTGTCAGTAGACTGTATTTCAGTGCTTTCTTTTTTTCTCTTGCCTTACTTGTATTTCTAGGCTATACGTGGGATTCAGTGCAAACATCGCTACAATCCTACATGGATTTTGGATACGATAATCCGTTGGAGAAAAAAAAAGATACCTCGGGTCCGTGAAGTCCATACGGACCTGAAGGAGATGTGACCTTGAGGATCTTTTAGTTTTCGGAGCTCTGTATTTTAATCACGCTTAACTTATCATAACATATTCACAAAATTAGAATCTGTATTTTTTTTTCAAAACAAAATTCAGTCGACACAAATTTAATGTGAAGAGCTACTGTTATGGAAATAATTTGCATATTTATTTTTAATAGACATTATTCCAAGTATATGACTCTTACTTTCTTCGTGCAACTGTAGAGAAACGAGAAAACAAGATTTTCAGATACATTTTTGACTGAGCGTATATTTGACAAATAACCAAAAACGAATGAAAAAACTTCAAAATCTCAAAATTCATGCTAAACTAGGTTATTTTAGGACTTTTAGAAATTATGTGCACAAATTTCATGCTTCAACCTACCATCTAATTCATTATAGTTATGAAACCTCAGAATTTTTTAGTACAAAATTTTCTTGTCGGAAATATTGAAGTTAGTAATCAGTTAAGTTTAAACTGATTTCTAATTCCATTTGAACATACATATTTTAGTGAATTAATTTGTTTATAAGGAATCTCTAAAAGTATTTTATTAAAGTATTCTAAACGTATTTTATTAAAGTATTCTAAACGTATTTTATTAAAGTATTCTAAATGTATATTAATAAAGTATTATCCTAAGTTTGTATCTAACGAATCTCTAAAAGTATTTTAATTAAAGTATTCTAAAAGTATTATCCTAAGTTTGTAACTAAAGAATCTCTAAAAGTATTTAAATTGACGTTTTCTAAAGGTATTTTAATTAAAGTATTCTAAAAGTATTACCCTTATTGTATATAAAAATATCTAAAGACATACACCCTTTCAATAGGTGTCACAAAAAACGTAGTAACAAATTCAAATGTTCTATAAAAAATCATAAATTAGGTTAAACTTACCAAACTGAACTTGATACTTGTCTTCTATAATTCTCTGAAACTTCTTCAGAGTTTTACCGTTGTTTTCATCAGGTTTCCTCACCATTTGTGCTTCTGTAAACTCCCCTAGATTCATTTTCTTCTGTTTGATTTCTAGAAAGTTTCTTGTGAAAAAAAGTTTTCATTTTCAATATTTTTACATGCTATACGCGGGTATGCTAGTTCAATTAATTTCATTTTTCAGATCAGTCAAAAGAATAAAGATAAAAAACAAAAATACAAGATGTTCATTTTAGATTTTGACATATTTTTGACCAGTATTGACTTTATACTGACAATCTTATGGGAGTTTAAATGACAAATGATATCTTAAATGAGCAGTTGCTTTAAATACGAAACAACGAACACAATTTGTATCCCATCATCGTTTATCCTCCATCAGTCAACCCTTTCAAAGGTCAAGAAACGTTGGGAGTCTCATCTATCTGGAATAGTTTATATTATATGTATAAATATTAAACAGAGTGTCCCTGAAATTATGGGCCAAACTTTAAGGGTAAGTAAAATACTTATAAAGAAGCATTTTTTGTATAGCAACATGGGGTCGGAAATGAAAAGCGCAGGTGGAAAAACAAGAAATGCTGAGGAAATGAAAAAAAAGCTATTTACTTACATAATAATACAGTAAATGCTCAGATGTGTCACCACCAGCATCGATACAGGCCTGGTAGCGCCTAGCAAGGGATTGTCGCACTCTATCGAAGATACCAGGGGTTTCAGCAGCGACTGAAAGTTTTGCAATGAGGTCCTCATCAGAATCAATTGGAGTCTCGTAGACGAGTGCCTTTAAGTGTCCCCATAAGGAAAAATCAATACTTGATAAATCTGGTGAATGTGCTGGCCAAGCGACTGGTCCACCTCGTCCAATCCATCAAGGGCCAAAGGTGGCATTGAAGTAACTACGCATAGTATTGCAGGAATGGGCTGGAGCCCCATCGTGCTGACACCACATGGGATTTCGAACAGCAACTGGAACACTGTCAAGTAATTCTGGTAATACCTCTTCCAGAAAGGTTAGATACGTTCTGCCGTTAAGTCGACTTGGGAGCAAGTATGGGCCAGTAAGGAAATCGCTCACAATGCCCGCCCACACATTAACAGAGAACCGCTCCTGGAAAGCATGCGGACATGTAGCACATGGGTTAGAGGTAGCCCACCATATGGGAATTGTACAAATTAAAAATTCCGTCTCGCGTAAAGTTGGCCTCATCTGTGAAAGGTACAATTGCAGAGAAGCTCGGATTGAATGCACTCTGCTGCAAAAACCAACGACAGAAATCTACGCTCCGAGGATAATCAGCTGCCTTCAGTAATTGCGTTCTCTGTAAGTCGTCTGCTCTAAAAATATTATGTAAGTAAAGATTTTTCATTTTCTCAGCATTTCTTGTTTTTCCACCTGCACTTTTCATTTCCGACCACATGTTGCAAAACAAAAAATGTTCCTTTATATGTATTTTACTTACCCTTAAAGTTTGGTCCATGAATTCAGGTACACTCTGTATATGCTGATAACGGTACATAAATATTCTTTAATTTGACATTACTGTCTAAAAGTGCTTTAGATCAGTTATTTCCAACCGATGTGCCACAAAAATGGCACTAGTGAAACCTGTGGTTTAGGATGAATGGCGAAACCAGTTTGAATGCTGTAAGATTTATTTCATTTCATGAGTTTGAACTTTTTACAGATGTGTTAGTAATTAATTTCAAGAAATGCAAAAATGTCGTAAGTGATTACTAATACTTTCTTATGACTTGATGAATTTACACCTTATTCTGTCATATCGGCAAAAATTATTGTATATTAATTTGTGTGCAGCAGAATTTTTGTTATAGTTTTATGTGCCATGATATGAAAAACGTTGAAAATCACTCTTTAGATGGTTGGTAAGACAAAAGGCTGTACTGCCCATTTAAAAACTGAAAAAATTATAATTTATTATCAAAACATTCGTTTAAGGATTTTATTGATGGGTTTCTATTTGGTTATTATGCATACTTAAAGCAATTATTTTAGCCCTAACAGTATATTGCTATTCGAAAGATTGATGAAAGAAAATACAAGTATGTCGACAAAACGTATTTTTCCCAAAAAAGGATTTTCAAAGAAAATTTACGTACCTTATCTAGCCTAAGAGGAACTTGATAAAAGCGTATGATGTGTGTGCTAATTCCCAATTTTAGTTATGAAGCACAATTTCAAGGGTGCTTTATTCCCAAAATCATCTTATCGAGGACTTTGTTATCTTCGAGGTCACAGCAGTCGTTCGTCTTACAAGATAATCACCGTTTCGACTAGTATGTTTCTAAGAGATAATCTACATATAAAAGTTTATGTGATGAAAGCACGTTTCGTGGGAATACATCATTCATTTAAAATTGGTGTTTGCTAATAAAACATAATTTTCTTATAAACAAATGCCTCGAATATGTATATTTAATACAAACCCTTTCGACAATTGTCTCAATGCCATTTGCTTGGAATCGATGTTACAACACAACTCAATAATTCTGAATGATGAAAAGATAGTGAACATTTAGACACGTGTATTGTACTTTAACCAATTTTTATGTGTTATTCAGAGACAAAAGTCAGCAAGAATGTTATGAATTAGTTTATAAACTTCTGTAATATGTAAAAATTAAATAACATTCAGTCACTGACCCCTTCGAAATTATAGCGGTATAAATCCACTGCAATCTCACATATCATAAGAATAATCTCTAGTTTTTCTCTAAATTCTTTGAAAGAAGTGGTACTGAATCTTAATTTTGACAAAATTCATCAATCGGAATCAAATTTATTTCCAAATTCAAACATGGAACAATATTTACAAGTTCATGGACTGCATTCCGAAACAAAAGTACGTCCCTGTTGGAGAACATGTATTCTGATTTCGGTCATTTCTCTGTACTGTTATGTAACAGAACTATGTATTGTCACGGGAATAAAAAATGAACCACCCTCTTTATTTGAGCAATTTTAACAGTAGATCAAATTCAAAGATGACGTTCGCCAGGACCTAACGTCTTCCATAAATTCAAATGCATAAGATTTGCATAAGGGACCGTCTTCATATTAAATTGAGCATCATGATTTCCAACAGAATACACACCCTTCCTGTTGTGGCACACAATTTATTTTATATCTGTATCAAAATTTAAATTTAGGTACCAAATTTCATGTAACTAGATCTTGCCTTTTCGAATTTAAGATAGCAGAAATATTGGAGCTACATTGTTAAATCAGTTTCTCAAACTTTTTTTTGAATAATTATCTGCATTTCTATAGCATTGATATTTCGTACCATGTTACTGAAAGAAACCAAACGAAATCTACCTAATATTGATTTTAAAATTAGGTTTTAGTATGCAATAATAGCTATTAAAAAAATGTTTGATAAATCGGAACTTTATTATTATATTGTATTTTGATGGAAATTGATTCAGAAGGACTTCTAAATATGACCATGAATAATTTCAGCTCATTCTATCGGTTAGTCTTACCACTACATTAAATTTTCTTCGTTATGGTGATTTTGAGGAAGGCCAAAAGTTTAAAAACATCTGAGATACCTGGAAAATGTTTAAACTTTTCAAAAATGATTGGAAATTTCATTTATAAACTTAACTTTCTTTTCATAAGTTCTGTATCGTGTATAGGGGAACTCTACTCACTATTCACTTTTGGATGATCATAATAACAATTCGATTGTGTATTAAATAATTATTAGTAGCGATTTTTGATTGGATACATTTTGTATTTTAAACCAATAATGCCAAGTATGGACATTTCTTTTGAAGTTCATTGTATACTTCTTTTAGTCAAGCATCAAATGAAAAGTTCCTGGATTACAATTAATCTCGATTTATGAATACACAGATTCAATGTGGAGAGGATCCCTGAATTTAACCACAACTTTAGCATTAAATACATCCAGATATGTGTGTGAAGATAGTAAAAATTACATATTTAGACTAATTTAACTATGTATTATAGAATCTGATTGACGCATAAAACAGTGTGTTTTTATTTAAAATTTTGTTGTTTGTGCAAAATTTTGTAGGAAGACGTCCCTTTAGGCAATTTGTTTGGATTTAAATTTATAGAGGACGTTTATTCCTATTGATATATTTATTCCCTATTGAATGAAACATATGCTTTTCACTAGTGTGAATAGTGCTCGAAATAAAAGAGGTGGTTCGGTTGTTTTTTTCCGCGACTGTACATCCACCATCTCATGAAACAAAAAGCTTGCGGTTAGAATCGCTGTCGTAAGATATCTGAAGCTTACACAGCCCACACTTGATTCGTAAGCCCACATGATAATTCATGTGGGCTTACGAATCAACTTAGCCTATTGGCAATCGAAGCGCAGACGTATGTTTTTGAACACGATGGACAATAACTTTAACTCATCAATAATTTAGGATTCATGCTTCTTCCAACATCTACTTGACAGATTTCCAAACCGAGTTACAGGATGAAATAATATAAAACTGCCCGAGTGTCCTTCTATTTCATTAGAAAGTCGATTACTATATTTTCATCGCATCTCTAGAAATTATTTCCTGGTTCTTTTCTCTACTAACTCTATTAACCTTAAGGCTGCGGCAGGTAGACAAATATTGCCACTACAAATTCGTTTACACCAGCGGCATGGTATAGATATGTGTACGGTGAAGTGATATAGATATGTGTACCCTTTTAAGCGACCGCTGGCATCGAAAAAGTATTGGCATATGTAAAAAGTATTTCAGAGTAAGTATTTCATGTTTGGTATATGGTTCAAAGTAAATCAAAAGAGGTTCTACATAACCAATTTCTCTCCAGAAAATTCCTACCAGGGTCGTGGTTGCCCAGTTGGAAGAGTACAGGATTGGTCACCGCAGAGTTGCGAGGTACAGCCGTCAAAAAATAAAACGTCTCACCCAATCGCATTTACACAATTTGCATCCCAGAACAAAACGGAAGGTAGCAATCGATAGTGATTAATGTCTTCTACAAATATCAATACTTAAAATTTGTCTAAGGGGCCGTCTTCATATTAAATTATGTGATTGCTCCGATAATTCCAATACGGACACCATCTTTTATCACAAATTTGGATTCTACGCAAAATTTTAGGCGGATTTGATGAAAAAATAATGTAAAAAGGCGCAAAATTGACTGAGAAAAAACATACAAAACAATTGAGGGAGCGTATAAATGTTCGGAATTCAATCACATTATAAATATTAATAAAGGCATGTAGTGGCCGTCGCACTTAATGACCTGCTGCAGGCATATTTGTAGAAAACATTAATCCATATCGATTGCTACCTTCCGTTTCGTTCTGTGATGTAAATTGTGCAATTGCGATCGGGTGAGTCGTTTTTTTTTTTTTTTTTGACCACTATACAAATTCGGTACACTCAAAGGCCGTCATGTACACGGAGGTTGGAGCACGTTAAATTTGCCCTTGCCCCAAATGTTCTCACATTGGCCTAGTGTGGTAATTTGGAGAGTGGGAGAGCCAGTTGTTTTCTCGTCAGTATTGTCCCCGGATCATTCACTTGTGGATTGATTCCGGGTCTTAACCAATAGCACATTGTGTTGCTCCAGTGCGACGTTTATTAACTACCTAGCTACCAACACCAATATATTGCCTCTACTTATATTTAGCTTGACAGTAAAAAGCTCTAGTAAAATATAATTAAAGCAAAAAGATTTATAAAATTTAGTATCTATATTTCTTTTGATGTTTCTTACGAAATTATGAATTGAAAAGTTTTATCTTTAGAAAATCATTTTCTACACAAAAACCTCGCATAAAGTAGAATTGCTGAAATTCAGTATGATATTTTTATTTCAAAGTTCACCAATGGATCCACCACATTCATCAACCTAATCCTCACAAAAAGATTGCAGTAAAACTCTAGAATATACACAATCCAGTCACATTAATGTGACCACCACCTACTTTCGACGTCAACGTGAAATAACCAATCACAAAAGGCAGGTGGCAGCACATTGCAGTGGAGTGTATATAAGGGATGTCCTAGGGCATCGGAAAGCATTTAAATCGTTGGCGTAATGCAGAAACGTAGCGATTTATCCGACGTCCAAAAGGGCATGATTATTGGCTTTCGGGCCAAGTGTGGAAGCATTTCGGAAACTAATTTTTTTTCTAATTTTGTGAACTGTTCGCGTGCCGCCGTGGTAAAAGTATACCGTGCATGGAAAAATGGCACTATACAAAATAAGCGGCATGGCACATTTGGTGCACCACGGGCCATAGATGACAGAGGCGAACGAAGGCTACGGAGATGCGTTCGGGCGAATAAACGTGCAACTGTTGAGCAACTGACCGCCCAGATCAACCAAAGGGCTACTAAGAGTGTATCCTCAACAACGGTTCAGCGAACGTTGCTGCGCATGGGCCTCCACAGCAGACACCTGGTTAAGGCATCTATGCTGACTGCTGTTCATCGGCGACGAAGGCTGGAATTTGCACGCCAGTACCGCAACTGGACGTCCACAGAGTGGCGACAGGTGGCTTTTTCCGATGAATCACGTTTTACGCTCCGCACGTTGGCGTATACGGCGTGAAACGTCTGAAAGCAAACACCCTGCAACAATTGCCATGGATTCTCAACCTCGTAATCTAGCGCAGCTGGCCACGACACTAGAGTCGGCATGGCTCAACATCCCAGTGAACACCTTCAGAAACCTAATGGACTCTCTTCCTGCACTTGTCGCAGCGGTCCGCTCTGCCAAAGGTGGTTATTATGGCTTTTGAGAGGTGGTCACATTAATGTGACTGGACTGTGTAGAACAAAATGTGTGTGTACCCAATTATATTAACTTGTCATTGACAGCGAGAGTTGTTTAAATGAAATACTAGAGAAAGATCAATGAAAGCATTGCGAGCTATACGTTTATATTTTCTCATCAAGTTTTGAAGAGAAATTTATTTATTTTATAAAAAACATCACATTTGGAGAACAAAAATGTTTTGAATGCAATTTCTTCATAACACCGTGCTAGCACTTTCTTTTTTAAAATCCTTGCAGTGCTAAAACCTTAATGAAAAACTTCAGTGATTCCGGATTTCGGATGGTATCCGCACTATAAGGCATATTGTTGATGATTTTCTTCACTATAATTTCCACCTTTTTTCCGTTTACGTTATACTGAAAACAGAAAACAATCTTATATATTAATCATGTTCAAACACAAAATCTAAAATTATTTCATTAAATCAATAGCCCGTTGTGTTGCTCCAGTGGGACGTTAATTAAAAAATACTAATACCAATCTTTCATTAGATCATAAAGTGTCTAATTATTCAGCAATACTTATTTGATTTTTCTTTGACTCCTGATATGAAATATTCAATAACTATTTATTTAACATACTTTTTTAAAAGAAACATATGCAAAACAATTAATTATTCACCGTTTAGTTTTTCATTTTGTTTTCTTTTCTTAAATTAAATACTTAATAAATGTTTATTAAAAGAACGGATGAAAATGAAAACAGATATAAAACATTTTATTGCACTTCCGTATCTTTCTTCTTGAGAAAGCATAAATTCATATGTAAAATTATAATTTTTTTTTATTATTAACCTTAATTGAAAACTGAAATACAATACTTAGGTTTAAAATTCTGAGTGTCATTATTCTACCATTGAAAATCAGTTTTCTACCTTTCGTAATAACCAGTTTTTGAAGTTTTAAGTAACTGAGTCGAAATGAGCCCATTCAAAAGATTTTTTCAACCTATAGATATCGACTTTTAGTCATTATACTATATTAGTGTTAAAATAGTAGTTTAACTCTCGAATACTCTCTACGCTTAAGATATAAAATACAACTCGTTTCGATATTTAGAAGCAATAAAAAAACAACGAAAGAAATATTTAGTTTCCTCTAAATGTCCTTTGAATCTTAAAATTATTATATATTAACGATATCAATACCGATTTTAAAGTAGTAAGTAAAAACTTCAGTTCACGAAAAACATCAGAAAAAAAAAGTGAGGCGCGATTTATTTTCTCTGAAGAAGCTAATACACGGAAATTCTTAAAGAGACAGGCACGACTTTGATTGTCCTCAGAAAAAACTTTTGCAAACGCTTCAGTAAACAGAGGCACGAGTTGTTCACTCCGATGCAGTAGATACTCTCGAGTGTTAAAGAGACACAAAAACCTTCAAAAAGTCATTTTATAATTTATTTTCGCAAAAAAATTGAATTGTAATCCTTTTTTATTTGACACCAATTTTATGAGGATATCTTGAGTAGAACCGAAGATATAGAGCCGCGGTAGCTCAGTAAGTAGAGCGTCGGGCTCGCTTCGAAAGGGTTGTGGGTTCTGTCCTCGGCGGAGCCTGTAATTCTGATGGTTGCGAGATCGGCGCTTAAACCTGGCTAAAGACCGTCGTGTTCGCTAATGGTGGCTGGGGCACGTTAAATAGGTCGTGGTCACAAAGTCCCCCATGTTCCCAAATAAATACCTCTGGGGGTACCTGATCAGGGGGTTATCGGCCTCTGATTACGATAAGTGTCAGTGAATGGATGTGTGATAGTGACCTTCCTGTAAAACGGATGTGTCATGTTTGAAGAAGTCAAACCCTTCGAGGCAATGACACCCCCAATTGGGCCATATATGGCCCGCACGACAACAACAACAACCGAAGATTTAAACAAAAGAACGTTTTGACATTTGTCAAAGTTTTGAAACAAAAAAATATGTCGACCTATCCGAAAACTGCTAACAAAAGTACACACAGTTGCATGCAAATTGTACCATAGAAAGGTACTATTAGCCAAAAAAAGCTCAATTAAAGGTCTAAAGACAGTAGCGGATTTACTGACGCACTCGGAGTGAAAAATTCATCAGGTACTAAAATTTCACTTTTGTAACTGATTTTCAATAATGAAACTTTTAATTAATTTTTCTCCATGATGAAGTTTTCACTCTTTTCCCAACTTTGAAAAAATAAAACTCAAAATCTATTCAATATAATTGCATGAAATTTGGTATGTGTATTCTTCATACATATTTATGTGATTTGTCTTCAGCGATTTTAAAAATTGCTGATATGATACAAAATATAAGTGTTTTTATAAATTATAAATTGAAAAAATGTTCATTTTTAACTAAAAATTTTTAAATATTTTTTATATACATGTGTTAGAAAACTGTGAAGACAAATTTTTAAATACAACATCTGCTTTTAGAAAATGTAAATGCTGTGTCTTTTTATGAATAATTTCTCAAATTATATCAAAAGTACACACAGTCCCTTTTTTGAAAATTTTTTAATTAAAAATTTTTAAACTGTTATTAAGTTACTTTTTTAACATTTTCTATTTGTAAATTAGATGCTATGTCTTCATTAAAAATCGCAACGCAATATCTTTATTAGCAAAAAAAAAAAAATAGAAAACTGTGTCTCGGCCCCCTCCTATAAGCTAGTTCTGCACATAAAAACATTTTTAAGGTAATTTAGATCAATGTAATACGAACCGGTACATCTTCTGTTTCAATAATGATATCAGGAACGTGATGAACCGTGAGTTCCCTTGTAATGGCTTCTCTAATAGCAGTGACCAACTGCTCATTGAAACTGTGGCCTTCTTTCATTTTCAAAAACAGAACTGCTCTCTCATCCTTGATTTTATTGTACTGCGAAACGCAAATGCTGTCCTGCACTTCTCTGAATTTGTCCACTGTGGAGAGAAAAACATATGAACTATTTCCAATATTTTCTATTTGGACGCACATTAAGTCTAACAGCAAAGCAATCAAATCCAGACACCAAGTCGTTGGGAATGTAAAATTTGGCATACAGGACTTCGAAAATACCAGGTCAAATTGTAATCACTGGTAGGGGGTCTCGAAATAAACATTTTTGTCAAAGAACATGTGTCCGAAAAGGACGCGTTTTTGTGGCAGAGGGATTAGGTCAGTCGAGAACTTCTTTTCTGTGGCGTAAGGCGTCATTTTCCGTTCTTAGTTTCAACGTTACGCTCGGAATCCATGTAGCGATGCATGTCTTTAAAAAAGTGGGCGGGATCTGTCGTCTTAAGGCACAGAAAGGACGTCATCGATTGACCTAAACAGAGCCGTGTATCACCTAAACGCAGCATTTCCGGGGCACAAAATTGTCCTTCTAAATATCTGTATAGTAAATTACATATATGCAAATTAGAATAATATATTACTTGACTTCGAATAGCAACCTAATTTTTCTGTATAGTGTAGAATACATTGAAAGAAGTAAAATACATTGAATGTAGAATACCTAAGCAATGTTTCATTTTGATGCGCAGAAAACTTTAGGAGGTGCAGTTCATTATTCGAAATTAGTTTCCTGAATTCAATGCTTATAAGTACCCCTTAACGCTTTCATATTTTTCAGACAGAACGCACCATGTATAATCCTGTTCAACTCATTAAACTATCCCGCATTTTAATTACCTGTTAAACTGTTTGAAAATTTTTCTGCTTTGAATTATAGTAACGAGCTGGATTGTATTCTCTCATATTTGCATTCGCCGTAAAATTTCCGTAGTGCCATAAATCCCAAATCCAATTTTGCATCAATAAAAATGAGAAGTTCGCGTTCCTTAAAAATGACGCTAAATTAAAAACTCCTACTTTTAAATTTTAATACATTTAAATTAAATTTTTAACTTTTATTTTTAAATTTTAATTTAATCAATAGTTACATTTTAATAAATTTTAATTACATTTAAAACTCTTACCTAAAATTTTAATTTAATTAATAATTAAATTTGAATAACATTTCATTAAATTTAAAAATATTACCTTTACATTTTAATTTAATTAATAATTGTATTTGAATAAAATTTAATTAAATTTAAACACGTTAACGATGTATGTCTTGAATTTGACACAACTTAGCCAAATATGGCCTTTGCGTCATAAACCCCTTTTTAATTATCCTGATAATCATGACACACTTACCTACGCTGTAAATTTCAGAACTTCCAAACCTACATCCACGTTGTTTCAAGGTTTCGTCGCTGAAACAAAATAACACCTGCTAGTTATTAAATAAAAGCAATGGAAAATACAAATATTATATGTTAAAAAAAAACAATTGCAATTTTTTAATACAAAAACTAACTTAATGAAATGTAAAAACTTTTATGAAAACTAAGATTTAAGGGAAGTATCAAAGCGAAGCAATACTTTAATTTTTGGTCGGGTAATAGGTTGTCTATTGTATAGCTATTTTCATCGTCTCGCAGTTTAAAAACTCGCTAGCTATTTTTCTTTTCGTTTTACCACAGCCTTTCCGTTGGCACAAATTTGCATACATTAATAATTATAAGCAATGTGTACCAGATATAAGGTCTCCAGGTTTGAAATGAGTTTGTATAGAATTAGATCATAAAAATTATTTAGTGCTCATTTAAAAATAATGAAGCCCTTTGAATAAATGAATCGCTTGAACAAAATGAAAGCAACAATAAAAACAACAAGTAGGTAAATATTTCAAGTAACGTCGCATTCGTGCAACACAACAAGCTATTGGCGACGTCCGGGTTCAAAGACACAAGGAAAAGATCTGAGGACAATACCACGTAACTTTGGGGTGACGGAGGTCGTTAAAGAGCATCCACCCCACTCTCCAAACTTCCACACCAACGTAAGAACATTTGAGGTCACAACAGATTTAATGTGCACGGCACCATATACAAATCGCTTTTTGGTTGGACCCAACAATAGAAATAGGATCTTCACCGTTTTGAATAAACAGTATTTCTTCAAAATATAAAATTTACCAAAAGTACTTTCTAACCCTCTGAAAGTCACGCAATTTCCTAGAAGTGTTACCATTGCTTTTCTCCTCAGAAAACATAATGACTATTCATTCATCCATTGGTTGAAACAGTCGAAAGAAAAATGCTATTAGTCAAGAAGTTGCCAACTGGTTATAAGTCGGGCAGGAAAAACTTCAAGTTGCAGAATGTTGCAAGTTGCGAGGACGTATGTGTGATGAATCTCTCAGACAGCAAGAATAGTACTAGTAGGTAGGAATTTAATTAAATTCGCACTGGATTAACACACCGGCAATGGTTCGGGATCAATGCCGAAGGGAGAGATCCAAGGACGATATCACGTTATTTTGAACCACGGTCAGACGATGATCACACCTGAATTGGCACTCCAGTCTCCAAACTTCAACACCACGTCACTTGAGGACATTTCAAGCCAGGACAGATTTAGCGTACAACAGCCCCTTTGTACGTGTCATTCTTCGGTTGGATTCCAACTCGAGACTTCCGGTTGCAAATTTATCACTCTTCTAAATGGACTACCGAGGCTAAATATAATAACGAACTATATTTCTCAGACTGAAGTTGTTTTGTAAGTTTCCCGCAAATTGTACACAGTATACGCTACCCTACAATAATGGACCGGACGCAAGCGGCTTTGTAAAAAGTCCGACTTCTTGTTTGGGGGTGTTTTTCGTGGGACCTATGCATGTTGTTCCTGGTCGATTGAACATCGACGCCTACATGAACATTTTGGACAATCAGGTTCTTCCTACGCTCTGGCAATTTTATGGAATGGACGAATGTTACTTCCAGGACGACAGCGCTCCGTGTCATGTTGCTGCCACTGTCAAGCAGTGGTATCACGATATGGACGTAAAACATCTTCCCTGGACTGCACAGAGTCCCGACCTAAGCCCCATTGAACATTTGTGAGAAGTGTTAGAGCTTCTTTTACGGACCAAGGAACCACGTCGGAAATGTATAGCTGAGCTGGCGACATTCTTGCAGCAGAAATGGAAACAAATACCCATGGCTGTGTATCAGAACCTTGTTGAAAGTATGCCCGAAAAGGACGCTGGTGTAATTGCAGCAAGTGGGGTACCATCCCTTTATCAAAGCATGTATTATTTCCTTGATACCATCACATGTTTCTGTCCGGTCCATTTTTGCATGGTAGTGTATTTATGGGTATATATTATGTATAATAATAATATCGCGTAGATATAACAGTATATTTCAACGGAGAAACGTCAAAATCTATTATAAATGCTTGATGAGATAGTATGAAGGAAGACGAGTGAATTGATGCTGAATCAGGCCTTACAAATAATCATAAAATCATGTTTTTAAAAACTGGATGCTGTGACGATGGATGATAATGGATGCACCCCACCCAGAGGGGTTCTTCCCCTCATTCATGCATTAGTATTTTTTCATAAATATCTCGTATGAAACTAGAAGAGAGATACAGATTCTGCAAATTTATAATTGAAATAAAAACTGCTTGACAAGGAGTCAAATTGTGTTTTACCTTCGACAGCAGATTTTGATTCCTTTCGTAATCGGATTGATAATCCCATAATCTCCTAGTGCGAATTTACCTGAGAATATATAAAGGGTTTTTATATCACTGTTCATTGTTGATTCAGATAAAAATGTTATGCAATCGGCCTTACAATAAAGGCGAACCTGGGTATTTTGAAAAATAGGTCTTCTGGTACAACGAACCATCTTTGTCACCCCAAAGACCAATTGGTAGGTTAGGCATTGGTCTCACAACCACTAATTCTCCTAGTTCTCCTGTAACTGAATTTTCTGAAAATAAACAATAAATTTTTTGAAACATGAAGCAAAAAATATAGTGCAACTTGGATGATTCAAAGTTGAAGGGACTTCTAAAAAAAATTCGAATTATCCAAAAGTTACATACTTTAACTATAATTTAAGGTCTGTTGAATGCTTGAAAAATTTAACTTGTCAATCAGTAAATATGTATTCAGAAAGATCATGGTATGAAAGACTTAAACACAATATGAAAAAAGTCCAAGAATCATCGAGTCGAAGAATGTCTCTTAGTGATTTATTTTTGGGACATCAAAGAAACAGTTACAAACGGTACAAATACACAGCAAATACTAATATTAGACTGGAGTTAGAGTTTGTAGAACTTCGAAGGAGCTCATCAAGAAAGCTCACACCCGAAGCCGTGCCATTCAGGAAGTCTAAGAAATTATTTTGAATCACATATCTTTTCGAACGATCACGTGGTCTCGCCGAGAGTGACAGCAAGAAGCTACAATATCAACAACACCCACGCGGTACATTCTCATTCTCAACACATTTTATGTATCTACACAAAATAACGTAAGCGACAGTACTTATTACATTAAATACAGAATATTATAGTTTGTGAAAAAAATTTTACAGTGTCTGATTGTTTTGTAGAATTCTGTCGCTTAAGGTTAGCAAAATAAATATAAAGAAAGAATGAATACATATTGATATGATCCAATCAATCCCCATCTAAAGATAACGAATTAGGGTTCAAGTAAAGATGACCTGAAGAAAAGCTACCCCGGCTGTACGTATATATATAATATATATGTGAATTTTGTAAACCTGCTGTGGACAAGCGATATCTGGCTTTCATTTTCACAAAAATACCAAATAAAAAAAGTATCTCTCAAACTACCTTTCGAGACCCTAAGCCAAAACCTCACGAGGGCCTTCAGTAAATCTTGCGTGACTTCAGCTAGTTAGAGCGGAAGAGCTGAGCCACATTAAGAACTCAGAATTTGAGCTGAGGTACATAAGAAGAAATACCAAACTCTCTGATATCGCACTTTCGCTGTAAAAGTGTCCCAACTCAAGAAATACATTTTACCTCGTAAAGTGTTTCAAAAGTTTTGCGAAGCCTGTGAAAACTGTGGAAAGTAGGTGTTATCATTAACGCCGCATTGAAGCTAAACAACTCGTTACTGGCGACAGTTCTTGACCAAATTCAAAGGCGGCAAAGTTCCGAGGACAACACCACGTAGTTTTGAATCACGGTCAGATGACGAGGTAACACTTGAGCTAGCACTCCAATCTCCAAACATCAATACCACGCCAACGTGAGAACACGACAGATTTAACATGCATGGGCAACCTTGGTGCACGAAGGTATTTGAATGCATTCGAACTCGCAACCCTTCTGTTGCTAATCCGGTACTCTTCCAATCGGTCTAACGCGACTCCAATGAACACTGTGAGTGTTAGAAGTTAAGAAAGTGTTACAGGTGACGGATTTAAGACTATACATAGATCCTCAACCAAAAACTCAAACTCGACTTAATTTTAGTTATGGAATTCTTCAGCAAAGATGTCAATATGTCTATATAACTATACCCCATTTGAAAAAAAGTGGTTTACCAAGAAATTCCACTTGATGCAGTACAGATAATTTTTATTTAACCCTCTGAACGGTCACGATTAACATTGCTACTTATCCACAACGCACGTAATCTATATATATAATTCTCTTACGTGGCACGCAAAAAAGACGTTATTTGTTATCGCGTTTTGGCAACATTGTACGATTGTTTGTTTGCCACGAAGCCTCGCGCCTGAATTGAATTTATTGCGTTATCGGATAAAATTTTATTGAACAAAAAATTTAGTGGATCTGTTGCAGTTTATAATAGAAATCAAAGAAAGCGGAGAATCTTTTCAGGACAATTTAAAAAACGGTCCTTTTCATGGCCAACAATTATAGTTCAAGACGCTTTCACTAAAACTTTCGACAACAAATTCAATGAAACAGTGTGAGTGGCTCGAGTGCTGGGGAAATGTACACACAAACAACATGCTGGGTATACAATTTCTAAAGCAGCGCTGACATTTCGAGTCAAAATTTTCATTTGAATTCTGATTCTAGAGGTACTGTAAAAATCGTTTCTGAAAAAAAGCAAATTTAGGTTTGAAAAATATATTTTTGGAATATCATATTTTATAAACAATCCCTTCAGCTAGGACACGTGTCTTCATTGATGCGAGTGAAGCGAGCATATGTTCGCGCCGCGAAGGATTGCAAAGCTATCCTTCGGGGGTTGGCGAGCGTTAGCGACCAGGGGGTGGGTTATTCAATAATATTCGTTGAAATAATTACTGAAAGCGTTTTATTTGTCAAAAAATCATGCATTAGACATGCATTGAATCCGGCGGATATATGAGTGCAAATCCCTCATAGCACTAAGAACTATTTTACAAAAATTCTTTAGAAGGAAGTATTTTTTTTTTGACAAGCACGAATTTGGTAGCTGCCTTGAAAATTATGTTGTTCTGTTGATTAAACAGGCTGAGGTATGCTGAGATTCTGTTGATATTCTTAACAAACGCAGCTTCCATCTTATTCCCCTTTTTTTTTAAAGAAAGTAGCCTCTCCTATTTAAGTCTATAACGAGGCCGCTGTATCACGATTGGAAGAGTAACGGATTAGCAACTGTGGGCTTGCTAGTTCGAATCCAAACCAAATACCGTCGAGTACAAAGGGGGCATCACTGATAAAAGGAATGTAGGGAATAAAAGGAAGTATCCTGTACTTTTACGAAATATTACTTACTTGTAAAAACACTTTTTTACACAGTTAGATTCCATCTTCGCTGAAGAGAGAGAGAGTGCCACAACTAAAAAAATGTGTGGAGTTTGAGTTTTTGAATGATCATGTATGCCCCATCTCTCAATCTGTCTCCTGTAACATTTTCATAACTTCTAACACTCACAGGTTTCCTGAGGGCTGTGGTAACCCGGTTGGAATAGTAACGGATTAGGTTCTCGAAATAGGTTTAACTATGTCGAAGTATCTTTGAGAGTGTGCTGTACAGATTATAGTTTTGTTTCAGGTACGATGAAATATCCTTTACAGATAAGCCTTTGGTTATATAGAATGTGGTAGCAAATTACCTTTTTCGTCTAGCGCTTTGATGTCAACACCAAATCCAAATGCTGGAATTTCTTCTTTATAAATTGGCAATGTGCTATCCATTGTTATAGAATTGCCCAGGAACTCAGTGCAACCTACAAAAATATGTTTTCATTCATTAAAATAACAAACAATTTATCTGATCTAAACAAAACAGTGACAATGATTACAGCCAACAATATTTTTTTATTCATCAATGATAAACAATCTGTCTGGTCTCGTAATGGTTATACTTGCCACACTCCCCAAAATTAACCAAGAAAGGCGTAGACCATTATAGGTGTTACTATGGTTGTAAATGAAAGTACAACACGCATTTTTACCTTACTCATAAACAAAGCAAATTGCTTGAAAATAGCCATCCTGATGTATAAAAATTTACATACAGAATGTAGCATAAGCTGCGAAAGGATTGCATGAATTTTCCTATAATGCTATTTTTGAAGTCGGAAAAAAAATTGTCCAACTAAAAATTAATAATATTTGACTTTAAAAGGTGTATATTAAATTGTAATAGCATATTGCTTTTGCTTGTTTATAGCACTTTCAATATACAAACCAATATGAAATTCCACTACTGAGTTTTCCTATCAAATTTTATTTTCAATCACTTTTTTCAGTAATAAATATCCGCGTTGCAGATATAAACACCATATTCTCGTTCAGACAAGATACAAGTTGTTGTAATAATTAAACCTTTCTAACTGAACATTTTTTGCTCAACCTTCCAAGTGGCTTCGACGAGATATATCGTCCAAGATTTGGTCAATCTTGATAATGACGAGATATCTCGTCGAACCAAAACAGTTCTATCACACTAAAGGGGAATGAAGATCTATGTAAGAAAAACTGTCAATTGTTCTTTGCCTAGAACTGGTGAGAGTTTGGAACAGATTTTTGCATATGAGACTTACCACACAGTGTGGTTTTTGAAATTAGTATAAACCAACAAGAGAGAGTTAAAGAACCGTATACATTTTTTCTCCAATAGAAGCTTATTCACGTATTATCGAGAATGTTTTATTTTCTGTGTTAATAAGAAGTGCTGCCACATCACACCTTATGTGAACTGAGAAGATATGCCTCTCTGGAGGATATTTGTGAAGGTCGCCCGAATGTATGAATGAAGAAGAAACAAGGATACTTCAATCCGCCAAACAGATCATGGCATCTTCGAGATTCAAACTCATAACCAAGCACATCATTCACATTTTCTTAAGAACGGCTCTTTCAGCCGTTCGGCAACTAATGGCTCAAAACGTCCAGGTGGTTTTGACGAGAAATCTCGTCCATCAAGATCTGATCCATTTTTCTAATTAAGGTGAATCTCGTCATTAAAATATTACGGGTTTTCAATGATGACGAGATCAAAATATGGTCCGTTTTGTTAATAACGAGACAACTTAACAATGAGAAACCTCCACGAGGGTTAGTATAGCTATACATCCAAATCCCTTCGAATCGCTATCCAGATAAATTCAGTCGAAAGTATGACACTGCATGATATCTCGTACATCAAGATCTGGGTCAGTTTTCCTTTAGACATACGTCTTTGAGACTACCTAAAGGAGGTTTAATACCCCGATTTTCTTAACTACTTGAAATAAAGTGTCTGCTTTCGTGTATGCCGTGTCCAGACGAATCTATAGGACATACAGTAATGAAATTTGGCACACTGGTAGTCTTAATTTTATGTAAATTTCGTGAGAAGCCCGAATTTTAAAATATAATTTAGAACATTTTTAATTAATTTATTGGCATTTTTTTTATTATTTGTTTTCTTTAGAATGGCAACAGTGTGAAGAGATCACATATTCTAAGTTTATTTTTTTTCTATCATTCCCTGATCACAAACAATTCCAGCAAAGCGAAACAAAACATAAAAAATTTCACTTGCGCTTATTTCTTTTTTATTCCTTATTCCATGTTCCTATCTTCGCGATTGGTAAAGATCGAAGGAAAATTTCAATTGATTTGAAATCTTCGAAACATTTTACACCATATCAATACCTTAAATGTTATTTTCTTTTGATAAATAATTTTTCGATTGTAACTTTTATATTTTCGCAATACGAATCAAGTATCAGTGAGGTGGAAGGAATGAGGTGACATGACCGTGTCATGTCGGGTAAAAGTGAAACTCATTCTTAAAATTATTGTTTTTTTATTTTTTTATTAATTTTTTTATTGTTTTTTATTGTTATTGTTTTCAGTAACAGTAAGGACTCAAAGAACTGTCACGGGCAACGCCGTGCTGGCTTGTTATTATTTCTTAAAGTTAAAATGTTTGTCTGAAATCAAATGCCGTATCACTAAAACGATATTAACTATGTCCTTAAACACCAGTGATATATAGTTTCCGTATTATTTGTAATATTTGTGATACTACTGATAAAAATATCTGACTGCATATTATAAATAACCATAGGAAAATAAGACATTTGTTACCGAAGATTGCAGAAAATATGACATCCTTCTTCACTTTTTCATACACGAAATCATAACTATTTGGCTTGACGGCAGTTCCCGCAGCCAAAACAACTTTTAAATGTCTCAGCTGATTTTCGTTAGCTAAAAAACAAAAATGATTTATTCTTCATTCCTTGCTGAAACTATTTCTTTATGTAAATAAAGTTAAACACAGTTGTTATTTTTAATTAACGTAACACCGGAGCAACGCAACGAACTATTGGTGGTGGTACCGGATCAATCCCCGACGGAAAAGTTTCGTGGACAACACCACGTAGTTTTGAGCGACTATCAGATCACAAAGTCACACTTGAACTAGCACACCACTCTCCAAACTTCCACAACACGCCACCGTTTGGACATTTGAGACAACGACAGATTTACTGTGCTCCACTTTTCTTTGTATACGACGGTATTTGGTTGGATTCGAACTCACGACCATTCAGTTGCTAGTTCGTTACACTTCCATCCGGGCTACCGCGGCCGTTAAACATATCAAAAATATTATGAAGGTAGAACCTAATTCAAATTTAAACGAAGTAAAATAATACATCTTGCTTTAAGATGCAACGCATAAAATAAATTTAGCGCGATAACATTTGCAAAAGGTGAT
This sequence comes from Metellina segmentata, assembly GCA_947359465.1. NCBI lineage: Eukaryota > Metazoa > Arthropoda > Arachnida > Araneae > Tetragnathidae > Metellina > Metellina segmentata. The sequence continues at coordinate 75,307,192 of OX375882.1, forward strand.
TTTTTTTTCGATTGAATATAAACCTCAATGTACTGACCAGATCTTGATGGACGAGATATCGCATCCAACAAGATCTGGTCAATTTTACAAGCTACGAAATACCTCGTCGAGTTAACCAATAGGATGGTTAACCGTATTGTGTGCTTTATATTTCAGCACACATGTCAAACGTGTTTCTAAATGACTATAATTATTAACTCGAAAAAATATACAAAGGATTTAAAGTATGGCAGGCCAATCAATATGAGATAATATCACTTTACATGGGATGTATTCCATCTTGTTAAGTCCATCCAAGACAGGAGATGGAAGAAACAGGTGAGTTACTTTTAACTCACCGATCATGTTCCAAAAGTAAGTCGGAGTGAGGAAAAAAGGCTCTCCTTCAAAGATAACCAACGTCATCCCCATGAAATGTAACATCGCGAAAATAGCCCATGTCACCCAGCCTGGCTGAAAGTAAGACGATGAATAATATTTTGCATAGAATATCTATGTAAATAATTATTTTACGAGGCACACAAAAAAAGACGATATTTGTAATTGCGTTTAGGCAATACTGTACGATATTGTTTGTTCACCATCAAGCCTCGTGCCTCAATTGAATTTATAGCGTTATGGGAGGAAATTTTATTGAAAATATAAATAATTAAAGTTTATTGCATTACTTTCTTCCAAAATGTCAAAAACAAGGGCTCTATTCAGGGCCATTTAAAAAAACGGCCATTTTCAGGGCCAACAATTATAGTTCTACAAGATACCTGTCGCTAGAACTTTCGACAAGAAACTCAATAAAAAAGTGTATGGGTGACTCGAGTGCTTGAGAAATGTACACACAAACAACGTGTTGGGTATTTGATTTCCAAAGCAGCGCTCACATTTCGAGTAAAAATTTGTTCAAAGATTTCAATTGAATTCCATATTGTTAGAGTTCTGATTCCAGAAATGCTGTACGAGGACTTAACAATTTACAACATTTTAACTTACATTTAAAACTAAACACACACACAGATATATATATATATATATATATATATATATATATATATAGGGGTAGGGTACATCCTGACAACTCGAAATCATATAGCAATGTGGGGTCGGAAATGCTTTCCTGAAGTGGTGTTGTACACATAAGCACCGTAAAGAAAACAGACCGTAAGTGAGAAATCGTTTTAATAATACATGAAAAGAAGCAAAAGGTACATGGATTAAAGTAAGTGTTCGAAGTTTCTTCCACGGGCTACAATGCACGCCTCATATCTCCGACGCATGGACATCCGAACATTCTGGAATACTCCAGGCATATCTCGAATTTCTCCGGCAGCTACTGCATTTCTTGCAACCAGCTCCTCAACATTGTCAACAGGGGTGTCATAAACTAGCGATTTCAGATGACCCCAGAAAGAAATAAAAATCAAGACATGATAGGTCGGGTGACCGAGCAGGCCAACGCACGGGACCACCACGTCCGATCCACTGCTGACCAAATGTGACATCCAGGTAGTTACTAACATCTCCGCTATAATGGGCAGGGGCTCCATCGTGTTGGAACCACATTGTCTGTTGCGTCGATGCAGAAATCTGTTCATCTCTCAAAAGTTGTGGCAATATTTGCTGCAGAAAGAGCAAGTAGTTAGGTCCGGTTAGACGAGACGGTAACAGGTAAGGTCCGATGAGGTGATCTCCCATAATACCGGCCCATACATTGACCGAAAATCGAATCTGTGCTGCACGACGTCGTATTGCATGCGGGTTCTCGACCGTCCAGATATGGTCGTTATGCGTGTTGAAAATTCCTTCCCTTGTGAAGGATGCCTCATCGGAAAACAACACTTCAGCAGGAAAAAGGGGATTTGTAGCACATTTTCCAAGGTACCACTGTGCGAAAGCAATACGAGGTGCATAATCCTCCGGTTGCTGTGTCTGGACACGCTGCACGTGAAACGGATGCATGTCTTCTTCTCGGAGAATCCTCCAGACGCTGCAATGGGAAACCCCGACTGCGTTTGCTACACTTTGTGTACTCGTTCTTGGATTCCCCTGTACATGCTGCAGCACATTCTGTTCGACGTCTGCAGTCCGTGCTGTTCTTACCCTGTCCCTGTCAGCTCTTTCTAATGAACCTGTCTCAGCTAACCTCTGGTGCAGTCTTGCAAAGAAATTATGACTGGGGATACGCCTCGTCGGATATCGTTCCGCGTACAAACGCTGTGCGGCTGGCCCACTACAATTTGCAGCCCCGTACGCCAAATGCATATCGGCTAACTCTGCGATCGTGTAATCATCCATCCTACTAACTTGGCGTTCTTGTGCGAAATGAAGATTCCCTACACGAAAGCTCGGGATTTTCGCACAACGCCATCTACCGCGTCAGGAAAGCATTTCTGACTGCCCATTGGTATATGATTTTGGTTCGTCAGGATGTACCCTACCCCTCTTAGAAGTTCTGAAACGGTTCACTGAAATAAATATATATATATATATATATATATATATATATATATATGATAGAATTTTTGTAGAAAAATTAGCTATGAAATCAATAACCGAGTTAATAATTACTTCGACAGTGACGAAATATCCTAATTTAGATCTGTTGAATTCTGTGACACTGAAATTGTGAAATTGTTGAGGGGAGAAGGGGCAAATATAATATTCCAGTTGCAAGGTAAAATTCATGTTCGAATCCTCAAGTGAACAACCAATATCAATCCTAAATGTCTGTTAGATGCTGCAGGGCGTCAGTATAGTTAGTGTTGCATGTTGTCTGCTTAGTAAACAAAAGATACCTCTGCGCAATAAAGTCATCACCAGGGCTTTAAGCCACACAACGAGACATTTTACTCTTGCTTGTGGATTGTTACATCCCAGAATTCCCTTAATTGTATATTACGTTTCTTCATTTTAAATTGTACTTGAAATTTTATGTGATAAAAGATTATTTTCTTTTTAGAAAACTATTTTGTTAACAGATCAAAAAAGGTTTGAGCGGAAAAGTGAAAAACATTACTTCTGCTGGGCGTTCGTGACGTCTTTTTATTTATACTAGACCCTTCCAATTAACACTTTATGTTTCTTATCACTTCTCATGTGTGTTTTGCCAACATCCATGTGGCTTTATTTTGTTTCGTTTTCTTATATTGGTAAACAAAGTATTCTAGTATGTTCACGTGCATGCTAACTCTAAGGATAATACCCCCATATTTTCCCAAAAATAAAACCATAAGAGCCCCGAGCCTGTTGGACTTAGTGTTCTAAAAAATAGTTTTCTTGGATAAAAAAAGCCTAAATTCATATTTTTCCAGAGTACTTGAACTCATTTTTACTATTATACACAACTTTAATAAGTGGAATCAAATATTTGCATGCATACATATACTTGCATGCAACGCCAGAAATTATTTTCAGTCAACAATCCAGAAATAATATTTTATAAAATTAAAACGATAACCAGTTAGATTAAAAGCCAAGTGCTGCCAAAACCACGATAAACTACATTTTAAGTTAACCTCGATATCTACCCTGCTAGAGCATTTGGACAGTAGAAGTAAAATCGCAGACCATCTGGCTTGTTCGTTTTTGCACTAAAAATCCCTTTCAAATCACAGGCAATCACGTGCAGAATTTACGGTTTAAATATTCCTAGTATCTTACCGCTTCAAAACAAAGTAAAGCTGTTCTTGCATAAGTTTATTTTATGTTGATTGGAATTTAATACTGCTACAGAACTTTCAACTAATACTACAATTTGCTTCGACGAGATATCTTGTTCAAGGCCTGGCAACGTTTGCTAATGACGAGATATCTTCTCATAAATATATTACCAATTAGTTGAAGACGAGATTTCCTAGTCAATTTCCTTCTGATCATCGTGATCGTGCTTTCTTCTAATAATGAGATGTCTTATCAAACAAGATCTGGTGAGTTTTGGAAATGATGAAATACATCCATGAAGCAACCCCTAGTATCAAATTACGAATAACTGGTTTTCAATTTTAAAATAAAATAAAAATAATTGAAACCATATTCAGAATACCTAGTCAAGAATGTAGCCCCAAGTTTGGTCTTTACGGTGGTTAAGGATTATTAAAATGCTGCGCGCGCATGCAAGAATCTATCTGAAACATCAATGCTGGTGAACATAGCACGCGCAATCAACAGTCGGACAAGTGCACATACTGTTATCTAGAGCTGTTTAGTAGTTTTATATTTAGGTACAGGACAAGCAACATTCGTCACCTTGAAAAGATTGCTCTTGCAGATACTGCTCTTTCGACTGGGACAGCAATATTATGTAGTGTAAAGGAAGGCACTAATTTTTTTCAGAAACTGGGACATACTTTGTGATTTATATAGAAATCAATCACAACACTCTTTGATTCAGATAGAGGTTATTGTCTTTTGCCGTGATCCTGAACGTGGAACTTATATTCCAAAGGAGTTTTGAATGTATACGACATGTATATCTATGAATGTCGTGAAAAAACTTCTCATTTGAATTCATTAAGCGACAGATTTTTATAACTGGCGTTTTGGAATTTAAAATTTAAAAAAAATTGTAATTTCATTGACATAGTATATTAAATCAGAAAACACAAGTATAGATTCAAAGCAAGAAAAGTATAGACAAATAGCTTATGTGTTTTCCGTCATTATTTTAAGTGTTCTGAGAATATACAGAGTGTCCTAAAAGTTCCCGTACTCCAACTTTAAAAAAATTATTACCCGACATAAATATCGAAATAATGCAAAACCGAGAAAAGATACGCTATACGAAAGTCGTTACACCAGACTTTGTGCAAGAAACTCAACGAAGGATATTGCAATCTCCGCATCAATCGGTGAGGCGGTTGTTGTTACAAATGGGCAAATCACATGGATTAACAGATTAGGCTTTAAGAGCTTTGTATTTTCGTGCTTATCGTGTAAATACGTTCTAAATGCTAAAGCCACCGGACAATGAGAAGAGGAAGAGGACGCAAAACTCTCGCATTTGAGCTATGACAAATCCCCATTCATGAATAAAAAACTTTTACATTCTCAAAAGATTGGCGCGTTTGGAGTACTGTATCACGCAAAAAGATTTTGTTGGGCCTCTATTCTTCAAAACAATTGTTGGTGGCACTGTATTCAGAGAATTTATCCAACAGTATGTTGCATTATTAGAAGTGAATGAATGAGATTCATGGTTCCAACAAGACGGTGCAACCTGCCATACAAGTTATGAAACCAAAGGGTATGCTTCAAGATTTTTTTGGCTATCGACTGATCTCAAGAAATCTTTGGCCACCTAGTTTCTCTGATCTGACCATCCTTGACTTTTTCTGTGGGGATATACAAAGCTTATGAAGATAGATGGGCAAATACTAGATAATCTGAAAATTGCCATTACTCAAAGGATACAAGAAGTCACTTCCAGCTTCTTGAAACGCGTTTCTAAAAATGTGCACAAACGATTTCAGCTTTGCCTTCAAGAAAAGGGCGGACATTTTGAACATTTATAATAAATGTAAGTTCAACTTAATTTTCTATGTTATGTTAAAAGTGCTCTTCACCATTAGCATAAAAATAATTGCTTTAAAGTTTGTTGTTTTCTTATAATAAATTCACGAATCGTGAATACGGGAACTTTTAGGACACCCTGTACAAAAGTCGTCAAATGCAGTTGTTGGTTTATTTCGCATCAAATCACTTTTTTCATACCTCTCTTCAAAAATAATCTTACTTTTAACTGAATAGTCACAGAAATTCCAAGAAAAGGGTAATTTAACTTTTAGCAAACGAATAAAAGTTAACAAGGTTAACTTGCTAAGTTTTGCAAATAAAATAAAAGAAGGTGGATTTTTGTACTTTCCAAGTACTTTTGAAAAGTGGCAATTTTTAAACATAGACAAGACTAAATCGTAATTTTGGCTACTAAAAACAAATAGAACGAAAGGAACTTTGAATTTTTGTAAAGTATATAATGAACAAATATTAATAAAGTTAACTTTTTAGTTTTTGCTCATTTTCAATATTTTAATAGGTGTTATCATGAAAATGTTTTATTTTTATGCATTTTTAGAAGGCTATTTTGCAATGACATTGTTTTACTTTGAATCCTCTCCAGGGAATATATTATGCTAAGCGATTAATTTCGTTAACCAATGATTAATTACTTTTAACAACACGCACTGTGTATTAAAGTATACTATCATCGGATGACACATTTTTTTATAAAGAAGCAATATTTTAAAGAGTACAAATAATACGTATCTATCAACAGACCGGTGAAAATGAACACCAGACGCTTCCTGGACCAGAATCATTATGTAATGAGAAGTCTCTGAATCCTGTTAAAAGACTCTGTAAAAAATATAAGTTTGGTAAGAAATAAAATATAATTAATCCGTAATTTAATATATTCATCAAAACTCAATATAAACAAGTTTTTATTTGATTCAAACATTTAAAAATCTGGGGAGAGGAAAAGTTTTATCTGGTTGTCTATTTCACATAGGTATCTGACAAGCAAGACAAAAACCAAAGATAATGTTTTCGTGAGTAAAATTTGCCAAAACTAGCTAAGAATTTAAACGCATCAACTTTGCAACTTTCGGATTTAATATTTCAAAATATATCTGATGTTGGTTTATGCTTTACATTCTAAGAAACAAACTACTGTTGATCAATAAGTGTACATATCCCTAAATTTCAAGGTGGGTCGAAAACAAAACTATATCCTAATTATATCCTTTAATTACCCTATGTTTATTTCTCTCTATAGTGTCAATAAAATTTTTTTCGTGAGTGTATATTTATTTACTCGTAGGAAAACACATTGTTACAATACTACTGTTGATCAATAAGCGTAGATCCCTATATTTTAAGGTGGGCCGAAACCCAAATTGTTTTGATCAACTTCTTCCATTATTTAACTACACAGTGTCTATTTACAGTTACTGATCAATAAGTGTATATACCCCTAAATTTCAAGGTGGGTCGAAAGCAAAACTATATCATAATTAAATTATTTAATTACCCAAAGTTCATTTCTCTCTATAGTGTCGATAAAAAATTTCTTTGTGAGTGTATGTTTATTTACTCGTAGGAAAACATTGTTACAATACTACTACACATTGATCACATTGATCAATAAGCGTAGAGATTCCATATTTTAAGGTGGGCCGAAACCCAAATTGTTTTGATCAAATTCTTCAACTATTTAATTACACTGTGTCTATTTTTGTCTTTTGTGTCTGTAAATATTTCCTTTTGTGTTGGTTTATATCCATTTTAGATGTGAGAAAAATATTGCTTGGTCATATCTCTAGTCCTTGAGGCATAAAAACCATGCAGGTGCATCTAACTATAGTTGTAGCGCCCATGTTTATGCTAATGACAGTGTCTCCCTCTGACGGTTAGCAATATGAAATAGGCAGTCGAGAGCCAAGTTTCCCATGCGCGGACGCATGGTCTTCTGTATCCCTAACTCTTAACTAAATTTAATATGTGTGTTGTGTGTAACTTAGATCTCATTAAAGATGTTACACTAAATTTTGGCTCACTAGCATTCCATTTTCTTACCCCAACAGAACCCAGTGGCTTTCCCCGGCCACAAACTGACGCCCAACGTGTGTTCGAATGCGTTGTTGAAGTCAAAATTTTAACTTGGCTCCTGGCTCGGTAATTTTTTCAGATAATGCGCACTTAGGACAAAGGTGTCGCTTGAAGAATCCTTCAACCGTTTTGGATTTTGCTAAGCACATGGAAACAGGTTAGTTTCTGTGCTGTACGGACCATCAGTCTCCGCTTATGGATAACAGGTATTTTCTGTTTACCTTTTGTTTCGCCAGGCCAAACTGGGAAACCATTCTGTAGTAATAATGCATTCCTTTGTGTTCAAGTAACATCCTGTTACCAAAAGGCTATATCTTGTATAAATTACTTGTTTGAGTTTTGAAAATTTGTCTCAAAAATGATATATCTAACAATCTTTTAAGATTTTAATTATCTTTTAAGCTATATCATTTTCTGAAAATAAAATATTCTAATTTCGATTTGAAATTTAAATGTTCGTGCTTATCGGATAGGAAATTATTCGGACCTTGAAAGTATCATTCTTTGGTTTAGTAGACAGGAAACAATTTTTTTCTTGTATATTGTTGATATAAGATATATTTTATGTGTGATCTTAACGATTTATTTTCGAGTTAAAAGCTTATGAATAGGTTTTTAGTGCATTTCATAAAAGGAAAGAAATATATCATAGTGTTTTTGTAGTATTTTAAAATTCAAGAATGATTGGAGTAATAATTAGTATTATGAAGTACACATTTGTAATTTTATGTGGTATCTAGTTTTGAGTATCACGTGATCAAGGAGATGCTCAGGGACAATGGACATGTAAAGTAAGAGGGACTACTCATTCATTCGAATTGCACTCCTGTGACCTTGTAATTGAAAGAGAAGGTGTTTATGGTTTTTCGGGTGCTCTGTTTATAATTGTGCATTTTGAAGGAGGATTTTTTTCTTGACGAACGTTATTTGCTTCGCGTAAGTGAGATTTTGTTTTTGTTGTTCACACATTTGGATTGATTGGTTTTTCAGAGCTCGGTTACATGAAAGTTTTTGGGGGTTGTGTATAAAAAATACCAATTGAATTCCTATTGTTTTAACAAATGTGCATTATATAAATTTAGGATTTTAGTTTGATTATATATGTTAACTGGTATACATTTACTGTCATTGTTACTCATTCTTGCATAAAATAATTCTTAATGTCACAATATTGCAAACGTATTAATAATAGTGTTATTGTTAACCTTATTATATTTCTTATCAGAGATTATTTCAGTGAAATATCGTCAATGTTCTGAGAATTTTGAATAAGTGTTTATTATACAAATTTAGAACTTTTACACACATTTTAGATGTTCAATTGAAAGTATTTGGGCTTAATGATGCAATATTCCGTTTAAATTAGTGCATTTTATTTATACTATTTTTAATGGTAAAAATATAAAGTGACTCTGAACAACAGAACTATAAGGAAAATGTCATTCCTCGGTAAAGCAAGAAAATGCGATCTGGTCGGTCTGGCATTAGAGATGGGGGAACATTCTGATGATAGAGATACAGTTATCAAATTAAGAACGATTATTAATTCGAGTCCGGCTTACGAAGAAGAATTTGTAAACAACTTACTCCAGCGTATTATCACTGAGAGACAGGAACTGGAAGCAAAGATCAAGGAAGAGAAAGAAGAAATTAAAAGAAAGGAAGATTTAGAATTCGAAGAGCGAAAGAGGAAGGATGGTTACGAATTCGAGCTACAGAAGTTGAGACTCCAGGAAGAAGCGGCTCGAACGTCAGCTTCCATAGAACAGAATGAAGTTCCACATTCAGCCAAACCCAAACTGGATTTGCAGACTCTGATTCAACGATTTGATCCTGCAACAAACGATGTGAGTTTGTACCTCGTCATCTTCGAAAGGCAAGCCCGAAGAGCTGAAATCCCTAAAGAATTCTGGGCAGCACATTTAATTGGATTGTTGCCATACGATATTGCTCAAATTATTGCCAGGGAAGCTGAAGAAGTTTCCCAAGATTATGAACAAGTTAAGCAGCTTCTACTCAAGCGCTATAAGTTAACTCCAGAAAAGTTTCGTCAATCATTCGTGAGACATGCAAAAAGTCCAGAAAGCTCATGGACAGATTTCGCATATGAAACGAGGAACTATTTTCAGGGTTGGATTTCGGGTCTTGAAATCACCACTTTCGACGGACTCTCTGATCTGATGATTGCAGATCAAATAAAACGCCGTGTTCCTCAGGAGATTCGAGAACATTTCATCGATGAGTGGACTCGGATAAAAACAGTAAAAGATCTAGTGAAGAAGCTGGACGACTATGAAACGGTTCGACCAAATAACAGAAAGGATTTTGCTCCCAAGACGCAAAATAAACTGTGGAATGGAACTCCAAATCCTCCAGCGCAGGGGGATAGCAAGGCCCAGCGTCGGGATTGGAGAGGGGTCAGCAACAACCGTGAAGTGCAGCAGGACAAACGAACATATCCAAGGACACAGCAGGACAACGGAAAGTCCAAAGCTAAAGTAACTTGTTTCTCATGTGGATTAGAAGAACACGTGAAAGGAACCTGCCCAAATTGGGACAAGACTAAAGATGGTAGAGGTGCTAACAGAAATAAACAGTATCCTTTTAGTCAAGACAGAGCCCAAAGAACCTCTGAACTTCAAAACGAAATAATCAGACCTCCCATAGCATGTTATGGATGTGGTTGCCCAGGAGTTATTAAATCAAGATGCAGCACTTGCAATCCAACCGTACCGAATGACTATTCGAAATCACCAAATGTTAATCATCTGGAACTTTACAGTTGTTCAACATTGAGACACCCATTGAGCATTATACAGATCACAATTTGCAACCAACAGGCTGCCGTGTGTGCAGACACGGGTGCGACTTGTTCCGTGGCTGGAGAAAAGTTGTACAAACGTCTCCAGGAGTTTGGTCTAAATTTTGAGGACAGGAAGGTTGATTTAAAGCTTGCTGATGGCTGTGTGAAAACAACAGATGTCCTCAGCACTGTGGTAGATATTGGCATCAATGGTAAGGTGATTCCAACAGAACTTCTTGTCCTAAAACAAGCCAAAGGAAACAGAACTCTTTTGGGTCAGGATTTCCTCCAAGCAGCAGGGATAGTTCTGGATCTACAGCAAAATGAATGGTTTTTCTCTGAAACCCCACAAAAGAAAAACAGTTTTGTTTCCCTAACACGAGTGGCAACGCATGCTACATCTTTATTGGATACATCCCTTCGAAAGGATGAAGATAGAAGACACTTGGTAGTGGAAAAACACCAATTAAATTCTCTCCTGCAGAAAAATCAAACATGTTTTCAACCAGGGGGAGAGCCTACACCGTCAATGGAACACCGAATCACAACTCGTGATCATCTTCCTGTATCAGTGCTCCCTTACAGGACGAACGCCGTCAAGAATGTACAGTACATCCCTGGAAAGGCAAATGTCATTCCCGACATACTCTCCCGCCAAGTTTGTAAAGAAGATCAAAGTTCTTCATGTGAAATTTCTAACATTGTTGTTGCGGACTTGCTCACTCAGAAGTTCCCCACTTCTTATGTCATAGCCAGTATTGATAAACCGTGTGAGCCACTCGCGACTTACCATGTCTCTGCTCTCACACCCTTCAGAGACATTGATACTACTCCAGTAGCCCCTCTTCGTAAGAGAGGTCGACCACCCAATGTACCTGGGAACTCGAACTCAGTTAAAGAACTTCCAAGTCCTTCAGGAACTGCTTCCCGGACTGGTCGCTTTCCACGGAAAGCCAAAAGAATTTGAACTTGACCATAACCACTCCAGAACTTTCCGATCCTGGTCTCCTCACCGGGACGTCGTCGGGACCAGAGGGGGAGTCTGTAGCGCCCATGTTTATGCTAATGACAGTGTCTCCCTCTGACGGTTAGCAATATGAAATAGGCAGTCGAGAGCCAAGTTTCCCATGCGCGGACGCATGGTCTTCTGTATCCCTAACTCTTAACTAAATTTAATATGTGTGTTGTGTGTAACTTAGATCTCATTAAAGATGTTACACTAAATTTTGGCTCACTAGCATTCCATTTTCTTACCCCAACAGAACCCAGTGGCTTTCCCCGGCCACATAGTAGTAAAAGAAACTTGACTGGTAATCTCAAACGAAAATGTGTGGAGTGTTTCATACTTCAATATTAACTATCTTCATGTGATGGACAGGCTGTTAATGTTCTCGTATTTTGTCATTCTGTCTTATCAACGCACCTTCTGAAATCTTCAAGCAAAATATTTTTCGCACAAGCAGTGTTAAAGTGGCATAGAATAATAGTTCTCAGACATAGTGTGACACTAAAGGAAGTTCAATTCCCATAGAACATTTAAACATTAATTTTCCTAAATTCCTTATACATTGACTGAAAAATGTATCTGGAAAAAATCAACTTTCGATAAATTGTTGAAAACAATGCATATTTTTCCTGGAGAGTAAATTTTGTCGTTGCATATCATATTTTAAGACTACACAAGATCTACAGATTAAAACATTTATGAAATATATAGTGATAAAGTTTGGTGATCACATAATAAAAATGAAGATCAAAGGTTATTGGGTACTTGGAAAAAACAAAGATTTTTAGACATATTAAAATTAATACCTATTGGATCTAACTTACGTCTGATGACTCTCCACAATCTGTTTGGCATTGATTTTTAATTATTTCCGCTATTAGCAATATAATGACTAAAGCAACACTAACTGACACAATAAAGAAACACTAAATCAATTACGTTGTTGTCAGGAAGGTAAAAACTAGTTAACTGACATACAGGAACGAGTACTGATGGTAGAACTGAGACTCACACTGCTTCCATGAACAATAGCTTTCGGAATTCCTGTGGTTCCAGATGTGTAGTTAACTAGGACAGGATGAGAACATGAAACTTGTTCAAAAATCAGAGGTGGGACTTTATTATCTTCACTTAGCCCTCTTTTCAAGAAATCATCCAGGAAGCAGCTGAAACAAGCGTTATTCATGTGAAAATATATTTGTTACGCCTGCAAGTTATTTCAGTTTGTATAAAAGTTCATGATATTTTTTCAAAAAGAAGAAGTCTGTATATTTTGAACCTCTTAACTTGAATTTATTTTATTAATCTATGACAACCTGAGGGAAAATAACATTACATTAGATCTTGATATACAAGTCCGGCGTATTGACGCCAATTTCATGATGACTTTAACAAGCCAGTGATGCAATATACATAAAATTAACATTAGAAAATTAAAGTGGCAACTGCTCTTCGGATTTTTTTAAAGTATTGTGGGAAAATAAAAACCCTGGAAAATGTAATTGTACATTTTTATAGTAAGTTGGTCGTATTTGGATTTCAATGCAAATTAGCTTGTGCACTTTAATGAACGAACGAGCAATCAAAGTAAACAATGTAAGATCCTTACTGTTCATATACAGACATGTGTACAAATTAAGATTAATATTTAATCTGTATAGAATTTGGTCAACTGATTTCAATCTAATAGTACGTGCTTGGGATGACCGCAATGCACATTACAGCCTACACTCCAACACAGACCACAGAACAGCAAGTATGTGTAATTGTTTAGATAACTTTCCCTTGATAACTGCCTAACTTAAGGTAGTTCCTTCATTGGAGAAAACTTCTTGACATCAGTATTGTATATATTACCGACAAAGTTTGAAACGCCGGAATTGTATAGACTACCTAGGCATTTTATAGAATGTCCGGCGTTTTTAAGCAAAGTATGAACTATGAGAATTATTATATACTCTCCCTAGGCTTTGTATATCATACCTAGGGATTCTATAGAATGAAAAATGCTATTTAGGCAAAGTATGAAAACAGATCGTAATAAGGCTATTATTTAAAAACCGTTCATTCCTCAAAAATACAAATGTTATTTTGAAAAAATATTGAAAGAGTGCCATAAAAAACTTTTATTCAAAATAATTAAAAAAAATTATAGCTGTGCGAAACAAAATTTATGCTTTTTTTTTTATTAAAGAAATCAAAATAAAATATGAACCTACTTGTTGCACCAGGAAAGGAAATAATTTTAATTTGAATTGCACTGAATTTTATTTCTTATAAAAAATAAAACAGGGTCATTAAATGAACTTTACTAAAAATACACACATTAAAAAATATAAAAAATGTAATTTTTTCATAAAAAAATTAAAAAATTAAATTTAACTTATTTGTTGCAACATGGTAGGCTTGAATGGTGTTTTGAATGTCACTTCATAGCTTTTTTTACGCAAATTAATTTCATATTTTGGCACTTTGTTTTACACATACACATGATGAATCTTTGGCCGCTTTCACTGGACTGAGCAATTGCAACTGACCGAGGAGGAATTTTGTGTTCAGGAATATCTTCTATTCGAAGCAAGTTCTTAGGGCATAAAATGAATTGTGATCTCGCACATAGTTGTTTTAAAATTCCCTGAAAAGTGTCAAGTCATTAGAAACCGTCTCTGTCACACTCATTACAACTGTCAAAATATTGCATGAATCACCTCGGACATTATCGACAGGAATAGGCACTCACACAGTAGTTCCCAAAGAATCAGTGAAAACTTTATTTCCGAATTCATTTTTTTTTTTGGTTTGTATTTCCCGATTTATTTTAGAATCAATTTTACCTTCGATAGCATTTTCAGTTTTGAAACAAGAGTGCCCAAAATATCCAATTGATCATCTTTACTAGAATGGCCCCAGAAGTTTTGAATTTTTCGACGACAATTTGTTCATGAGTACATAGGTTTCCTATAAACCCACACAACAGATAGCAGGAACGGAAATCTTTTGGTAAGCATATCATCATCCTGTTGGTTTACTCCACCATTTACTATAATCCCATCCATGTTTTTTGAAACAGGCTCTTTTTTTTTGCATAAGCTGATTTGTTTCATCTTTTGCATCGTTTGGACGCTTTCTATTATTTTTTTTTCTAGCTGCTCCTCTGTCTTTTAAAACATCTTGTGGTAGGAAAGACGTTGTAAGACCTACTTTAGATTTGTAGCCTAAAAGAGCTTCTTATGGTGTTCTTTTAATTCCAGAATGATAAGCTCTATTTTTTATAAATTGAACGAACTGCATTCCTTCACTCCACTGTTCAGATTTGGTGTCCTACGTTCAAATACTAAGAATATTTTCAATATCTTGATAAGCTCTTTCGACACTACCCTGACTTTATCAATGGCGAGGCTTCCCATAGAGTTCTGCAGTGCTGGCCACAACTCCTTCAAACTGTTCACCACATTATTGTCAAATTCCCTACCATCGTCAAACTGTAATATAAATGGCGCCCAAGCAACGAGAATATGTCCACTAGGTTATAGACTACTTCTTTTGCTCTTCTTGACATCAGAGCCTTCAGAAACACAAATTTTGTGAGATGATCTTGGTACACCATAATAAATTTGTATTATCTGTCTGACTGGGGGACTGAAAATCAATAAGATCTAACTGAAAACGGGAATTAAATTCAGAAAAATTCACAGGTTCCACAACAATGCCCTTTTTTAATGCTTTTTTATTTTTACTGGCAGGGCTCACAAAGGTGAATGTACAGTTCAATATCATGACGTATAACGTTTTTGTATTTAGTTGAAAGTTCTTTCGACATTCTATCACGTCCTCCGTGTCCAATAGCCAAATAAGTTTCATGAAGTACGTAAACTACCTCAGTGTCCGTGACGTAATATTGTATAGTACTGACGCCTTCTTTAACAGAATAAATGAGTTTACTTTTTTTCCACAAACATCACATCATAGCGATTCAGCAACCAATAGTCTCGTGGTTTCTTCTTAGTAGTCATTTTGGTTGTTTTTTTCTTCATTTATTAACTTATGGTTTCGCTTAAGAACAAACTGTTTTTTGCACTATTAACTCGAAGCTTAGACTTCTCATCTTCGAATCGTCATTGCATGTCTATTAACTGTGATCCTTCTCCAACACTATATCTTCCTCTTCCATTTTCATACAGCACAGTATAGACTAACTTTTTGTTTAACAAATTGAAGTAAAATCGCGTATTTGACGCTCCCGAACAAAGCGCAAATGCAAATGGCAAATTCTGAGCCCGAGTGGAGGATTAAAAGTCACGTGCCTTGCCACGTGATATTCGAAATGAATCGGAGATGACTTTCATACATATTTCCGGTTTGTCATTTGTCATTCTATATAATGCCTAGAAAATGTGTGAAATGTTAATCGTTTCATACATAGCCGGACAGTTTTCTGCATTCTATAAAATGCCTAGGTATTCTATAGAATGCTGGATTTCAAACTTTGCCCACATTCATGAATTGCTACCGTTTTGTAACAATATCTTTATCTTCTTAACATTTTAGAACAAGTTAATGCAAAAGTTTACTTAACTCTTCAGGACATAAAAAGTTATTTTGTAACAAAGGTGTGCATTACCTATTTCTAATGGAACTAATATCTTTTGATTTCGAATCCTTTTTTGATGGTATTATTATAACTTTTTCTAGTGTAGGTAAACCTGTAATAAATTAAATCAGAAATTATCTTATATTAGACGTAATCATTTTATTATTATTTTTTTTGGATATATATTTGAATTAAAGCAATTAATGCATCAAAGTTCAAGAAAAAATAAAATGAATGTGTTACATTCGTATTAACATCAATGATTAAACCTCGTTTTAACTCTATTAAGATCTGATGACAAATGTTGAAACACATTACCTGGATAACATTTTAAAGAAATATTTTTTCAATTTACAAACAGTAGTTTGAATAATCTATAACACCTTGGTCTCTGTCTCATAATATCTATTTTTATATTATGTTTTGAATTATTAGTTTTTTTAATTGTTTAAAACAAAATATGACGACATATTTTTTATTTAGAAAATGTCCCTTTTATTTTGGCCACTTTAAAAATAAAAATTAAAGTAATGTGCAATAAATTTACTTAAAGTCAGTACAATTCTAATATGGTGTACTAATTAATAGGATGGAACGAAAAATACAAACAATACGTGTACCTTCTGCAATTATCTTCACTTTATCTAGCATTTCGATTTCTTGACCTTTATTTTTAAATCGATCAATGGTTAACAGAAATTTCGGAGAGACTTGTTGGAATCTATTTAGAATAGCCTGAAAAAATATACAAGAATTAAATTAATAATCCTTATCCACGTTAAAAACAGTTTTTGACAAAGAAATATTATTAAACACTAATTTGCCTAAGAAAATAGGAGCTAAAATTGCAATGTAGGATAAATACAGAGGTTGTTCACACATTTTTTAGACAATGTATATTGTATTCACAAAACTAAATTACATAAAATTCTTGTGTTTTAAATGTTCTATTTGACAGCCCTTTTTCTGAACTATCTTTTGACACCGTCATTTCCAGGATAATAATGCCTTTTGAAGTGTCAAAAGAGGTATTCTACCCCAATTTTCCTGAACAGCTTTCCAGAGTCCTGGAAGTGTTGTGGGACGACGTTTGGATAATGCAGATTTTCAAAATCCGAAAGCACAAAAATCCATAGTTGTATTAAATCCATCGGGAGATTTAGTAGGGATATCAGTGAAGGGTATGGCCTTAATACCGATTTTTTGTTCCATTTCTTTTAGAAAATTTACAGTGAATTTTGATGTGTGACTGCTAGCTTTGTCTTGATGGAGTTCCACAGATTGATGGCACTGTGGGTAAAGCGATGGTATTTCATTCAGAAAAAGTGGCGATAAAATATGTTCCTGATAGTATTTGGTGTTAATCTTGACATTTTTTTCCACTCTCTTTATTTTTAACTTGCCATTATATGAAAAACCAGCAACAATCATGAATCCCTTAGAAAAACTTAGTTTCGACTCTGTGAACCATGTACTTAAATTTTTTTCTCCCCTTTTATGATAATGAATGGCGTTTTTTTTTTTTTTGCTGCAATCATTTAAATACACCTATGATTCATCTAGAGTGACAATTATTTTCTATTTTTCTTTGGATGTTTCTCATATAAAATTTGGCAGCGTGTCCTGCGTTCAGCGATATGCATTGGAAAAAGACGATGCACATTGCGTTTTTTCGCTTTCTTAAGATTTAAATCAACGTTTATCATTTTGTTTACAGTGGACACTGAGCATTTTAACGATTTTGCAACTGTCCTTTGACTAGGGGGATTTTCTTTTAACACTAAGCAACGTACCTTTGCAATAGTCTAAGATGTCCGTTTCTTCCTTGGATACTTGTTTGGAATTTTTGTCCCACTTGAGTCTCCAATTTGACGTTTTTTCCTTTCTTGTTGACAATATTACCTATCGACGCTTTAGATATCACAAAACCATGACTCTCACATCGTTTTGGGGTAGCGGAATATGAATATTTCTCTTCGGAAAGAGCATAAATATAGCCTTCGAACCACTGTTTTGTTAAAAACGCCATTTTGAATAAAAACAAACCTCTCAAGCCGCAGACGATAATTTTGACTTTTAAAACATAGAACAACTGCAATTATTTCTTTTGCAGCAAGCGAATTTTTATTACCGCTAACCAAAATCCTCTAAAAAATATGGGAACAGCCTCTGTATAGGTAAAAATGGGTTATGTTTTTGTAGCAATTCGTGCTTTTAGGTGCACCAAAGTATGATGTAGAGTAGGTGTTCCAAATATAGCCCGTGTTCTTAATATCGCCTACTCGTGTTTGCAAGCTACTATGCGTGACATCTAAGCGTTTATATAGTTACCTTTATAGTCTAGAGTTTTGCCACACGTAGCGGCACCGGGAAGTGTTTTACTAGTTATATCAACAACAATATTGTATCTGAAGTATTTAGTCTCTGATCAACGTATTTTTGTCTCCAATCCATTCAGGAAATATCAAGGTAAGTGTTTCCAAATCATAATTTCGTTTATATGACTTTAAAGTACATTAAATACTAAAAGAATGTATATATATATATAAATATGCTCTACTAGCAACTCGTTTTTGATAATAGTTCCTAATTTCGCTTGGTGGGTGGTAGTAGGAACAGGGGTAAGCGATATTAGGAACCCATTCTTGAAAATTTTATTGGAAAACGTTTTGAAATTTCGCTAGTTAACTTAAACGGACATAAGTAAAGAAGGTATACGATCTCTGAAAACCAAAGGAGAATAGTCCCTAGTGATATTCATTTAGTTTCCAGCTTGATTTCCCAACCCAGGAGGTTGAGATACAGAGAAATAGTTAGGGTAGGCGATATTTGGAACACCTACTATACTCATATCGCTGGTCCCGGTAGAACTATGACAAAGTGCGAAATACGGAGATTTTGTAGAGAAAATCAAGATCTACAAAACTATTTCGCAATAATAACCGACAAAAAATATAACCAAGCTATAGACAGATAATTTTGCTTTGGTGAAGAAAATTTTCATGATGTCGAAAAAATTGCAAAGGGAATGTGAACTGAAATGTAAAAACCGCATATTATCGGAAAGAAAAATTCATAAGAAATCCTAAAATCCTAAATGAAATAATGCCGAAAGATGGAAATGAATAGAAAGTGTTAGAAGGAACGAAGCGTCAACTGTGGCACTGCGTCTTAACCGATGGACATTCATTTGGAAAAAGAAGACAACTTTGAAAGATTCTATTAGGAAAATTGTACTCGGTATATTTCCAGATACTAATGTACCCAGTACGAATCTATATATAGATACTCTTGTACCCATAATAATTCCAGACACCAGTTTGGGATCCAAGCAATGTTGGAATGTTCGTTCAGATTTCCCTTCGAGATTGCTGTGTTGTTCCAGTGTGATTAACTACCTAACCTAACCTAACCCTTCAGGATTGATCCCAGACCGTCGTCAATAGCCCGTTGCGTTGCGCCTGTACAACGTTAATTAACTATCTATCAAATAACCAGATTACAATGTACACATTGTTCTTACCGATGATTACAATGGGTCAATGTTAATCAAAACAAATAGCTTTTAGACGATATTTTTTTCAAATTGGCATGTTCTTTGAAACGTTATAACTTAAATTCTAAATTGTTCAGAAAGACTATCTGCTGGAAAGTATTCCTAATATTATTCTTCATGTTTTGAATCTCCATCAAGTTGCTAGAAGAAATAGTTTTTTCTTACAAATCTTTAATCTAGGAAGCGCAAAAAAATCAACATTTTCTTCAAGAATTTCAACATTTAAAAATCCATTAAAATCTATTTCTTAAGTTCAAAATATTCACTGTATTATATACATCATAACGATTAAAAAACAATTATAATAGGTGAATAGAATTCTTTGTGGAGTTATCACGTTTTGAACAAAGCATCCCATTGCAAAAACGCAGTTCTTCAGAAATCGAGTTTAAAGTTCTGGAAAGATGTCTGTTCATGGTGACAGTACCTAATAAAAACCCTTGTAACTAAAAAATTCTTTCGAACATTTGCAAGATCTTGACATAGTTTAAAAGCTAAGAAATTGGAAAATCGTTTGAATTAATTAAAAATGTATTGATATTCTGGTCGATAGTTGTGATATCTACTGTAGACATACACCTTAAGAAACCTTTTTTCAGAATATTTTATGTGTATTGATTACATTTTGTAATACAGGTTATGAAGGCATCTTTAAACATTTTAACGAAGATTTTTTTTAACTAACTTTTTCTTGAATTCCTATTTTTTATTTGAAAATGATCAATTTCCATTCTTTTTAACAAATAAAATTAACTTTTCTGAGCAGGTAGAAAAAATGCCTGTGTTAAAATATGTTATAGCGTATGTTACACTTGTAAACCAATTTTTTTTATATATTTGCTTGAACAGACTGAAAAAATGTTTCTTTTAGGGAAAAAATACACTTCTCGAGGTATTCAAGTTTAATGCACAAAATTAACCTAACTTCAAAACGTACAGGTATTTTTCAAAAAAATATTTAAAATACTTTTAATTAACGTTTCTCCAAAAAAATTATATAATTTTAAGCAGAATTGAATAAACAATTATTTAAATTTACAAAAGATAGTTGAAATTTTAAAAGATTTTTGTGCAATGGTCCCCTTAAATTTGTTTCACAAAATTTACAATATAAAAAGTGGTTGTTTACAAGTTTTATCAACCCTCCAAATGGTTTCGACGAGGTATCTCGTCCATCAAAACTTGACCAGTTTTTACTAATACTTGACGAGATATCTCTTCATCAAAGTATTGCCGATTTTTTTTTCATGCGACCAGATCAAGATCTGATCTCATGAAAAGCGATCACTTTTCATAACGCCCATCAAGATGTTTTCGTTTTTGCTTAGGTCGAGATATCTCGTCTATGCAATCAGCAGGAGATTTAATGTAACAAGCGGTTCATATAGTATTTTATCAGTGTTTTGTGTATCTTTCTACACTAAATTATGTGCAATTTCATTAAAATTTGGGGAAATATGATTTTGGGAACATCAATTCCAATTTTTGTAATCCGTGTTTGGCGAATCTTGGCATTTTTAATTTTAAAATTTTATTGAAAGATTTCTTTGAAACCTTTAAATGCTTTGTATTTCGGAATATGGTGCTATTTAATTTTATTTATTAAAAAATATTTTCCCTAAAAAAGTAAGCACCCTGTTGTTCTTTTTGAAATATAATCTACTGTCTAGTATTTTATGGAAAACAAAAATGTACATTCAAAGATTCACAAACGCAAATATATTACTTCTTATGTTCTCCAAATTGATGTCCATACTCACAAGAGTTATAGAAATATTAATATCGTAATGCGTAACATTTTATGTAATTTCTGTTAATAAAATCAATATGTAAATAGAGACTGCAAAATACCTGTGGTCCCAAAAAAGGTAATGATCCGGACCAAACTGCCCCAATGCTGGCAGTAGCTTGCATAGCGATAATTGCCTCCTTTCTGTTTGAAACGCAACCTGAAAATAGTAAAACAGTGTGTAAGCTAATGAAATAATAAACGCAGAGCTTAAATTCAAATTAGCGTACATCTCCATGTGAAGCATCTCTACAATTATAAGAGGAAGTGTCTGTCCGCGCGGTGTCCCGAAGTATTTATAGGACTTTCAGTAAAGAAATTTGGCACACACGTAATCCTAAGAATGACTAAATATACCTCGAAGCCCGAATTTCAAAATTTAACATAGAAAATTTTTTAATTTATTTATTAGCTCTTTTCCCTAGCGGTTCTTCAATTACGGAGCGATTTTTTCCTTGTCCTTTCTTCATTTCTTTGGACGCGTGCCAGGTTTCCAATGACGTCACTGACTGCTAATGGATTGTTCTGTTTGATTTGAGTCATGTAGTCGAATATTATTTTTTCCTTTCATTCATGGAATCTATATGTGTTTCTTCCTTTTTTTCTTTTTAATTCTTTTTCATTCTTTGGTCCATATTTCTATCTTCTCGATCGTTATAGGTAGAGTAAAAATTTCAACGGATTTGAAGTCTGCAGTAAATTTTACAACCAATCGTTGCCTTGTGTAGTCCGAATTCTATGCGAATTTTGTGCGAAGCCCGAATTGTGTCATGGGCAAGGCCTGCTAGTTAACAATATTTTGTACAATCAAATAAACTTTAAAATATATATATTACAATAAAAATTCTTTATGAAGTATATATACATACAAACTACTACATCTCCTTTTTTAAGGCCAAACTTTCGAAATGCGGCAGCATATAATTTTACTTCTTCATACATTTCACTGTAAGTAATTCTTTCAATCTCTCTGTCTTCACCTGAAAATAAAAAAACCGCATTGTATAAAATTGATTTTAATGCGCTCGCGGTGTTAATTTTTTTTAAATAATCAACAACAATCAATCCAATTAGAGCAAATGCTTAACTTATTCTTCGCTTCAACACTGATTCAACTAAAGATTTGTCTCTTGTCAATACATTGCTAAAATCAACACGAGAGTGTGGTGCGAGCTCCGGGCTTTGATCTCGTCTAATCGTGGTTCATAATTACAAAGTGCTGTCCTTGGATTTTTCCCTTCGAGATTGATCACGGATTGTCACCAATAGCTCGTCATATTGCTCCAGTGTGACATAAATTCAAATACCTATCTATTACTCACCTTTCGATTTTTTTTAATAATAATGTACGAATTTCTTTAATATTTTTAAGACAGTAGGAAGACACTTCAACAACCACAAACGTATAAAATGAAGTGATTTGACAACATCAAAGATAGCTGAGGCTTTTGGATGGCTATCAAAAATATATTCATGTTAGCACATTGAGAAAACAAAATCTTGAACAAATCAGAAGGCACATTACCTGCTACTATCAAAGCCAAGCGATTATCTCTGTATCGCAACAAGTTTTCAGCGAAGTTTAATTCTGCCCCTGGAAACCACTCTGATGGAACACACGAATCGCTTTGATCAATCACCTAATACGTTTTGAAGAGAAAAGGAGATGTCTTAAGAACAATGAGAAAAAGCATTTCTGAGTAATTTGTTTAGTTGCATGAGACTAAGCTTTAAATTTAAAGCTCCGAAAGGCAAACAACGGCTCATGTTGAAAAGAAACATTTAATATTCAGATACTTTTAGATTTGATGCATTATTCGTTTTCATTTTTTCAAGCAATAACCTGAATATGCGTTGGTAGTTGGTAGTGGAATTAACTTCGCAATTGAGCATGGTTGACGGTCCGGGATGCATATTAACAACCTTTACCTGGAATAGAAGACATGGGGAAATTTTAAGCACGCTGATTCGTTGGTTTCAAACTGTCGACTATGACGTCACTACGTGACATCATCATTAATGGCGATGCTTCAGGTGGACTCTATCATTACTCATTACTCGGTAGTTTCTACTTGAACTGAAAACCAGTGGCAAAACCTCTGCAACATATATAACGAATCTATACAACAGATCCCCAGTAATAACGAAAAACTCCCCTGTTTCCACCTTCTATTCTGTTCAAGGTCCCAAGTGTCCTTTTAAGTTCGAAAATGGATTATATTTTAATAATGCATGTAGTATCTATACTGGAATTAAAACTAAACACAAAAAATTTACGATCAAATTACGAGTACATGGCACAAGCCGCTGAACTGTCGCTTGGTAATCATCTAAAAGCTATCGCTTTCTTTTTTATTAGTATTCCATTTTCGGTCGAAGTAGTTTCAACAAGTTTTTTCGCAAATATTGCAAGTAAATAGTGATACTTTTCACACATGCGGAGTTCGCACTGTGGGTGAGTGACATCATAGATCTCTGAGAGAGATAGCAATGATTCAGTGGACTTAGACTTTCCACATGTCTTCTATTCCAGGTAAAGGTTGGTAATATGCGTTCGGGATCTATCCCAACTCTTAATTTCCAAAATTCTACACTATGCCAACGTGGGGACATTTGAAGGTCACGACAGATTTAGGCCCGGTGCACACATCCGATTTTTTAACGTGCGGCGCCGCTGCGGCACCGATGCCCAACTATGCACACATAACCGTGAAATGACGCTCTTACTCATTTCACGCCATTTGCGATAAATATTCTATCGAAGAAAACGCGTTTATTTCGCTTATTTTGTGTAAAAAAAAGTATATTTTGAATCAAAACAGACGTTACTGGATACAACCATTTATTAATTATTATTTATTTTCCATTTATTTCTGAAAACAAGGTACATTAGACCTGAGAAGCGTGTGCGGCTAACTGCAGCGCCGTGGGGAACTGCGGTACAAATTACACGCAAGTTGAACGTGCGTCTCCCCAGCGGTGCCAGAGGCACGTGTGCACTACTCCATTGGATCTAGTGTATCTCATACCGCACTTGCGTTGCGGCAGCGGCGCCGTACGCTGTAAAACAGGATGTGTGCACCGGGCCTTAATGTGCGCCTGCGCCCTAGTGCACGGTCTTTGGTTTGAATAAGTTTCAAACTCTCAATCGTTTGGTTGATAATCTGATACTCTTCCAAACTGGCTCGCACGACCCCTCCCTTTAATAGATTGCAATAATCCAACGTTGAAAAGTCTAGTGGCTGAACCTTCAATTCTACCACAATCTAAAATAGACCAAATATTGCTAGAATTTGAACAGAAAAAGACGAATGCAATTTTGACATAAGAATACACATTTCATACACCGACATGCACTGCAAAATAGAATCAATCCAAAATGATGGAAATTTGAGTGCTTGATTATAATTAGTACAACACGAGAGTCCAGTGTAGGATCAAAACATTTATTGCCACCATTCATCATGCCCGTCCTGTGAAAAAAAGAACCTAAGTGTACCGCTCTGAACGCGGCTTCTCTGATCAAGCCTACACAAAGCAGACGTATTCCAGAATTCCCAAATTGGAGATTATAAAACTCCTTCCAAGTGATCAACTGTCCATAACTCACCCTAGAAGTACTAATATTGCAATGCATTTGACATTACATCGGTCATAAAGTTTTGGGCACTTGAAATAAACCCTCTTCATCTGACGTTACACTGACATTACGATCTCATAAATCTGAAGCCTATTGAGATTCCAGCGACATCTTGTTTTCAGTTGAAAGTCGACCTGAAAGATGCTAGAATTTTCCACTACGAACTGAGAGCGAGAAGACCACGCTCGCTAACCTCCGCCGAACCCTTCTTGTCCCAAAATTAGTGTAACCTTGTTGTAAATATATCTGCCAAGCTGTAGGATGTTAGAATAAATGCTGTAGTGGTAAAACCCAAAGATATTATTTCTTTAAGCTACAATTTCATTTCTTTCACCATACCATTTGATCCGGTAAAACTGTAATAGAATTTTGTGCGATAACCACCGAGTTGTTTCTTGACGTTTTCTTCTGTTTACTCGGTTTCTATTTTATCTTTTAAACAAATAGCTGTTGTTCTCCTCGGGATGAAGTTTTACCATAATTTAAATGATAACAGCATCTTTTGTTTTGGATTGAGTACATTTGGTTAGCGAGTTGGATTGATATGTATGTATCATGTTAAATTTAATCGCATTTGTTATAAATAAGCATATTTTACAAAACTCAAAATACACTCATTGCCATAAAAATTTGCGCACCAAGAAATAATTGTGGGATCGTAACGAAACTTGACATGACGGTACATGGTAGCCAGAAATGCAAGTGATTAGAAATGCAGCGTGATTGCGCATTGCGTAATGCCACTAGAGGGCGTTGAACTTCGTTCTCCTTGGAGAATAAAACAGGTAAGCAGAGCTTGTTTGAGGGTACTTAATCTTTTGCAAAGGAAACGCTGAGGTAGACATGCCGTTACGCCGCCATCGAAGACAATATGAGCAGCTGTCAGAGTTCGAGAGGGGAAGAATCATCGCGATGATGGAAGCTGGGTGGTTAGCTCGGCGAGTAGCTCGTGAAGTAGGCCGTTTTGATTTTACTGTGAGGAGGTGTTGGGACCAGTGGACAGAAGAAACGTCATTTACACGGCGACAAGGCTCAGAAAGCCCTTGACAGACCAGTCGTCGAGAAGACCGTCAAATCATACGAAACGCACGCGTAGAGCCAACTGCCTCGTTGGTCGCTATCCAGACACAGGCAGCACCTTTACTACGGGCCCCTGTGTCTTCTTGAACCATCGCAAGGCGCCTGGCTGAAGGACATCTGGTACCGCGGCGCCCATTTCGTGTGCTGCCAATGACACCCACCCACCGACGCCTGCATTTGGAGTGGTGTCGAGCACGACGGGATTGGACTGCAACGGAATGGAACCAGGTCGTCTTCAGCGACGAATCTAGATTCAATACGAGCAGTGATGACAATCGTGTTCGTGTGTGGAGGCCCCGTGGTGAACGCCTTAATCCTGCCATCGCTTTATAGCGAAACACCGCTCCCACAGCTGGTGTGATGGTATGTTGTGCCATTGCTTACGATACACAGTCACCCCTAATATTGATCTATGGCACAATGACATCCATCAGCCACATGCGATGCCACTCATGACAGGGCTCCCAGGAGCCATTTTTCAACACGACAATGCTCCGCCACACATAGTAAGGATGTCACAAGACTGCCTCCGCCACATTACCACCCTTCCCTGGCCTCCTCTATCCCTAGATTTGTTACCAATCGAGCATATCTGGAATCATTTGGGACGGCAAGTTGGACACCTTACTAGTTTGGTCGGACTAGAGGCGCGTTTACTGCAACTGTGGAACGAGATGTCGCAGGACATCATACGAAACTTGTATGCCTCAATGCCCGGTCGTATCGCATCGTGCATTCGCGATAGAGGGGGTCCAACAGAGTACTAAAACTTCCGTTCATTTGTACTTTTTTCTGCAAAAAAAAATGATCCTTTTCTTTAATTTTCTAATCACTTACTTTAATCAAAGTAGCACTTGTGTAAAATTTCGTTTCATTTTGACGACATTTTCTTGGTTAATCACATTTTTATGGCAATGAGTGTATAAAGAAAAAAGTCTTCGCAATTATATTTTCAGGAGAGTAAACCGTGTCTAACCTTATCAAACTTCTTTGAAGCAATGATCCCAGAGAAATCCCACATTTCGCTCCAAAACTGTGTCAAATTTTCCACAGACCATTGGTGAAATTCCCAAAAGTCACCTGCAATGACAATCACACATTTTACTTTATTTGTCAACGTTTGGTTACATCACACACAACCAGCATGCAGAATTTAAAGAAGACTACTATTTCTAAAGGTTACAAGCTCAAAACTTAACAACCGGCGAATTCCATAGTTAAGAATACTCAGCAGAAAACTGGTGAAATTGAAATTTGGAATCCTGTCGTCAGAGGCTGAGACCGAGCAATTGATTCCGCTATCACAAGAAATCATCTACAACCTCATTCTCTGAATGCAAACGCAGTGCGAAGTCTGTACCAGTGTTTGAAATGGTCATACATATTACTAAGAATCATCTCTTCTCTTTATTTAGATTTCCATTGCTACCCTTTATCTCGTGGCACCCATTACAGTATCACCCATGAAATTAAATACTTTTTTACTGTTTCTTTCTGCTTTTGTTATCGTTTTGTTTTCATTCATTGGTTCTGTAACTACCGACGAACTTTTCGTATCATTTCCCCATATCCAGGTAACTTCATTTCCAAAGTAGCATCTGAAAGCCTTACTGTTTCATAAATCTTGTACGCCAAATTTAGTACGACACAGAATAAGTAATACATGAATACAAAGGGAACGTATGGAAGGTTTTTTTTACAAAGAGAGTGTTCGATATAACAACCTTTAGTTACACGTATAATGTCAAGACGGTATGTAAGTTCCTGCCAAACACGTTGTAAAGTGTCAATGGTAATTGATTTACAGCAGGAGAAATCCGTTGTTTAAGTTCACATAAATTTGTGGGTAATGGTGGCACCTTTGAAAAAAATATCCAAACTAAAAGTTAATATGCTTTAAAAATAAAAATCCAAAGTATTGTAGTCTAAAAAAGAAACAATAACAAACGCATTGCACAACCGTTATTCAGTTTAAAAAATTTGCTGTTTTCGTACAGCAACATTTCCATCGTTCATCAACGCATCTGAATCAGATGCGTCAAATGTGCATACTGTTCCACTCTTGAGTCATCTGATTTAGTCCTATGTACAACAACAAAAATGATAAAAATTAACTATACGAAAACCAAAGTACTATACAGAAACAAACAAAAGATTGCATAAATGAAACAAACCAAAAATTGCACAAAAGATCAAAATTAAATATCGCTAAACTTTGAAAAAAATATCCAAACTAAAAGTTAATATGCTTTAAAAATCCAAATCCAAACTATCGTAGTCTAAAAAAGAAACAATAACAAACGTATTGCACAACCGTTATCCAGTTTCAAAAATGAAGTAAGCACAATAAAAAGATACTTATATAAAAGATTAAAAGTCAACGCTAACTAAAAGTTAAAAAGAAACAATAACAAACGTATTGCACAACCGTTATCCAGTTTCAAAAATAAAGTAAGCACAATATAAAGATACTTATATAAAAGATTAAAAGTCAACGCTAACTAAAAGTTAACATGCTTTAAAAAAAAGCAATACATTTTTGAAAGGATATGCAGTAATCGGGCGGCTACACGGCAACGGATACACACTCGCAGTAAATACGGATTCATTCAATGCCGATTCATGACTGGTGCCATTCGGAAGAAAGATAATAATAATAGAACATCGCATTAAATTATTTTTTAAAATTTTCAAGAATAAATTTTAAAAATTGGGCTGGTCTATAAAATCGCAAAAAAATTCGTACTACATGTGTGCCAAATTTCATTAGTGTGAATGCCATAAATTCGTCAGGGTGCAACTTCATGACACACACACACACAAACTTTACTTTATAATAGTAGAGATTGGTTAGCAGTTAAAAATATCAAAGTTGTTTACTTTAATAAATTAATATTATGTAATACTTAATGATTATTCAATATTTTTTTTCAGTTGAACTATATAGGACGAGTTTATTTTATTACGTTTTTAAAATATGAAATTAAACTGCACACAAGGTTTTGATGACGTCTTATTAGTTGCCATGCAGCACAAGGAAATACAGGATCACACGAGGAAGTACTGATCAAATCAATATGCGTTGTTAGCTATATTTTATAATGGGGTGAAGTCTGCTGCATTTCTAGACTACATGCGGTATTCATTGTCAGATTTCTCTACAGCCCAACGCGCTATCTTCGTCGTTCATTGCTTTACGACGGCCACTACGATTTGGGCGTTAGATTGCCTTTGATACTTTAAATAATAGAGTAAAATATATTGATTTCACAATGTCAAAGTATTTGCATACTTTGAGCCAATTTGGTAATCAAAAAACGTATAGCTTTAGTCGGATTTCTAAATTTCGATAATTTGACCTGATAACACATTATCTCATTCGCGTAGCATTGGCGACTTCGCAGATGAGCATTTGAATTTATCTAAAATTTGACCTTCAAAAATGGCTAGACATTCTATATATTGGAACATAAAGTTTGCATAGAAAAAAATTTCTTCAAATAAATTGAAAATTTCAATTTGGGACAACATAGAAGCGACTCAAAATTATGCATTTTTGAATAAAGTATTTATCTCAAAAGCTAAGTAAAGGAATGAACTAAAATCTTTCATACCTAGGTTTCAGAAGCCCATTAATTTAACTGTACTCGAAATTTATACGGGCTTCAATTTATAATTTTCTTCGATTACGAATTGAATTATCAGAAAATAATTAGAAAATTAATAATTGAATATTTAAAAGAAAAAAGGCGTATATCTTGTTTAAATTATTTAATAGTTTATCGTAGCTTAAAATTACTTAAATCGACTGATTATTTTGGAAGCCTTTTCACTACTAGAAACTCTGAGTTTCAACCACTCATAACTCATCATAGATTTCATTAAAAAAATGTATGTATTTTTTTATTAATTCTCTGACGGTTTTTATCCAGAAAATCATAATCATATAATACGGAATAACGAGCGTTCTAAAAATTTGAGTGATTACATTTAATATGAAGACGGACCTTTATGCAAATGAAATGCACATTTATTTATAGTATACATTGTTTTCTACGTTTATTGACATTTGGTTTCTTTGAGCAACTTTCAGACTATATATATATATAGTCTCCCCATATGGATACTTTTTTGATTGACTGTAAATTGAACAAGTGACAAAACCGAAAGCAAACACGTCAAAATTCTTATTCAAAACGAGATTATGATAAAACCTATATTAGAAATTACGTGCACATATTTCGCGCTTCAACCTTTTTGGGGTAACCCAACGACTTACAATAACTAATCGGAATACTAGATTAGAAAGTTCCGTCTGATGCAGTTTTTAAATAGCAAAATTTCTGTAAAGCTTTCTACTAACTTAGACTAATTTAGACTACTTTACTATAACATTGTTTGCACAAAACTATTTAAGGATATCTACATGTTCTTCGGAATTTGGTGTGTATATAAACACAAAGATTTATAATTATGGTTAAAATGCATTGTTACTTCACATATTTTATACAAAAATCACGAACAAGATTAAACTTACTGAACTGAACTTTATACTTTTTTTCTATGATTCTTTGAAATCTCTTCTGAATTTCCCCGTTGGTTTCATCAGGCTTTCTCATCATCTGTGCGTCTGATATCTTTCCGAAATTCATCTTCTTCGGTTTGATTTCTGGAATTCAAATGTAATTTTCTCAGTATGTTTTCATTGCTATGGCAACTAATTTAAATGTTTTCAAGAAGAGAAATTACATGTTGGAATCTGCTGAATATACAAAATTAGTAACTTAGTGTATTAAGATAAATATAGTTTCTAATTCTATACAAATTCATATTGTATTATGACATGTCCGCTATATTTCTTAATTCGTCCCTCAAGAAACAGAAAATTTCGGATTTCGCAAAATGATCATTGGAGTTATATTTCGCTTATGCTTTACTTCTAAACTTGAATGAATTACATTTTCCCACAAATGAATAATACAAAAGAATAAAGTTGTAAGACGCAAATACAAAATGCACTTACATGAAATATAGAACAGATTACATGTTGTATTGATCATAATAAATGATATTATATGAAATATATATCCTAATTCTATACAAATTCGCATTGTATTACACAATATAAACAATAAATTTATGTATCCCATATTTTTAAATTCAGTCCTTAAAAATCTGGAAATTTCATACTTGTCAAAATGATTATTGGAATATGATTTCGCTTATGCTTTACTTCATAACAATATTTTTCTGATACACTAAACTCAAATGAATTTTATTTTCTACAAATTTATGACACAAAGAATAAAGATACAAAGCACTAATACAAGATGCTCTTTTTAGATTTTCAGCATATTGTTACAAAAATACTGAATCTATACAGACAATACAATCATTAAAAAAGAAGAGCTTAAATGATCAGCCGTTTTGCAAAATGAATAATATACGGTACAGCTACACTCTACGTTTATGAGTGATGGTAACGGCTTGGCGATTTTTTTTGGTGCACTTCTATTTTAAATAATTAAATATTTAAATAAATAATAAAATATTTTAAAATATTCTTTTAATACTTCTTAAAGTACTTTTAAATCTTTTTCTGTGATATCATTGGTCCATTCATTTGACAGTTGTGGAATTTTTATTTTATTATATTAGTTTTCACAAAAGCATTAAGAGTTTTGTTTTTTGGCCATTTTCGTTTTTATTTTTTTTTCACGCAAGAGTTCTGACATTATCAGGTTGTATTATTTCTTGCTTTTTTTTTTCTTTTACAAATCTTTTTCTTTTTTAACATGCCCACTGTATTTAATGTAATTGATAAGTTTCCGTGTATATATATATATATATATATATATATATATATATATATATATATATATATATATATATATATATATATATATATATATATATATATATATATACATATATATACATATATATATATATATATATATATATATATATATATATATATATATATATATATATATATATATATATATATATATATATATATATATATATATATATATATATATATATATATATATATATATTCTTACCCAACATTCTAAGTTTAGTTCTGCTGAAACACAATTGTGTTTCGTAATGTATTTACTTTTCGCGAAATTTAAAAAAAATATGCTTTTTAAAACTTTTTTATGTGTTTTCAAGCTTTTATTTTCCGTTGTGAAAAGAAAAATATTTTTTAAATAATTATTTCCTTGGCGACTTTAGAAGTGCGCCAAAAAATCGCCAAATCCGTTGCCAGCACTCTTAAACCTAGATTGTAGCTGTTCCCAATATACACACTTTGAATCCCATCATCGTTTATGTTCCATCATTCAATGCTTTCATTGGTCGTAAGACGTCTGAAGTCCCTCTTCCTTGCAATGGTTAAGATTGTGTAAATAAATATTCTAGGAATATTAAGACTATGGTTTTCAAATATTCTTTCATTTGATATTCCTGTTTTAGAGTGCTCTAGATCAGTGATTTTGAACTGGTGAGTCGCCGAGGTATTGAAATGCCTCACGTATGGAGAAACGGCTTAAATTCTGTAAGATTTATTTCACTTTAAAAGTTTAGTTTCAACCTTTTGACATATGTGTCCAAAATTAGTATGAAGCGTAATACAGGTATAACTACCTTTGAAGATTATTTTTTAAGGTAAATTATGAATAAATTGTTTTGAAAAGACATTTTTAAAGCCATAATTAAGTAAAATGAAGAGAGGTAGACTATTACTATTATCTTTTGGTAAATGTGTTAAATGTATGTCTGCGCTTTTTTTGTTATTACATCTTCAAAAACAATATTACGCTCATTTGACACTCATTAAACACTATACATTCATTTTTTAGTTCAAACAGGCCTGGAAAGACTAAGCGTGAGAAAAATTTTCTTCTGTGCAAAATATATTGGTTTAAGATGATAAGTTTTTTTCATTTGGTTATTATACATACTTAAAGCTATCCTTTTTTAAACTTTCAATTTTGCCCATCAAAGGGTTTCTTTTAGAAACAATATCAACGAAACCTTTTTTTTGTTTCTGAAACAGATTTGAATTTACTTACCTTATATAGCCTAAGAGAAACTTGATAAAAGCGCATGTGTTGTCCCTGATTTTAGCTATGAAACCAATCTCAAGGGTACCGTATTACAAAAAATCATCTTATCGAGAACTTTGTTATCATCGAGGTCACTGCAATCCGACGTCTTAGAAGATAAGCAGTGATTCAGTTGGTAGTTTAACAGTCACTCAATTAATCAAAAATAGGCTTTTGCAACCAAATACCACAGATATACACATTTACGATAAAAACAGTTATTTCTATTCTCGTTCTGGTGAGAGTGAATATTTAGGTTTATGATTCGTATTTGAATGTTAAGAAATACATTCTGAAACAAAACTCTAAAAGCGAAAAAGCAAATTGATCTTTATTTAATGTTCTTTCCTTTTCATAACGTTTTCCCTTTCACGATAATTTGTCTTGCTGTTGGTCTGTCGTGTTTTTGGCTCAGCTATCTCTACTATCATAAAAGGAGGTGTATGTGTGTGTCAGGTGTCTTCAGAACAAATCTATACCATTTACAGTCCTGAATATTGGCACACAGGCCAATGAGGTGACTGAATGCACATCGAAGCCTGAATTTTAAAATTTAATCTAGAACATTTTTTAAAATTTGTTTATTAGTTTTTCTCATAATTTCTTCATTTGCGGAGCTGACGTCACAGCTCCTCGAATGAAGAAAGCAAAGGGTTTTGCGTTTTTCGTCCTTTGGAACTATGCCAAGTTGTGATATCTGTCGCGGAGCTGACGTCACAGCCACTCAACTTAAGAAAGCTAGTTTCGATTTAATGTTTTGATTTGTATAAATTTCTTGCTAGCGATTTTAACTTTGTCACGGACAAGGACAAAAAAAGGTTTTCTATCTTCGCGATCTTTAAAGATGGAGTAAAAATTTCAACAGATTTTAAACTATAACATATTTATATATATATTTTATTATTTATATATTTATATATATATTTTATTATTTATATATTTATATATATATTTTATTATTTATATATTTATATATATATTTTATTATTTATATATTTATATATATTTTTTATTATTTATATATTTATATATATATTTTATTATTTATATATTTATATATATATTAAATTAACGGATAAAAATTTTACCCCAGATCAATACCTTAAATCAGGGCTCGAAATACCCGGGTGCACAGATGCACTGTACACATGAAAATAAAATTGTGCACATAATTTTTTTCCCGCTAGGTGCACGCAGTGAACCTAACGTTTAAAAAAGGGTGTGGAAACGTGTTTTATGTTATTTGATGTCTGAACAAAGTATTAGTAGCGTCCTCTATCCCTCTGAAGGAACGTAATTAAAATTCCTAAATACACGCTATGCGTAAACAAAATCGATGGGCCATAACTGGTTTATACAGCAGGAAGGTTTACTTGTGTCACTGCCATCAGAACTTTCCGATGATCGAAACATTTTCCAGATGACTCTTGTTGAAGCGTCTGTCGCTACAGCCGTGCACCGTAGAAAGGAGAATTTAGATGTTTAAATATTTTTATTTACTATCTACTACTAAAACCTATCTAAACATACCCAACTAATAAAGTAGTTTATATTACATTAATGCTCTTATATTACGTTTTTTTTTTTTAATGTGCACCTAAAGTATAACCTGTGCACCTAATTTAAAAACTTTGGTGCACAAAGTGCACCTGTATTAAAAAATATATTTCGAGACCTGCCTTAAATGTGATTTTCACTAAACAAATAATTTTCAACTGTAATCCGTGTCCCGTCGGGTACAGGTGGGACTCATTTTTGAAATTATTGGTTTTTCTTCATGTTTCAGTACCTTTTTTTTATATTTTCAGTATCAATAAGGACACTATAAGAACTCACATTTAACGCGTCATAAAACCCAAAATCAATCAATCTTTTTCTTTAATATTTCGATTACACATGATTTTTATTATCTGCATTACATGTACAACCCATTAGGCCCACCAATTGTATATTGAGAGCGGCATGTGTTATGGTACCATGGGTTCACTCAGGAAGATGCTTTAAGGGCTTATGTTGAAAGAGCCAAGCAAGCAAATATCGTATTTTATATAGTTATTAGCACAGTGTGAGACATTTTCTGAAACTTTCTCCCCCAAAATTGCCTTCAAATTTTAAATTCTTCGTATCCCAAATATTTGATGGATCTTTTTTATTTAGCACTTAAGGGGGTCCGGAACACTTTGAAAAATTTTTTTATTAATTAATTTAGAAGTTTGAATTTTTTTTTTGTACTGATTACCCATCCAACTAATAAGCAAAAACACAAAACAAAATTTTATCAAAAGTTTTTTAAAAATTTTAATTAAAAATGTTTTTTAAAAAAAAAGGGGTCATTTTAAATTGCTAAAACTCAAAATATTCTTGATCAATTTTCAAAATTCTTGCAGTAAATTATTCACAAATTTATAAACTTTAATTTTGATTCAGCAATTTAAAAAATATTAATTTAATAAAAAATAAAATACATTTGAATGAAAATTTTTGAAAATTTTAAGGTACTTTTTAAAAAAAAAGTCATATTTTTAAAAGTAAATATTTGTTTCAAATTTGCTGAATCAAAATTAAAGTATAATGTTTGAAAAAGATATATTCCAAATTTCAACCCTTGAACTTTATTAATTTTCTACTTATAGCAATTTGAATACAGGAAATCTTGAAAAAATGTATCATGGAGAAAAACGCATTTAAAGTTTTAAAGACAGATTATGTTGCCATGACAACAACTGTCAAGAGTGTTAGATTTTCAAAACAACGCACAACAAAAATTATTATATCTCTAGTTCTAATTAAGATAGAAACTTGATTTAGACGGCATTTTAAGCAGAAAAACACAGATAATTTCTTAAAATATTAAAAATAAATTCGAAAATTCGACGATTTTTGTGTCCTGGACCCCCTTAACGAGCTTTTTTCATAAATACTCCAAATTCAATTTTTTATGATTAAATGATTTGTACAATAGTTTGAAACACACTTTCAGAAGCGCAACACTATCGAGCATAATAACCAATATAGAAGATAGTATCTGAGTCATTACTTTAATGTTAATTTGAAGAAATTCTTATCAATATACTCAGTATAGAAAAATGGTCCTTATTTCTACTAGGATGTGAAAATTGGCTTTCTCGAACACATCTCCTCCTGAATGGCAAGAACTAGGTCTTCAAAAAAATGGGGAATTTTGTGTTATAGCTAAGTTAGTAAAATTGAGATCACACATAATTTAAGGCAGGCAATAAGTAACCTTTTAACCACTTGAACTCTATCAGGAAATAAGAATTTAGTTATATATATATATATATATATATATATATATATATATACATATATATATATATATGATACTGATATTGGTGGCAGAGTTTTTCCCCTTTAACTCGAAAATAAAAAACGTTGACTTACCCAGCTCTTTAGTTCAGATGGTGAAATAATGTATTACTCTTTCTGCATCTTAGAACTCAATATAAATGTAATATTTTTTCTTATCACAATAGTCTTTTTACACCTTTCAGATTTACTAAAAGACACCTAGATAATAACAACCAGAAATAGCTAAAGTGTCTCCAAGAAATCAGGGATGAAAGCCCTCTGGTCAACCCGCGAATCTGGTTTAGGGTTTTACCTTCAATCCCCTTTTTTATCGAAAACTTCTGTTGTGCGGCACATATTTTATAAATGACCCACTATCTCTCGAGACTTGGTCTGGAATATTTCTTTCTCCAGTTTCGCTATCGGTAATTTTCAGAGCAGGATATGTCACTTTAGCAGCATCCGTTGCGCATCAGCTCATCTCTACATCATAATTAGATTTAACACATGAGTAAAATAAAACTCACATAAAAGAGAAAATATTTGAAAACAACCTTAGATCTAGGGGCTTGACATAGCGTGATCCAAATTAAACAGGCATTCAGATCTCTGTCAAAAAAACTATTGGGCGAATTTCACCCAAATTCTCTACGCGTACTTTTATGAGTAAGCAATTTCGATTTATGAACTTAAAAAAGTTCAAATTTCGACCGCATATGAGCACGCTATGGTTACCTCTCTTAAAAGGGGCTCCTGGTGTTGCCAACCAATTGGACTAAAAGACTGTTAAAAAAGGAAAGAAGGAGGTTTGTAGGTATTTTCTTACTTCACACTGGAGCAAAACGGGCTAATGGCGACAGGCTATTGCCATCTGAACGAAAGAGCTGAGTAATTCAACTGTTTTGTTTTCGAGATAAAGAAAATCACTCTTTATCACCAATATCATTATCATATATGTATACACTGACGAGCCAAAACTTTATGACATCCCCACATTTTTCAATGAACTCGTCTGGATGACGTGGAAGACACGTAATTAAGTGAGAATGGTATTTAACTGCTGCTGGAGAAGGTAAGTAATCATTCTTGCACTTACTTTTGTGAGTGATGGAAAAGTCTGCTGATCTAAGCGAATTTGATAGAGGGCAGATCGTAATGGCCCGAAGACTCGTAACTAGTATCACCGAAACTGCACGACTGGTAGGTTGTTCACGATCTGTCGTTGTTAGTATTCAGGTAAAGTGGATAAATGACGGTGACACCAGCAGTAGAGGCCAAGGTGTTGGTCGTCCACGCGTCATCAAAGAAAAAGGACGTCGGAGACTGTACCGCTTGGTAAAGCAAAATCGGCGCGAGACAGTGGCTCAGCTGACAGCCCAATACAATGCAGGTCCAAGCGCAAGTGTTTCGGAACACACAGTTCAGTGAACACTGTTGAATATGTGACTGTGCAAAACAAACTTCACACTCGTGTGCCTCTGTTGACCAAGCGCCATAGTGCAGCGTTTCTCAACCTTTCATTATTTCGGCCCAGTTTTCAATCATAATTTTCATCGCCCCCCCCATACAATAAAATGTATACAACAGTAATATATATTGAGTATTTTGATTTCTGTTTTTAAATTATTTTTAATTAACTTCCAAAACAAGTGTAAAAGCGAGCCAACTTTGGCGAGAAACCACATCTGGCATTTTGCCAAGCGGGCGATGAACAGATGAAACGAATAGAAACGGGGAAAATTTAAATATTGTACTTGAAATGAAAGCCAAACAGGGAGATAACGTTAAAAGAATATAAAAGTACATAAATTCGTTAATGAAAGTTAATCTAGACGGGGTGAGCTAAATTTAGGAACTGGGAATATTTTTTTTGGAATAATAAAAGAAATAAAGCAGAAGCATGATTAAAGAAAATAGTAAAAATAAGTAATATGGTTTGTGGAAGCCGTCTCGAGCATGCGCAGAGAAAATGTTTTCTCATAGGAAGAAGGAAAATGTTCGATAACGCAAGTTTCAATTCTCAGTCGAGTCGCTCGCTATCAAATCTATCGTATGTTATATATGTTTTCGTGTTAATTGCAATCACCATATTAAATATACACGGCAGCAGAATTATGCAGACCCATGGATAATTTTTTAAGCGGTCGTGAACGAGCATTATACGATAGTCAAGCATCAACAAGTACACAGACGAGAGTGATTCCGAAAATAAAATCAAGAAAATATTCTCAAGAATACTTAAATTTGGGGTTTACCAGTACTGAAGTAAATGAAGAAGAAAGATTTGCTCAAAACTGTTGGCCGCAGACAGCATGAAACCTAATAAACTTAAACGACATTTGGAAACGCTTCATAGTGAGTACGTCAACAAACCCAGAGAATTCTTAGAATTAAAATTAAAATCATATGAAAAGCAAAAATAATTTTTTAAAGAAACTTTGTCTGTGAATAAAAAAGCTTTAATTGCATCCTACAAAGTTTCGTATAAAATAGCCAGATGTAAAAACCCTCACACCGTTGGTAAAGAGCTTATTTTGCCAGCAGCAATTGAGATTGTAGAAACTATGTTTGGAGATAATTTTTCAAAACAATTGTAGTCCATACCTCTTTCAAATGATACTGTTGCTCGTCGAATTTGTGATATAGCTGAAGATGTACAGAGTCAGCTTTTCTCGAAGTTGCGTGACAAATTGTTTTCAATACAGCTTGATGAAGCAACAGATAGTAATAAAGATGCTCATTTCCTTGCCTATGTTCGATTTTGTGATAATATGTCAGTAGTAGAAGAACTACTTTTCTGCAAACCGATGGAACTCATAGCAACAGCGCTCGCATTATTTGCTATTTTAAATGATTTTATGAACGAAGCAAACATAGAATGGAAAAATTGCGTCGGAGTATGCACCGATGGTGCTCGTTCAATGTCCGGAAGATTCCAAAGTATACAAGCACTTGTAAAATAAAAATCGCCTCAGTGCGTCTGGACACATTGCATGATCCACTGAGAAGATTTGGCTTCCAAAGAAATGAGTCCTGGTCTGAATATTGTGTTAACTACAGTTTTAACCGTAGTAAATTATATCAAAATGAGACCCCTGAAATCAAGAATCTTTTCCGCACTTTGTAAAGACATGGGTGCAATGCATTCAGCTTTACTATTTTATTGCGAGGCAAGATGGTTATCACGTGGGAAATTCTTGCAACATGTTTATGAATTAAGAGAAGAAATCGTCATTTTCCTAGAAGAAGAAAACAGACCGGAAGTCAAGAATTTTCGCGATGGTTTATTTGTGATGAAATTGAGCTACTTAATCGACATATTCGAGAAATTAATTAACTTGAATCTTCAACTCCAAGGAGGAAATATACATATGTTGGATACGAGTGATAAAGTTAATGCTTTTTGTAGAAAATTGGAATTGTTGAGCAGACATTTAAAGTTAAAATCTAACAATGTTTTCAAATGTGAATGATTGTACTAAAATTTACAAGGCTGAAGAAGAACATGTAAAAGTTGTTTTTGTAACCATTGAAAATCATTTAGCCATGCTGGCAAAGAATTTTAAAAAGTATTTTCTTGCTGACGAGAAAATGATAGCAATTACGAGTGGGTTAGGGATCCATTTCATAAGACTCCCGAAGGACTATCAATTGATGAGGAAGAAAAATTCATAGACTTCACGACAAGTGGCGAAACCAAAAGACAATTTAGTAATAAATCGCTATTTGAATTTTGGTCAGGAGTAGAGGATTATATATATTTTTCTGCACTAAAGACAAGGGCATTTCGCATTATATTACCATTTTCAACATCCTACCTTTGTGAAGCTGGATTTTCTGCTGTGGCTTCTTTGAAGACAAAATATAGATCTCGGCTAAATATAGAAACAGAACTGAGAGTGGCTATTTCTAATATTAAGCCTTCCTTCGAAAAACTTTGCTCGGCAAGACAGGCCCAAGGAAGTCACTAATAATTATTAAATTTGTTTTTAATTTGGTATGCTTTGATTAAGTAAGTTTTGATTTAGAAGTTGTTTTACATTAATAAGTTAATTATTAAATATGTCGAAATGTATTTTGTTTTCTATGTGTACGTGTGCTTTCCTTTAAGTCAGTTAATCAATTTTTTTGAATAATATTTTCTCTTGGATATTCTTGCCACCCACCCCCCTCTTGTGTGCTCGCGCCCCCCTAGGTTGGCGCGCCCCACGGATTGAGAATCACTGTAATAGTCAGCTACGCCTACAGTGGGCCCAGGAACATCGAAACAGGACCATGGATGAGTAGAGAGTTTCCTGGTCAGATGAATTCCGATTTCTCATTTATCACGTCTATGGTCGTGTCAGGGTACGCCGTCTGCCAGGCGAACAGTTGCTTCGCCTGGCAGTCGCCTCTTGTACAGCAGGTCATTCACAGGCTGGTGGTGGCGGTATTATGCTTTGGAGGACATTCTCATGGGCGACTCTGGTACCCGTAGTCATGGTAGAACAGACCATGAACGCTGCGAACTACCTGAACATCTTTTCAGATCAGTTGCACCCTTACATGGCGTCTGTCTTCCTAACTGGAAATGGAATCTTCTAGCAGGACAACACCCCATGTCACAAGGCTCGGATTGTGTTGTAGTGGTTCGAGGAGCATACTGATGAATTCCACTTTATATCCTGGCCGCCTAACTCACCGAATCTTAATCCGATAGAGCACATTTGGAGTTTCATGGAGCGGCAGCTCAGAGCTCAAAAACCACCATGTCCAAATATTCACCATGTCCATGTCCATCTATGCCCAGGCGAGTTGTATCTATTTTGCAGACCAAAGGAGGCGCAACGCGTTATTGAGTAGGTGGTCATAATGTTTTGGCACTTCAGTGTATAACTAAGTTATTCATTTCCTGATTGAGCTCAAGTGGTTAAAATGTTACTTATTGCTTGTCTTAAATTATGTGTGACCTCAACTTTATTAACTCAACTATCACACAAAATTCACCATTTTTAAAAAAAACCTAGTTCTTGTACGGTCTATAATCGAACTCGAATTGAAAGATCCAAGGACAACGCCTGGTAAATTTTAACCACGGTTGAATGAAGAGGTCAGCACCTGAACTAGCTCCTCATTCTCCTAACTTCCACAACATGCCAGCGAGCGGAGATTTGAGTCCGCTACAGATTTAACTTTCACCAACTCCCAAGCATGCAGCGGTCTTTTCTTGTCTCGAGTAGCTCCGAATGGTAATCCGAAACTCTTCGAACTGGGCTACTGTGGCCTAAACTGAACTAAGAAAGGTGTCCGTTCTTAAAGCGCTTACAATTCATCTCGGAAGTTTAATTTGGCGATCCATTGGGACTTCGACAGTTCCTATGAAAGGAAGTGTCACGTTTTACTGACAATGTCTTAGACTTATTTCTACGAAAAAGGAAAGGAAATTCCATTTTAGCTTGACGAGACCCATTGTGAGAACCTCTTGAACTTGGTTGGCTAGTCGGTTGTTTTTTGGTTGACTGGTTGCATTGAGTTTTATAGGGTACTAGGATTATGCTTGGCCAAGATGCACCAAACACAAGACAGTGTCAAGTAATGGACAAACTCATTCTATGAAAGTTTTACTGACACATAAGAGAAAAATACACCCAGAAAAGGAAATTTATACAGAGAAAATTACACATTGAATCCCATTGTTACTCAGACCTATTTGAATGGGTTTCATTTTTGTACTCGGGAAGCCTTGTTTGCTTGACTGAAGAGACACTGGAGCATAATTTATTTCTAAACTGAAGATACGTTTTTAGAAAACTTTTGGCAAATTGTGTTTTTTCCATTCGTTTGTTATTGTGCTTCTTATTTCTGATTTGAGGACCATTACTTATGGAATATACTAAATCAACCGTTTAGTTACATGTGTAGTAATATTTTACATATTTTCAAAACCAAAAGAATTCAAAAATTTATAACTTTAAACTT
This sequence comes from Metellina segmentata, assembly GCA_947359465.1. Lineage (NCBI taxonomy): Eukaryota > Metazoa > Arthropoda > Arachnida > Araneae > Tetragnathidae > Metellina > Metellina segmentata. The sequence goes on from OX375882.1 coordinate 75,349,638, forward strand.
TTTTTATTTTGGCTTTTCTAAAATGGTATTCAATATAATACTTAAAAACATTACTTCAGTTTACTATAAGGCCTGTTGCACACATCCGGTTTTTCAACGTGCGGCGCCGCTGCCGCAACGCAATTGCGGTCTGAAATACATTAGATCCAATAGAGTTGGACACATATGCCTCCGGCACCGGTACGGCGAGGCACGTCCAACTTGCGTGCAATTTGTACCGCAGTTCCCCACGGCGCCGCACTATCGCAGCACATGAGTCTCCATTCTGAAGTACCTGTTTGTTACCTGATGTGTTTCTTCCAGTCGTTTGTTATTGCGTTTCTTAGTTTTTATTTGACGACCATTACTTACAGATTGTACTAAAGCAACCGTTTAGTTACATATGTAGTAATATTTCACATTTAACATTTGCAAAACCAAAAAAATTCAAAAATTTAAAACTTTAAGCTTTGTTTTATATAAGCATTTCTGAAATGGTATCCAATATAATACTTATAAACATTACTTCAGTTTACTATAAGGCCTGTTGCACACATCCGGTTTTTCAACGTGCGGCGTCGCTGCCGCAACGCAATTGCGGTCTGAAATACATTAGATCCAATAGAGATGGCCACATATGCCTCCGGCACCGGTACGGCGAGGCACGTCCAACTTGCATGCAATTTGTACCGCAGTTCCCCACGGCGCCGCTCTATCGCAGCACATGAGTCTCCATTCTGAAGTACCTGTTTGTTACCTGATGTGTTTCTTCCAGTCGTTTGTTGTTGCGTTTCTTAGTTTTTATTTGACGACCATTACTTACAGATTGGGTGGAGTGGTCGTTCACGGTAAGATGTTTGTCGCCGACTAATTTTTGTCGCCAAATCAAGATGGCTGCCGAATTCCGTAACAGCAGATAGGGTTGCCATAACAAAAACGGCAGATGTGAAGAAAATCCGCAAAAGGTGAAGGTTACCATAATTGGCGACAAATCGCCTTCTTACCGTGAACGACCACTCCACCACAGATTGTACTAAAGCAACCGTTTAGTTACATATGTAGTAAATATTTTACATTTAACATTTGCAAAACCAAAAAAATTCAAAAATTTAAAACTTTAAGCTTTGTTTTATATAAGCATTTCTGAAATGGTAGGCAATATAATACTTAAAAACATTACTTCAATTTACTAAAAGTATATGCCTGTGAAGTAAACAATAATATTTTCAAAGTCATCTCTCTTCAATATGTTCCAGGGAAATGTTATGTTTGTTATCCGCTGCACTAATGCAAACTTAAAAGTTCATGGAGTCAAGCAACTTCGCGAACAAACCTATTTTATTCGTACATCACATCACAAGAAAAAAAGAACAAACATTTTGTTTTCCTTATATATATTTTACCTAAAACAACAATTTGATTGGTTTACTTACTGAAACCCTATTTGCAATTAAAACATTATTACTATGCCTACTAGTGACGCTACATTACTCCCCCCTCCAGTAACTCAAGTTGCGATACATACTTATACATAAATATAAACAGAAGCTATTCACATTACTCATACACATAATATAAGGTACATATTGAACAACACTTAAAATAAAATACAAAATTAGAACTATACGTATATGAAAATAAGTGCACGAAGAATTACCATATTTACAAGTATTAAAATCAATCTTGAAATCTAACAGGCTTTTTTACCTGTCTACCGCTTCTCGAGACTTTGGAGGGAATTACCGGAGGTTTACAGGGAACTGTGGTATTGTCCATATTTAGTACATAAGCAGATTTAAGACTATCAACAGAGATATTTACTTATCTACTTTTAATTACAATAGTAAAATATTTATCATTTTTATATTTAACCAAGTAGGGTCCTTGGTAAGGTGGTTCGAGGGCCTTTTTGACACGGTTGACTCTTACAAACACATGCGTACACGAACTCAAGTCCCTGTGCAGGAAGGGTTTTGGCTGTGTATTATAATGATTTCTCTGGGTAGCGTGCAGATGAAGAATCTACAGAGAACAGTCTAGCTTAATTAATATAAGAATTTTTATTTACAGTTTTCTTCATTAATTAATGGTATGTTATATACAAGACTGAAATTAGACATAGGTCTATAATAATTAGATTGGACAGGTTGTCTCAACTCAATTCTAATCTAACAGAAGAAAAGTCTACACCGAAGAACAGTTCTAGAGTAGTATAACGGTACTACGCTCGCACAATTTTATCTCGGGAGGAGATCACTTCGTCGGCGACACAGAACCACACAGACGTCTGGTGACGGACTACAGCAGGAACTCTAGGTCGTTCCTTCTAAATAAAGTCGCGAGGACTTTAGTGTTCAGCCTTTCAAGGCTTCTGAGTTGGTGTCCTCTCAGGGCGAGGTCACACCGAACTCCAAAAATAATTTCTCAAAAGAGAAGAAATTGGTCGACCTATTTGGGTCTCTGAGTAAGGCGCACCTCAGGATGAGATCAAGTCAAAAACTGATTTTTTTACTTCTCCCGATTCCTCGGCTCGGATTTTGGCGCGCTCCGGCCGCTGGGCAGAGCTGGTCCTCGATTGGTCCTGGTTGGTTCTGATGTCACTCCGTTGGGTCTGTCATTGGCCTCGTATCTAGCGTCGGTTCGTCTAACCCTCTCGGCTGTTTCAACCCAAGCTGATGACAATAATCCATAAAGTCGGGGTAGAACTACATTTCCTTTGTAGTTTTACTGTCAACAGTCCAGACAGACTGGCAACTCTCCATTGTCCGCAGTGGTTCGCACCTGTGCCTCTCGGCGATCTCCGTCGGGGGTTTAGATTTCGCATTGGGAGGATCAATGGATGGCCTTCATCAATAAATCCTCACAGTATGCATAGATGTTACTGGTTTTATTTCCTCCATACACTTTTGGATTCTCGCCACGAAGGTATCAGGGTCCATATTGGTGGTAGATGGGTCAAAGAATTCCCCAGGCAACCGGATGTTAGAACCGTACACCACTTGGGCGATGGAGTTATTGCTGTCTGGTTTGACAACAGTTCTCAGCCTGGTTGACAAGTTTCTGTCCATCTGATGTTGTCGTGGGCCTTCAGTGCACCTTTGAGAGTTCTGTGCAAACGTTCAATTTTTCCGTTGCACTGTAGGTGGTAAGGGGTTATGAGCGATACTCTTGCACCACATATCACTGCTAGGCACTGAAAAAATTGAGACTCAAATTGCTTCCCTTGATCCGTAACAATTTGAGCAGGTACCCCGAACATACACACCCAGTGTTCGTAAAACGCTCTAGCCACCATTTCTGCTGTGCTGTCCATCCAGGAACAACTTCCATCCATGACGAAAATCTGCCTATGCATGTCAGGCAGTACATCATGCCTTCTGATGGTGGAAGTGGACCTATCAGATCCATGTGCACCACGCTGAATCTTGTATCCGGCACTTGGTACTCATCGAAGGCAGATCGATTATGTCTGTTCACCTTGCAACGTTGGCATTGCAGGCATGCCTTGGCTCAGTCTCTGACTTGCTTATTTATCCCTGGACAGACAAACTTTTCCGTCATCAATTTTACAGTTGTCCTGATGCCGGGGTGGGAGAGGCCATGAATCTGTTTAAACAACGACTGCCGGAACTCTTCAGGAATGTAAGGTCTGATATGTGGTGTGGAAGTATCACACCATAATATCTTTCCAGATGGCAGGGTTGATGGTTGGAACTTTAGAGACAAATTACTCTTTTTAAGCTGTTGTAGCTCCTCGTCCTGCAGCTGCTTCTTGGCAACGGTCTCGTAGTCTATGATCGAGACCCTCAATTCTGGACAGTGCATCCGCCACAACATTGTCCTTACCACTAATGTGGTTGATGTTAATAGAGAACTAGGAGATGTATTGAAGATGGCGTTGCTGTATTGGTGAAGCTTTATCGTTCTTTTGTTGAAATGCAAAGATGAGAGGCTTGTGGTCGGTAAAGATGTGGAAATCACGACCTTCCAGCATGTACTTAAACTGCTTAATCGCCATATAAATTCCAAGCAGCTCTCGGTCGTAAGTGCTGTAACGTTTCTGTGTCTCGTCCAGCTTCTTCGAGTAGAACGCTAGTGGTCTCCATTGATTGTTTTCCCACTTCTGCAGTACGGCTCCTACTGCCCAGTCTGATGCGTCTGTGCATAAGGACAGTTTACAATCAGATTTAGGGTAACTGAGGAGGGTAGTTTGAACTAGATCAGACTTGCACTTCTCAAATTGAGCAATTGTTTCCTCATTCCAAGGAACCTTTCGCTTGTATTTCTTTTAGGCACCCTTCAACAGTTCGTGGAGCGGCGCTTGTGTCTTGGCAGCATCTTTCAAATACCTTCTAAAAATACTTCTCATGCCTAAGAATGCACGAAAGTCTTGGATCGTGGAAGAGAGCTTGTAATGTTTATTAACTTCAACCTTCGATGGTAATAGTTTGGAACCTTCAGCTGTTATGAGATATCCCAAGTATTCCACTTGTTGGCACCGAGCACAGATTTTAACAAGTTTATTCGCAACCCATACTGCTGAAATATGTCAAACACCATCTTGAGGTGTTGCTCATGCTCCTCTTCTGATGATGACATCATTCAAGTAGGAGAACACAAAGTCTAGTCCAAGTAAAACTTCAGTTATGAAGCGTTGAAAGGTAGAGGGGGCATTCCGAAGGCCGAAACTCATGACGTTAAACTCGTAGAGTCCAAACGGAGTTATGATTGCAGTCTTGGGCCTATCTTCTTCAGCGATGGGGATCTGGTAGTATGCTTTCACTAAATCCAATGTTGAAAACACACATTTCCCACTTAAGATTGAATGGAAGTCCTCAATCCTGGGAATGGGGTAGCGGTCACGGACTGTTTGGGCGTTTAGCAGTCTGTAGTCTCAACAGGGCCTTAGTGTCCCATATTTCTTGTTGACGAGGTGCAGGGGACTGGACCATTACGATTTGGATAGTCTGATGATGTTATTGTCCATAAATTTGAATTCACTTTTGGCCAGCTTAAGCTTATCAGGAGCCAACTGTCTGCATCTTGAATAGACTGGCTGTCCCGTGGTGATTATCTGGTGCTCTACATTATGTTTAGAAACTCTATTAATTAAATTAGGTTTGGTTAAATCAGCATACAAATTCAATAAATTGAAATACTTAGAAGATTTATTTATGGTGCTTAAACTCTCTCTCTAACATCTTCTTTGATAGCAGCAACTTCCACAATAGTTGAGAGGTCTGTTACACCATCAATGAGTTTTCTATTGTAGATGTCAATGATTAACTGAAATTTTTTCAAAAAATCCGCACCAAGAATACCTTTGGACACCTGGGCTACCACAAATGGCCATTGAAATACTAAGCGTAACCCCATATCCAAGGTAAGCACTTTAATGCCATACGTTGGAATGGGGTTGCCATTGGCTGCATACAGCTGATAACTGCAGACGTTGGTATCTGTTTTTGAAGGTGGGATGATGGAAATGTCCGCACCACTATCCACCAACAACTTTCGTCCCGTGTTTCTGTCATGGACAAATAGACGGAAGGTGCGGTTAGGTGGATCCTTCGCAGTAGAGTTAACCGCGGGTTCAACTGGCGCGTGGAGTTTTCTTGCGACTTCCAACAGCATGGAGGTGTGCACTTTTCTGGGTAGAATCTCTTCCCGAATTTATAGTGGTAATAACAGAGAGACCCATTAGGATCATACCGCTTCCTGGAACGGGACCTACTCCTGTTCCTGTCAAATTGACGGTCCGGGTTGCGTTGCCTCGGCTGAGCTGACTGGCCGACACTTAAGGCACACACTTTCCAACAGCAACCATCTCAAAACGGGGATTGATTTCAAATATTTTGTCAGCCATATCTGCCATTTTGTCCAAAGTGCCATCACTGACGACTAGCACATTTCGCACTTGTGGTGGCATTTTATCTAACCAGAGTGTGCGCAACACCTGGTCAGAGAAGTCTTGTTCGGCGCTGGTTTTGTCAGGAACAAGGCTCCTCATCATCCGCAGTAGTTGGCTGGGTTTTAAATCCCCCAACTCAACCCCGGTCAGTAGTCTCTTGATTTTGATACTTTCAATTTTACGGAAGAGACTCAGAAGTCGGGCTTTGGCGTCCGAGTACTTCGTGGTTGAATCACTGCGAACGATATCGAACATGTTGTCAACGTACCGCGGCTCCATTTGTGCAAGCAGATATGTGAATTTCGTATCCTCTTTCTTGATGTTCGCCACTTTGAATTGTGCTTCCACTGTGGTAAAACCGCACCTCTGGGCGGTCTACCCAGAAGGGTGGGAAGCGGACATTCACCGCGTCCACTACATCGCTTGAGGGTCGCGTGGGAATTGGCGGTGGTTAGTCCTGATGTTCATTATCCGACATGGTTGCGTGTTCAAATTATCCGCTGTCACTAATGTTATGTTTGTTATCCACTACACTAATGCAAACTTAAAAGTTCATGGAGTCAAGCAACTTCTCGAACAAACCTATTTTATTCGTACATCACATCACAAGAAAAAAAGAACAAACATTTTGTTTTCCTTATATATATTTGAACTAAAACAAGTTGAGTGGTTTACTTACTGCAACTTCACTTACTTAAAACATTATTACTATGCCTACTAGTGACGCTACAGAAATATACATATATATTAGTTGGATTAACCTTTCAAACTCTCTCTTAAGATAAAACCTTAAATGCTTCCCTCAACTAAACACTAACTTTGAGTTCAGTATGGGACGCACTTTGTTATAAGAAACATCCAAATGACTAAGAAGTGCTGGTCAAAGAATTTGAAGTAAGTAAAAGTATGATTGATTACATATTCAATGAATATCATTTATTCAATATTTATATTTTTTTGATGTGGTACCGATTTAAAAATCTTGCAATTCTGGAACATTACAGTAGTATTTCAAACATTCTGCGTTCATGACGTTCTCTGCATTGTAAGGCCTTTTGTTGATGATATTCTTCACAACAATTTCCAACTTCTTTCTGTTTAAGTTGTACTGGAGAAAAAATACATTTAAGTTTTAAACAATTATAAATATTCAATAATTTGCAGGGGAACGAAAATCATTCAAAACTTTGGAATACAAAGATAAAAAGGCTATCCCCTCTTTTAGCTCAAGAAATGCATTTAGAAAAACATCAAAATTATACGAATTTCAAACTTATATAAACTAAAAAAAATGCAAGTAAATTTAAACAATCGCAAATATTGAACTGTGTGCACACAAAAGCGAAAGCATTCACAACTTCAAGAATACAAGCATCAATATCCTATTCTTTTTAGCTCAAGAAAATAATTTTAAATTAATTTAATTTTTAACTTACTCTACTCTCCATCGAAAATTCAACATCCCCATGAAGGACAAAATATATTAAACCCTATTTATTATATAAATTACATAAGGCACAGGGATGAAAGATTTGATATTATAGTTCCTTTCGACTTCAAACATGAAGAAATTGGTGTTTTGAAAACCCGTCAAGGGAAGCTCTAACTGCTGCAACACTTCTAGATATCGAAGAAGGGGGGCTTTGAATGCATGTTTTGGATATTTCCATCCATGCTGCTTCCACACGCCACCAAAGTTAATCTGTGTGGTTTACGTTGTATCAGTAATTGGGCAGTCATCTATGAGTCGTGTTTGATGGCCTACAGATCTGGTGAACGGGCTGGCCGTAGAAGAAACGTAATCTTGTAGATGATGAGGAATTGCTTCACGTTACATGCAAAATAAGGTTACGTATTGCCCAATCGAACAACTGGCCATGTGATAAGGTAGGATCTAAGACTTTAGAGGTCTAGCAGTAGAGTAGACTCAGACGATTGCGATGCATAATCAAAGGTTGCGGCAATGGAAGCCTTGAAAAACAAATCCCCATTTCTGCAGGTGACATCCAATTGAACTTTCGTGCCATAGGTTGTTGCGCAACACAACATCTTGAAATCTTGGATGTTGCAGTACAATTAATAATAGCTGTCTGACCTCTCGTTTGGTGGAGTGAGGAAATCTCTGCAATCGTTCATGACGGCCAGTTCGTCCCCCCCCCCCTGAACCCACCGATTCCATATTCGTATCATTCTGGCTTGATTTAGTTCAACACGAGCACCGATTTCACGTAAGGGTAATCCGCAGTCTCGGTAAGTGACGATTCTTTATCAGCAAAACTCAGAAACGTGCTCTTATACTACTGCATTACTTATCGACAAAGCATAATTAAATTTCGTATCCACAAGTACAGCGAAAAAGCACAATTCCAATACTAATTCTGTGTTCTCCTTTTATATACTGCTTGCATTGGGCGTTACTGGCGCACATGATTTGCAAATACGCTGAAGTGCTAGAAATTTTCACATTCTTTACAATGATTTACCCATATTGTAAATACCAAGACTATTGGACGCTTCCTTCATGATGTTGCATTTGCGATACCCAGAAGTGTATATGAAGTGAAGAACATGGAAAAAACATGTGTGATAGTTTCGTAGAATAACGTCCAGTTCCTTTCAAGACTCATGAGATTGTGAAACCCTTGGGGCCACCCTCTAATAATTTTATGGAGGAAACTGGCTCTCCTAAGCTGGAAGGAGTAAATATTAACAAACTGTACCGTATTGTACTAGCCGACCCTTTTTCTGTAACTCGTGGGAGTCGGGAATATGCATCAACATCAAGACTGTGACAACAACATCTTCAGTGGTTGCACGTGTGTTTGTGAGAAAGTATCGAGAAAGAGTTTTTTTCATCAGCAGATTGGCGATCCGTTTCGGTTAGCCCCCTTCTTCCCCCTTTATGTCTGGGATTTAAATTCAGAAATGCCCGGGAACTATTTTCCACCGATCCCTTAATCCTGTGCCGGGAAGTGAGAAGCAAAAACACCTTCGGGATGCGTGGGAAACCGATAGAAAGGAAGCTTCCAGATTAGCTTTTGATCCCGAGTCGGCCTTACAGATAGATTCGGCAGCTGTGGGCGGATGCCATAAATTCCCAACAGAAAGTCATTTTTTGAGAAACACTTGTAGAAGGCCCGGAAATCTCCCTCCATTAGTTTGCACCTGCGATACAAGAGAGCGGGTTATGGGAAGATTGGAGAGAATGAACTAAAAACGAGAGACTGATTCTGACTGTCGAAGAGAGAAGACCTCTCTCTGTTTGTGTAGAGCCAATTGTGTTGGCTCCAGGCAGTTTCAATGTCGATGGCTGTACCCAAAATTTTCTAAACTTGTAAACTTACTTTGTAAATATTTAAATTACCTTAAACAACAGCTGTTTGTCTAATTGTTACATAACGGTACAGCAATACATTGCTTTCAGTGTAAATGCAACACTAGGAAAAAATCGTTGAATTGACCAGAAATTTGGCAGACGGGTAGTTCATAATGTCAAGTGCAAACTATTTTATTGAAATCTCAGCTTACTATCCAAATAAGACGCTCAGACACACTGTCTATTCCCCGTCTGGTTTGTCTGTTTCTACTGAAAATGCTCCATCACAGATATAGTAGAAAATTAAAAATACCAACCGGTATATCTGGAATCTCTAAAATAAAATCTGGAACATGACGAACAGTTAGCTCTTTGGCGATTGCTTCCTTGATCCTCCTAACAAGTTCATCGTTGAAGATATGGTTTTCATTCCTCATTTTCAAAAACAGAACTGCACTCTCGTCCATATCTTTATTGTATTTGGACACGCAAAGTGCGTCTCTGACTTCAGGAAATTTATTCACTAGAAAATTAAACACTTAAATTTACATTTAATTCATTACTGAATGGTACACTTACCATCACTACAGTAATTAAAATTATAAATGCATACATAGTAAAATAGATCTCAATCATAAGATAATTTTTGGTAGGTATCGTTACGAGTTGAAATGAATATATTTTTCTATTTTTACACTCATAACCATTTCAGTTTATACAGGGCTAAAGTAGCTTCCCATCAACTCCCGTGCACATTCCAAGATCCGTCAATTGTTTAGATATGTGCAAAACTGTTATCTTACCATAACAGTTTGTGTTATACTTTTTTGTTAATTCGTAATAACAATAATATTTTACAGTTATTATTGAGGAGACCGGTGCAGTCCTATCTCCGTAATGTTAAAATAGTCAAATTTTAAAGAACATTTTCTCAGTATCTTTTATGTGTATCTTATGTGTATCTCAGTATCTTTTATCTTCTATTTTTCATTGATTTGAATTTGTTATATATATTATATTGAATTTTTTTTATAAAGACGCTTTTACACAACAATTTTTAAAAAACAAAGTTTTAAATTTTTTTTCAACTTCTATTTATTTATTTTTTTTGAAAAATAACCAATTTTCATTCCTTTTAACAATTAAACTGAACTTTCTGAGCAGATACGGTGGAAAAAATGCCTGTGTTAAAATATAAAATAGGGTATGTTACATTTGTAAGCCATTTTTTTTATATTTGCTTGAATATACTTTGAAAAATTGTTCCTTTTACGGAACAATTCATACACATTTTGAGATATTGAAGTTTAAAGCATAAAAATGACCGTAATTCAGGTACGTACAGGTATATTCAAAATATTATTTAAAATACTTCTACTCAACGTATCTCCAAAAATAATATAGATAATTTTAAACAGAATTGAATAAATATTTATTTAAATTTATAAAAAGATAATCGTTATTCTGAAAGATTTTTGTGCACTAATCCCTTTAATAGTTTTGCTTATAGTAGGCAGCTAAAATAGAAGTTATTCTAATGTTTATACGCTAAAATCGAGTCAACAACTGTGAAGTAATTTAAAATTAGAAGTTTCACTTTTTCCCAAATATACTTTTTCACCAAATTTTTATCTCCTCTATAAATAATTTTTTTCGGATTTAGTTTAACAATTTTTGTCATTTTGAAAGATAATTTTAACGTTTGATGACAATAGCTGATGCTAACTGCTTAACGTTTTTTAACAGTAGCTATTATGGATAGCAATTCTGTTATACTGTGGTTCAAATAACAGCCCTTCTCTAGACATGTTCATCCGCACTCAGCCAGGCACGATGAATATGTTTATTCGTTACCTATTTTCGCTTTCATATATATAAATTGATTTATTGAAGTTTCTATTACTCTGTGGCTACAAACAGTAAAATCAATTAAGGAATTGCTTAAATTATTTGTTCCTTAATTGTAGTACTACTGTGATCAAAAAGTATACGGAATGTTTCCTATAAAATACATATCGCACCCCTGCAAGAAAAGTGACACAACTCAAATTTGCAGAATTTGAGAAACATCTATTTAAAAGGTCCTATAAACCTTATATTGATATAGTATAAGCTTCTTTTCAATTTTAGGTAAGTATTTATGGCGGTAACTTCTATTATATTCTATAGAATAGTAATATAACACACTGGGGCAACTCATACATACTTTTCAATAACATAACATCAAAATTTTTATTTTTTGAATTGTGTCACTTTTCTTGCCGGGGCGCGATATGGTAGATATCATCTGTAAACTTTTATCAAATTTAATATAGAGATATATTTTTACGACTTATATAAACATGTGGCAACAAACATGGATTTATTAAATTTTATTGTCTGAAAATAAATTTGTTTTTAGAAACAGAAGAAATTTTACTTCGATGATTTTCCAAAATATCGAATGTAATTGAGCAAAGAACAAGAATTAAATTTTTTTTCCGCAATGGAACTTCTGCTACAAACACATTTGAAATGTTGCTAAAAGATCTTACAGACGACTGTTTATGAAAAACAACAGTATTTGATTGGTATAAAAAGTTTTAAAAAGGTAGAGAATACGTCGTAAATGATTCACGATCTGGCAGACCATCCACTTCGAGTAATGATCAACATGTCAATCCGGTCAGAGAATTGGTGCTTAGTGATCGTCGTTTAACAATAAGAGACATTATTGAACAAGTTCCTATATCTTTTGGTTCCAATAAAGCAATTTTGAAAGATCATTTAAGTTTGCGATGCGTCGCTTCTCGAGTTCAAAAATATTTGAATTTGTTCCAGAAACGACAACGTGTTGTAGTGTCCCGAAAGGTGCTTTCTCAGGCCGATTCCTTTCTAAAACGCATTACTACCTGTGATGATACTTGGATCTATGGTTTTGATCTAGAAACATCTCGACAATCAAGTAAATCGCGTTCGAAATTTGAAGTAAGACCTAAAAGACCACGTCACAGTCGCTCAAAAATCAAGGTAATGTTGACTGTTTTATGTGCCGTGGTGTTGTGCATTATGAATTTATGCCAACGGGCCAGACGGTCAATAAAGATTATTATTAGAGTGTTTTGCGCTGTATGCGTGAATCGATTCGTCGAAAACGATCTGAATTGTGGCGAAATAACTCATGGGTTTTGAATCACGACAATGCGCCTTCTCACAATTTTCGTAATTTTTTGACAAAGTATTCAACAAATACGACTCCACAAACTCCGTATTCACTTGATATGTAACCCTGTGACTTTCTTTATTTCCACGGGTGAAACTACCTCTTCGTGGTCACCGTATTGAGTCCATTGATGCAATAAAAAAAATTTGATACTTACCCTGAAGGGATTTCCCAAAAACGAATTTAAGATATATTTTAAGGATTGGGAAAAAACGTTTGCAGAAGTGCATTGAAGCTGAAGGAGATTACTCTGAAAGAGATGTAATAAATTTTGACCAATAAATTGATACCTTTTGTTTTATGACAGCATTCTGGTACTTTTTGATCACTGTAGTTTTAACAGTTATTGAATTTCCTAGTTCTTCAAGATTAAATCATCGAACTACATGTAAACATTTCCCTCCTGGAACGCCAAAATACATCCAGGGTTTACCTAACAATTAGAATCCAAAAGGCAGAATGTGTAAGGATACGATTCAACCAAAAAATAAAGTAACTAAAAAAAAGCACTAACATATAATATTTGAATATTATGCAAGTTAAGACATGTATTGCATCAACTCTGACATCCCAGAGTTCTAACAACTAAATAAATAAAAAATAAATTCACAATATTTATCATAGACTTTAACAGAGTATTTTTTGTGTGACTTAACTATCCACTTTAAAAATTAATTCGTGATTCGTTGAGACAGTTACATTTCTTACCGTTTAATCATCGATTATCTAGAGCTCTTTTTCAAAAATATTCAATTTATACGTACCAACATTGTAGATTTCTGAGCTTCCAAATCGGCATCCTCTTTGCTTCAGTGTATCGTCACTATAAAAATTATGCAATTACTTTAACTTGCATCGTAAATGGTTTTTTAATTGAGTAGTTTTCAAGCTTTAAAGTGGTGGATTATTTTTCTTTGCAGTTGTTCATAAAGTTTTTTATATTTTATGGTGCAAAAGAATGAATTGACAGAAACACTAAAAGCAAGCTGATTTCTCAAAATCGTCTTGTGCTACAGAATACACCTCTTCAATTTATTAATCAATGGCGAACATTTGAAATTTCATAAGTTAATCTAAGGACGTAGATAGTAATCTTAACCAGAGTAATTTTAAACAGAGATTTCATGGAGTTTTAAATATATATATGTAAAATAACAATAATTTTTTTTCTCTCTATTAAATTGGTAGTATTTTATTATATTAGCAGAGAAATATGTTAAAACCAAAATTGCTAATTTTAAGGGGATGCAGTACCTAAAAATCACTCAAAGTATCGAATTTTTTTTTATTGCTTTAAATTAGAGCTACAACCTTTCTTAATAAGTGTGCAAAATTTTAAACTCGTAACTGCATTAATTAAAAAGTTTTCACTTTTTTAAAGACACTTTTCTGATCCAAGACACAATAAAAATTACGAGCTTCGAAGTAGGTGTGCGACCTTCAGAGACGAAAATTTTAGGTTTTTATTCAAAGTGTGTTGGCAAGAATATAACGAAGATTCCTGGTGCTTTTACCAAGCTGCATTGGCTCTTGGTATAACTCTTGGTTCGCATATGAAGCATATTAAACGAATATATATCAACATATCAACGAATCGCATTTTGCAAAAATACTGTCAATTTACCAAAGGTTTGCTTCAACTGAACTGTTACAACGTTCTGTAAGGTGTACCACACAAAACTCTAATGTAGGCATGCACAGTGCTATATGGAATAAGTGCTCAAAGCAAAGTTGTGCATCACTGTAACGTGTTACGATTGCTGTTTGTGATGCTATCACAGAATTCAATGTGGATACTCTAAAATATATAGAAGGTTTTCAAAAAGAAAACAATCTTTCATTTAGTGTGCATTCTAAACATCTTGCTATCTATAAGGACTATTGTAGAACATAGTTAAGAAATAGAAAGAAGACCAGCAGTTTATTTACTAGCTCAGAAAAAAATTTAAACTGCACGGCTGCAAAGACAAAACATTCAACTAAAAAAATAATGAATTTTGAATTAATCTGGCTACTTTTAAAAAACACATTGTTTAATGCCTTTTCAATTATATTTTTAATTTGTGTAAAGTTATTATGAACTGGATACTAAAAAAATTAAAATTAAAAACTGGAAAATTATGTATTGATGAATTTTTGAGTTCGCGTCGAAAACGAAATGTTTTTAAACTTCAACAAAATAACTTATCCTTACGGGTTATATTTTAGTTAAAAGATTTAAATTTGAGTGAAATATGCTTTGAATTGCTTTAATTGGTATGGAAATCAACATATTAAGGCCAAATAGCTCTGAGTTTTGTAAATAATTTTTCATACGGGTTTTAAAACTTTAAAAGCATTTTTCTCAGCTTTGGTTTTTTTGGTACTATAAGGTATTCAAAATACTAAGGCTTTTTATGTATCACAGAAAAAAATTTCAAACTTTTTACACTTATTTTTATATATCTTTAGAATAAAACTGTGTACGGATTTACATCTAAGTGCTATATATATATTTTTTTTTAAATAGTTAAATATAAACATTTTCATTTTTCGGTGGTTTTTGTATCATTTTAGCTTTAAAAAATTGTATAAAATTAACTATGTTTTTGATTTAAAAATCCATACACTGTTTCGTTAAGTATATTTGAAATAAAGTTGAGAAAATATTTGAAGCAAAAAAAGAAAAATTGAAAGAGTAGTAGCATTTTTAAAAAATTCAAAAAAATTTGTAAACATTGATTTAAAAAAAAAATTGCTCATTTGACAAGATTTTTTCTTTTAAAATCAACTTATTGCTTACAAAACAATAGAAAAACAACAATATTTTAATTATATTATGAAAATGGAAGAAAATTTTTTAAATGGTAATGCGTCCCCTTATCTACAACTACCGTCAACTAGGCCCGCTTTTGAAAAAAAGGTTTTGGATACAAAAGTACACTAGTGTGCAAAACTTAAGCAACAAAGTAGCTTTTCAGAATACAGCCAAGAAATTGTAGAAAAGGGCTTTTTGCGACCAGTATAATGAGAAGCCGATTCAGTAGAAAGGTGATGCATATGCAAATATCAGGAGCATGACATCAGAGGAGACGTGAGTGCTCGCAAAACGCGTGTAGTCAGCACGCGCAGTGCAATGCAACTTAATAAGAAGGAGGAAAGGTGCATTTCCAGACTTTCGCTGCAAGTTAAAGTGAGATCATACGTGCAAGAAACCTTCAGGACGCCTATACACGTGGTAGAATGACCGGCAAGCTTGAGGATGAGCGTAGTATGAAGAGTGTTGTTCAAGAGTTTGGAATTGACAAAAGTGTTGTTTCACGAGCTTGGAAAGCCTTCCAAAGGACAGGTACCGCTGATAGAAAGGTTGGTGGTAGTCGGCCAAGGAAAACAACGACAAGTGGTACATCGTCGTGCAGGCGAAAAGAGATCGAAACCAGATAACGGGCAACAGTGCTCAGCAGCTGCGTATGGCAACTGAACGACAGGTGTCCCTGTTTACTGTGTCCAGATGCCTTCATAAAGAGGGCCTATTCGCCCGTCGTCCTGAACGCTGCATACCATCCTCAACAGCTCATCGGCGGTACCGTTTACAGTGATGTAACGAACACAAATAATGGGCATCTCATCAATGGAAAGCCTTCCAAAGGACAGGTACAGCTGCAAGAAAGGTTGGTGGTAGTCGGCCAAGGAAAACAATGACAAGTGGTGACCTATACATCGTGGTGCAGGCGAAAAGAGATCGAAACCAGACAACGGTTAAAAGTGCTCAGCAGCTGCGTATGGCAACCAAACGACAGGTGTCCCTGTTTACTGTGTCCAGATGCCTTTATAAAGGGAGCCTATTCGCCCGCCGTCCTGAACGCTGCATACCATCGTTAACAGCTCATCGGCGGCACCGTTTACAGTGGTGTAACGAACATAAATGCTGGACATCTCATCAATGGATTCACGTCTTCTTCATTGACGTGAGTTGTTTCAATCTGACAAAATATTCTCGGCGCCAGTTGATATGGAGAGAGGTAGGGACACGCTTTCATCCCACTAACATCAGAGAAAGAGACTGTTGGGGTCGTCCTGGCGTGCTTGTGCGGACGGACGGACGGAGCCCCACGTTTCTGACACAGGTTCAGTTACCATAGATCGTTACTGGGATGAAGTTACCCCCCCCCTACACCTTTGTTCCGAGGTGCCATTGGTCAAGACTTTGTTTTTATGGACGACAACGCACAGCGAGACAGGTCCCATGCTGTTCAGGAGCTTCTAGAAAGTGAAGATATACGTAGAATGGATTGGCTTGCGTTGTACCCTGATTTAAATCCCATTGAATATATGGAGGGATGCTTTGGTGAGACGCCTGGAGGCACGATCTTATCCTCCGGAAAACACTAGAAAACTTACACAGATGCTCATTGAGGAATGGGAACTCTTACTTCAAAAACTAATGGACAAAAAAGGTGTTGAGTATGGGCAGACGGTGCCACGTAACTATTGCAGTTAATGGAGTCATATCCCTTACTAAGAGACTTTGGTCTGTTGTTCTCAATCTTTGCCAGACAGTGTTTTGTACCAACTCCATTCTGTCAATAATGCCGTTTTCTGCTTCGTTCCATGCTGTATGTGTCCTATTCATTTTTTTCTACTATGCTATCTTCATCATTTAAGTACTACACCATTACCTCTGTAGTACGAATTTTATCTCTCAGTTAATTTTTTGAGGGATTACGGTAAAATCAGAAAAGTTGCTTAAGTTTTGCACACTAGTGTAGTAGCGACCGGTAGAGCCCATTAAGTGTCTCGGCAATTCTCTGTAAAATATAGACGACGGGTTCTGAAGTGATAACTTGCTTCTTGATGAGTTATCAGTCCTCGTAGTTGATTGATTTTCAGAAGACTTTGCTAATCCAGAAATTTTTATGAGCTTTCAAACTTTCATCGGCAGAGCTTATCATATTGATGAGTGATATCAATTTGTTTCTCAGAGAAAGGCACGTAAAAAAAAAGTTAAAAATAAACTGCAGTCGTTTCCCAATTAATATTTCACTTGAAAAAAATATGTATCTGTGTAATACCACCTTGTGATTCAGAAAACGTTTGGGTGACTTAGCCCATCTAATTGTTAGCGTTCATATGATTATTTACTTCATATTTAATGACTATATTGACAATACTATCCATGCTTTGGATGTAAATTTTATATTCACATTATTCGACTATATGTCATTAACCCTACATATCTACAAGGTTCTTTGCAAAACTGAACCAGATCTTGATGGACGATATATCATAATTAGAAGCAAACTGAACAGATCTCGATCTTTGTCATCATAAAAATATTGATAACACTTGATGACGAGATATCTCGTCATTATCAAAATTGGTCAGATCTTTGTGGACGAGCTGTCTCGATGAAACCACTTGGAGGGATTACATGAATACATTCCGGCTTCAGGAAATAGAAGGCTTCGAAGACAGGGTCTACCGTCAGAGCACCACTGTAACGCAGTGGGCCAAGTGGTGTTCCTGTCAAAACATCGAAAGAGCCTAATTTACAAATAACGTACGTTTATTTTACAAAGAACTATGCAGGGGTTGTACACAAATATGGAAACACCTCGTGAAACGCAGGCGTGAAAGAAATGTTTATTCTAGTGAAATGTGTAGGTGGCGCTTGTGTTTTCGCCTACTGACGCCACCCATACAACATCGTAAATACGCTCAACAGGTCAGGCGTTGTCGGGGCACTGTTCTGTGGAGTTGTAATTGCATCATGTCAGAGTTAACAGACTTCGAACGTGGGCAAATTCTTCGAACTCGTCTGGTGGGTGCTTCCGAAGACAAGACTGCCGAAGTGTTTAGTGTTTCAAGAGGTACAGTATCAAAGATTTATTCCTCATATTTGAAAACCGGAAAAACATCATCCACTAAATCACAGCGCGGACGAAAGTGTGTGTTGAGTGATCGTGACAGACGATCATTAAGGAGGATTGTGACTAAAAATAAGAAAACCACAGCTTCAAAAGTTACCGCTGAAATAAATGTCGTGCTCACAAACCCTGTGAGTACAAAAACAATAAGAAGGTAGCTCCATAAGCAGGATATTTCT
Organism: Metellina segmentata; assembly: GCA_947359465.1. Taxonomy (NCBI): domain Eukaryota; kingdom Metazoa; phylum Arthropoda; class Arachnida; order Araneae; family Tetragnathidae; genus Metellina; species Metellina segmentata. Next base: position 75,368,131 of record OX375882.1, read on the forward strand.
GGCCGAGCTGCAATTCAAAAACCGTTCATCAGTGATGCCAATGCCTGTAACAGGTAAAAGTGGTGTTAAAGTTAAAAAGCCAGGACTATGGAACAATGGAAGACAGTAATTTGATCGGATGAGTCGTGTTTCAAACTTCTGGCCGAGTTTACGTCTGGCGAACGCCATCCCAGGCCTATAATACAGACTGCTTGTTTCCAAGAGTGAAACATGGCGGGGGTTCTGCGATGGTTTAAGCAGCCATATCGTGGTTTTCTGTAGGCCTCGTGATTACTCTGCAAGGGCACATTAAGCCCAAGGATTATGTGAACATTTTGGCCTATCAAGTTCATTCCATGGTACAAACTTTGTTCCCCAATGGTGATGGCGTCTTACAAGACAAGAAATCCCCTGTTCACACAGGTCACATCGTCCAGGACTAGTTTTGTGAGCACAAGGATGATTTGTCACATCTTCCTTGGCCACCACAGTTACCAGACCTCAATATTATTGAATATTTGTGGTCTACATTGGAGAGGAAAGTGCGTGATCGCTATCCACCACCACTATCGTTATCTAAACTTGCCATTGTTTTGCAGGAAGAATGGTACAAGATTCCTTTGGCAAGCATATAGGAACTGTATTTATCCATACCGAGAAGACTGCAAACTTTTTAGAAAGCCAACGGGTTTCCTACACCATATCAGGCAAGGTTACATGTTTATTTAGGTGTTTCCTTATTTTTATCCAATCCTTGTATACACACTATATTACAATACAGATTCCTTATGTCGTGAAATTTTGTCTCGACGAGAAATTTCGTCCTTTAGAAAATGGAGCAGACCTTGAAAGAAATATTTCGTCGAAATACTTTTGGATGGTTTTAATTTTACTTATAGCCATCACCATTTTTTGCTAAATTTTCAATAAAAAACTAAAATAAGAGCATCAGCAGATTTTGTTACTGCCACAAATAATAGTAGCGAATAATTCCCGGTAACGGCTCTGATAAGTTTTTCTCCTTGTGGAAATGCAAATAATTTAACCTGTAACCCTACTTGCATGCTCAACTTACCTGCTCGTAAACTATGCTAATGAAAACGTACCTTAATGTAACACAACTATGTACAGTTTTATCACACCTATCCTTAGCCTGATATCCCCATCATTTTGCCATAAAATAAATCCCTTTGAAATATTTCTGTGATGTCTTTTATATTCCTCGTATTAAAAGTTTAAAAATTTCACTGTTTAGTTGTTTCATCGTAATTACATCGTTATATTTGTTATAAATAAAAGAAAAATATTTTTTTTTTACATTCACTATATTAAAATCTAATACTCAAACGTACCTTCTACCACAAATTATCCATCCCTTCGTAATAGGATTCATGATGCCAAAATCTCCTAAGTCAAATTTTCCTGAAAAGGGAGGCATAACATATTTTTGGTTACTTACAACCAATACAAAATATAATAAATGTATGTCTGATACCTATTGCATATAAGTACACAGTGATTATATGAAGTTAATATTCCTTAACACACAAGCTATAATAAAGCCCATCACGTTTCACTTTTCAATAAATGTGTTTACCTGTGGAAATAAAATCTCCTGATTTTAATAGTTGGTGATAAGTTTATTTATAATGGATATCAAAAACGTACTTACAAAACTTTACCTTTTGAATTATTTTTTTTTGACCATTCTATTTCTAACTTGCTAGAAATAATCTTGCCACCAATACATTTTTCTCTTTTGTTTTTTGCCAGGGCTTGTAATTAGTAACATGTAAATGTTCTTGTAAGCACTTCTTATACCCAATTCTCGATAGAGAAAAAATTGATTGATTCTTTTGATTTTTAAGTCACTTTTATTAAGAATTTTTCAAAATTTTTCAAATTTTTGCTTCGTGCTGGGTTTTGATCAAATGGTTGTTGAACCATTCCCTTGTATATATGTATTAATCTTGCGGTTTAATTTTTACCCAGAATTACACATCAGCCAACTTATTAAAACAATAATTTTTTTTTTGCTTTCTTCTGATGAATGAATCATTGATAGCGGAAACAAAGCGCAAAATAGAAGGGTCTTTACCGGAAAAAAAAAAGATCTGACTCTCTCTCTTAAATTTCGGAACTTCAGATTGTTACTGGAAATGAAACTGTCCTCTCTAAATTGTGGTCCATTAACTTGAACTGACTTCTACGGTAAAACATACCCCTACACGGAAAACTTAAGTAATATGTTCAAGTAGGTTATTTTATACATTTCATGGATGAAGGAAGTCCCGTCTCTGTTCATTCTAATTATCATTCATTACTTCTACCTTAACATTCAGTACTTCTCTATAACTACGAATTCTAAATGTGGTAAGTGAAAAATGTTTTCAATTATTCAAAATTGAGGATAAATACCTGGATAATCGGATAAATACTTTTCTCGGAAAACAGAACCATCTGTATCCCCCCAAATGCCTATCGGCAAACCAGGCATTGGATTCGCTAACACCAGACGTCCAATTTCGCCAATATCACGATTCCCTAAATGAAGCACACACACAATACATGAAAGATAATTATTTAAAAACTTTTCTTTGTGATACAATTATTGGTATTATTAACATAAAAGCAAAGCAAAATCTTTGCGGTACTGACTTTCAAATTTCGTAATATGTATTAGAATTAAAATAATATGAATTAGAATTAAAATAATATGTATTAGAATTAAAATAATATGAATTAGAATTAAAATAATGTGTATTAGAATTAAAATAACGTGTATTAGAATTAAAATAATATGTATTAGAATTAAAATAATATGTATTAGAATTAAAATAATGTGTATTAGAATTAAAATAATATGCATTAGAATTAAAGTAATATGTATTAGAATTAAAAAATAATATGTATAAGAATTAAAAGTATATAATATGTATTAGAATTAAAATAATATGTATTAGAATTAAAAAATAATATGTATAACATTTAAAAGTATATAATATGTATTATAATAATATGTATCATAATTAAAAAACGCAAAATCATCAAAGTACCTTTCTCGTCAACTGCCTCGACGTTACAACCCAAAGTTATTCCTGGAATCTCACCTCTATGGATTGGTAGGGTTACTTCTAACACTAATGTGGTCCCCATTGTTTCCGTACAACCTAACAAAAAGAAAAACATTTCAACATTTTAGGGAAAACATTTCTTCCACTTGCCTAATTTGTCTACCAAAACTGCTCTGGACACAAAATCTATGTACTGGTTTCTACTTCATTACTCAAGTGGTTTCTACGAGATATCTCGTCCATCAAGATCTGACCAATTTTGTAAATAACGAGATGTCTCATCATTAAGGTATTGCCTGTTTTTTTATGACTGCGTGAACACAAGAAGGTTAATTGAGGATGTAGACCCCAACTACCTGAAGACATTACAGATATAGGAGAGCCCCTAAAGAGTTATTTAGCAGAGGTCCCGACGAATGGACAAAAATCGCTTTTCAAACTAAACATTGTGAACTTTACCAGACGATCGTGCAGATTTATCAATGCTTTCTCTCAGCGAACTTGTGTTGTTGGGGTTATTATCCCCTTAGATCAACATTACATGAACCCTAATCGTCCTTTTTTCAAGGGGTTTTATATAGAGCTGTTTCTTTACCGAATCGTACAACCACTTTAAAGCCTCGAAAGAGCCTAATTTGTGTAGTGTTTTAAGTTCCGCAAATCTATCTTCTTTCGATCTATTACTCAGACTTACGTGAACTTAAATGCCTTGGCTTACTTCTGGTACCTGTACCATCTTCTTCACTCTTAGAGGGGCTACGTGTTATTTGCCACAAAATATTGTATAGATTTTCCAAATATTAATATTGAAGTAATTTTTCATAATCTGAAATTGTGCTGCCTTACTATTTACTGAGTAATTTTAAACGTAGTTATGGAGGAAGATAGGTAGTTGAATTAACGTGCACTGAAACAACACGACGGGCTATTGGCGAATAGTCCAGGATCAATCCCGAAAAGAGAGATCCGTGTATATCTCATAATTTTGAACCACCGTCTTATGACGAAACGTAATTATGAACACGTGAACTTTCGAACAAGCCAGATGACTCATCAAAAAAACTTCTTGCCACCAGTAAGCTTTCACTTCAATGAATAGTTAACGCTGAATAGTTAAATTGAAAAATTGATTCAAAAGCAGTCTTTTCGACGATTAAGTTATACACAATACTTATTATATTGTAATGAAATATTTCATCGCATTGTAAATGAGTTACGTAATAAATTAAGAAGTGGTATAAAAATTATATTACATAGTTACCATATAAAGAGCAAAATGTGGTATGCGCTCCTACGTTTTCGTAAATAAAATCGTAGTTATGAGGCTTCACAACACTTCCACCACAACTTAAGTATTTCAACGCTGCTAAACTGTGTCTTTCCACTAAATAAAGAGTTTATTTTCTTTTAAAAACAAGCATACATTTCCAAATAAAGAGTTTATTTTCTTTTAAAAACAAGCATACATTTCCATAGCAATGGTCTCAAACTCAGTCCCTTGCCCTATCAGCAATTAATTTAGACATATTCCATTTTTGGTCAGTTAAATATTTTATCGCATCGGTATATTAATTTCCTATCCAGTTGAGGATTGTTATTAAAAGAAGGATTTTATAGTTACCATACATAACACCAAATTCCTTTCACACATTTTCATCGACAAAGTCGTAGCTTTGAGGCTTCACCAATACTTCCACAAGAAAAAACGTATTTCAACGTTGCTAAGCTGCATATTTCCACTAAATAAACAGTTGGTTTCTTTTAATAACATCGCATCTCTTTAGATGCGATAACTGACGAGCCGAAACATTATGACATCCCATATTTTTCAATGAACTCGTCTGGATGACGTGGAAGACACGTAATTAAGTGAGAATGGTATTTAACTGCTGCTGGAGAAGGTAAGTAATCATTCTTGCACTTACTTTTGTGAGTGATGGAAAAGTCTGCTGATCTAAGCGAATTTGAATGAGGGCAGATCGTAATGGTCCAAAAACTCGTAACGAGTATCACTGAAACTGCACGACTGGTAGGTTGTTCACGATCTGCCGTTCTTAGTATTCATGTAAAGTGGATAAATGATGGTTATACCAGCAGTAGACGCTAAGGTGTTGGTCTTCCACGCGCCATCAAAGAGAAAGGACGTCGGAGACTGTCCCACTTCTTAAAATAATATAGGCTCGAGACAGTTGCTCAGCTGACAGCCCAATACAATGCAGGTCAAAGCGCAAATGCTTCGGAACAGACAGTTCAGCGGACACTGTTGGATACGGGACTGTGCAGCAGATGTCTCACTCGTCTGACTCTGCGTCCACCAAGCGTCATCGTCAAATACGCCTACAGTGGGCCCATGAACATCGAAACAGGACCATGGATGAGTGGAAGAGAGTTTCCTGGTCAGATGAATCCCGATTTCTCATTCATCACGTCGATGGTCGTGTCAGGGTATGCCGTCTACCAGGCGAACAGTTGGTACCCTCTTGTACAGCAGGTCATACACAGGCTGGTGGTGACGGTATTATGCTTTGGAGGACATTCTCATGGGCGACTCTGGGACCCGTAGTTGTGTTAGAACAGACCATGAACTATCTGAACATTATTGCGAATCAGTTGCACCCTTAAATGGCGTCTGTCTTCCCAACTGGAAATGGAATCATCCAGCAAGACAACGCCCCATGTCACAAGGCTAGGATTGTGTTGGAGTGGTTCGAGGAGCATACTGATGAATTCCACTGTATGTAGCCGGATTTTAATCCCATAGGGCACATTTGAGGTGTCATGGAGCGACAGCACAGTGCTCAAACACCACCATGTCCATATATCTCGATTTTGCGTGACCGCTGCTTAAACATTTGGTACAACCTGTCTCCAGTCATGTACCAAGAACTTGTGGCATCTATGCCCAGGCGAGTTGCAGCTATTTTGCAGGCCAATAGAGGCACAACGCGTTATATAGTAGGTGGTCATAATACTTAGCCTCTTCAGTGTATATTACCTGTGTGACAGAGAAAATGCCACACCATGAAGGAATGCTCAAAAACCTACGAAACTACTCGCATAGTTAGGCACACATGTGAAGAACAAATTATTTATTTTTCACATACAGACAAGGCTCCAGTGTCCTAAGCATAGGAGGACTAAAGCGAAAATGGAAAGTTCATTTTGGGAGTTACATTGCTGAACCCGTCGTAGCATTGAATAATGTCCTCGAGTACTATGTTGTATTGATCCTAGTCTTTAGTTCATCTTTATTTTGGGGATAAAGTGTATTCAACCGATGTCCAATCGTGTCCCACAGATTCTCGATTGGCGAGAGCTCGGAGAATAGAGCTCGCCAAGGAAGCATCTGCACACATTTGCAAAGCATTTAAGCTGATATGAGCTGGGTGCGGTAGGAAATCATCCCGTTAAAAAACTGAGTTTGGGTTGCCCTACATATATGACAGTGACGCCACAGATCACTTCTCATCGGCATGCCGTTAATACATCCGTAATGCGTATTATTGAAGGCGAACGGATTAGGCGCTGTTAACACCCCAAACCATGACTCCACTACAACGGGCTGTGTGGTACACTAAAAATCAGAGGAATACGTTCGATGACCAGGTCGCCTCCAGACTCTCACAAGGTGATGGTCATTGGTGAGACAGGAACGTAATTCCTCGCTGAACACACTACGCTGTTAAATTATGCACCCCGCACAGCTCTGTTAAGACCCCATTCTATGCAATGACGACAATTAAAGGCCTTATAAGGATTTAAGGGAATTAAGCTTTCGTAAACGGACGGCTGGAAAACAAACGCGCCGCAGCCAGTCGGTGCAATACTATCCATGTTGATATTGGAGCACCAAAACCTTCGTGTATTCTTCGCAGAAACGGTCGCCACTCGCGGATTGTGGGTGTTAAGGAATGACGTATGCGACGATCGGTGCGCTTCAACGTTCGTCTCCAATCCCATATGCATATGCATCTCCAAAATAGCCCATATGCATCTCCAAGCCCATATAGCGCAAGGATCAACCGGCGAGGCAAAAACCTAAAATGAAACCTCTCGAAAACTAACCCTGTAGTAGAAATTTCCCAATACAGCGTCTTAAAAACATTAACACTCCTTGTTCGTACTCGAGACACAGAAACAGGAAAGCACTTACCTATCGTAGCTGTGAGGTTCGGAGGTTCTCCGGCCAACACAGGGAGGAATGTCTGGTTGGGGGGACGAGACATCTTCTAGGGACGTTGGCTGGGGTGTCTGTGATAGGTCACCCGGGTCAGGAGGAGAGAAAGGGGAGAGGAAAAAGGAAGAAGAAATTCGACCCACGGAGACCGGAGAAAACGGACGTGAGGTGCTCTCTGCTGCTGTTTTCAACTATAGTGTAATCTATTCATATATAACCGAGAATGTCCAAATAAAAATAGATGATATGTATCTAGGAAGTGTTGCCCTCTCCAGTAGATAAAACGAACCACAGTCACACTCACCAGAGATATAGAGGTAGAGAAAAGGGGAGGTGTGATAGTAGCCATTGTGACATTCGACCACCCACATTCGCTTGGACGCCGAAGAGGCTGCTAATAGCCCTTCAGAACGGTTGAGACAGTCATCTATCAACGCGTAGGACGGTAAATCTGAGTGCAAACTTGCCCCCTGCCTAGGCTCGACCCGCCCTTGATTACATTGAACAGAGAAGGTTCCAGCGTGTCATCGGACATGGTGGTAAAACAAAGATTTGCGGTGTCCTAACACGAAGCCGAAAAGGCAAATCGAAGACCAAAGATCGGGGACTTCAACTGGAATTTCGGCCGTGTTGGTCACCTCATTCGGTAGCGCAAGTTCTGACGCCTCAAGCGGAGGCAGACTTTGCCATTAACAACAGATAGGCGCAGATCCATTGCGATCTATTTTTCGGTAGACACAGTACTATGCTACCAGACGACCATCCCGGTCAGATTTTGAACGTCCGTCCTACTTGTAGCCAATATTGGCAGGTAGGCGTAGATTCTATGTGGCATAGACTTGCATATAAAGATACCAATAAGTCTTGTGAGATATCAAGTGTTATTTCTGTACCATGACACCAGACGCTACACCATGAAGAAGTCTTGAATGAAGGTTTAACGTGTTGGCTGCCAGATTATAGCATGTGAACGGTTCGTGTGATTGTTCAGAAATTTCAATCAATTGCATAATTTGCACATGAGCATCCACTCTGCAATTTTACATGGCACCATTTATATCTTCATGGTGTGGCATTTTCTCTGTATAACTGTGTGTAATAACTTGTCTAACGAAAGTCATAACTTTTGTGTGCCCTTTTGTGTAACTTTAGTGTGTTTAAAGTCTTGTGTGCCCGCTTCTAAACCTTGCCAGAACCGTCTGGTGCGGTCTTGAATCTTTCAAAGGCAATGGCAATCCAGGACCTTTTGCGGATGCTAGAAAAGTGGAGAGGTACAGATAGGGTTTGTGGTTTTTGATGTGAATACGTCTTTAAAATGGGAACACTATTGGGGGCATGCATGCAAAGTCTAGCGTTACAAGTGTTTTGTCTTACGAAATCAGAAGTAGAAGAAGCATCCAATAGATGAATATAGCGTCGTATTAATAAAAATTGTCCGTACCTTAAATAACCTTGGGATCGAGAGCGCATGCTCACTAAGCGCACAGAGGTCCAGTACGCGTCGAAATTCTACGGTGCTGGGAGAGTTTTGGGTCGGTGTAAGTTTGGATTGCATGGAGTGAGAAATGTATGTGGTGTCATTCGAAAGTTATTGCCCTTCGCTAAAATTAATATTGCACAACAACAATCTTGCACGACAACATGGTGATTATTCAATAGAATTTGAATAAATGTAAAATTTCATGATTTCAGAGCTTGAAGAAACATGCAGAAAGTATAGCCTTGTGTAAATAAAGGATGTCCGTGTCTGTGTGACACGATTTTTTGACCGTTTACGAAAGCGCTTTGAGGACGGTGAGGCTCTCGTCGCAATATGTCGAAATCCTACCTTGTTGAGTGTTGTTTAGGTCAATGCAGCTTTTAATTGCGTAGAGAAATGCGCAAGTAGTGTAAGTACCCTTTTAGAAATAGACTCCCAAGGTCATCTAACTATTTACCAGCCTTTCCATACGCAGTACTGTGTTCACATAATGTTTAATATCAATAAACTTGAAAACGGTAAATTTGAATGTTTAATCTGACTGCTTACCGGAGCTCGAGTTTGAGACCAATGCTCTTAAGCCTAAAATTTCAAAAAGTCTTTAGGAAATCAGAAACACATAATACAGTGTTGTACAATACTTACCCTCCCCCCTTCCAAGTGGTTTTGAACACAGATCTCGTACATCACGGTCAGACCAATTTACCACCTGACGAGACACATCGTCATCAAGATAGTGCTGACTTTTTATGACGACAAGATCAAAATGGTTAATTCTTCTAATGACGAGATATCTTGTCCATTAAGATCTAATAACTTTAGCTAATTCTTAGAGGCCTAGTGATGGCCACTTGTTATTAGAAAAGACCACCGGAGCATTGTCCGCTACGAAGGTCTTTAGGAAATGAGAAACATATAATACAGTGGAGTGCAATACTTAACCCCCTCCCTTCCAAGTGGTTTTGAACACAGATCTCGTACATCACGATCAGACCAATTTACCACCTGACGAGACACATCGTCATCAAGATAGTGCTGACTTTTTATGACGACAAGATCAAAATGGTTAATTCTTCTAATGACGAGATATCTTGTCCATTAAGATCTAATAACTTTAGCTAATTCTTAGAGGCCTAGTGATGGCCACTTGTTATTAGAAAAGACCACCGGAGCATTGTCCGCTACGAAGGTCTTTAGGAAATGAGAAACATATAATACAGTGGAGTGCAATACTTAACCCCCTCCCTTCCAAGTGGTTTTGAACACAGATCTCGTACATCACGATCAGACCAATTTACCACCTGACGAGACACATCGTCATCAAGATAGTGCTGACTTTTTATGACGACAAGATCAAAATGGTTAATTCTTCTAATGACGAGATATCTTGTCCATTAAGATCTAATAACTTTAGCTAATTCTTAGAGGCCTAGTGATGGCCACTTGTTATTAGAAAAGACCACCGGAGCATTGTCCGCTACGAAGGTCTTTAGGAAATGAGAAACATATAATACAGTGGAGTGCAATACTTAACCCCCTCCCTTCCAAGTGGTTTTGAACACAGATCTCGTACATCACGATCAGACCAATTTACCACCTGACGAGACACATCGTCATCAAGATAGTGCTGACTTTTTATGACGACAAGATCAAAATGGTTAATTCTTCTAATGACGAGATATCTTGTCCATTAAGATCTAATAACTTTAGCTAATTCTTAGAGGCCTAGTGATGGCCACTTGTTATTAGAAAAGACCACCGGAGCATTGTCCGCTACGAAGGTCTTTAGGAAATGAGAAACATATAATACAGTGGAGTGCAATACTTAACCCCCTCCCTTCCAAGTGGTTTTGAACACAGATCTCGTACATCACGATCAGACCAATTTACCACCTGACGAGACACATCGTCATCAAGATAGTGCTGACTTTTTATGACGACAAGATCAAAATGGTTAATTCTTCTAATGACGAGATATCTTGTCCATTAAGATCTAATAACTTTAGCTAATTCTTAGAGGCCTAGTGATGGCCTCTTGTTATTAGAAAAGACCACAGCTGCTTTGTCCGCTACGAAGGCCTATTTCAATGTGTCTAGTGAAATGTTTTACCTCAAAAACAGTTTAAAATACTTGGTAGAGCGTTCTATAACTGGTAAAGTTTCATCATATAGTGGTTGAAATGCTTTCCATAACCCGTCCATGCGTTAAATACATGTGTACATGTTTTGAAGTCTTGCGAAACAAACGGTTTTCCTGCATGATGAGACCTAGTCGGTGCTGGTTGGAAGTCGGGGAAAATATCTGGAAGTAGCCGAATTAATTCTTCGGGACTTTTAATGAAAGTTGTATGGTCAAAAATTTCTTCGGGGGCTGTCGTAGCTTAGAGCCAAATACCAGCTCTACAGGAGAAGCCTTTATATCTGCTTTTAGTGTTGTTCGGAAACCCAACAGAATCATAGGTAGCGCTTCAGTCCACTTTTCAGTGTGTTTGGACTTAAGGCTGTTGCCCGTACTCTCCTAGGAGAATGTATTGCGCGGTTTGGATGCCACGAGAAAATCATCACAGACTAAATCAGGCAGTTCGATTCTGAACTTTTTAGACCACTTGATCAACTCCTAGGTACCGAAAAGTATCGAGCTTCACCGTATCATCCACAAAGCAACGGACTAATCGAGAACTGGCACAGACCTATAAAATGTGCCGTGTAGGCCAAACGGACTGAAAAGTGAACTGAAGTGCTACGTATGATTCTGTTGGGTTTTCGAGAAGCACTAAAAGCAGATATAAAGGCTTTTCCAGAAGAGCTGGTGTCTGGTTCTTCGCTAAGACTACCCGCAGATTTTTTTCCAACCGTGCAACCTTCATTAAAAGTCTCGATGAATTAATTCAGCGACTACGAGATATATTTCACTACTTCCAACCAGCACCGACTAGGTCTCATCCTATAGTGAAACCGTTTGTTTCGCAAGACTTCAAAACTTGTACACATGTGTTTAAATGCATAAACGGGTTGCGGAAAGCATTGCAACCGCTATATGATAAATCTCTACAAGTTTGGAACGCTCTACCAAGTATTTTAAAGTGCTCATCGGAGGAAAAATTTGAACATTTCACTACACAGATTGAAATTGGCATTCCTAGTGGACAATGCACCTGCGTCCCCACCGATAGCAAAACCCATGACTTTGGTTGCACCGCGAAGCACACAATCTGGCAAAACTGTCCATTTCCCAAATCGCTTTGCTTATTACTAACACTAATATGGTTTGAAACGCTAGTGATTAAACCTGCGTTACTCTATACGTGAATTCTTGTAATATATGTGTCATCAATAGCCCGTTAAGTTGCTATAGTACGACGTTAATTAAATATTATCATACTACTGTAATATATGTAATAGGATTATAACTAGATAAGTATCCCCAAAGGTACAAATAATCCTCATTGTCAATGGTGCTAGCTGTCATAGACTATTTTATTTCATTTTAAGGTTGTAACCTATAACAAAATAACGTTCTTTAACACCCTAGCGGTTTAACTTCAAGAGTCGAAAACTGCTCTTGAATGTCCAGCGTCTGTTGCAAAAACCTGTTCCAAACTGTCACTGGGTGTGGGAAGGGAAAATTTATTTTTCCTACTTGAAACGTTATTCCCTTTGGAATAACAAGAATGCTTTGTCTCGATGAGATATCTCATCCTTTGCAAAATCTTAACTACCTTGGACAAGATTATCTCATCGAAACACTTGGAGAGTTAAGTTTTGCACACCAGCTTACATAAAAATTGAATGAATTATTATAATCACCGTGAGATGACTATTTTCATGTGCAATTTAACCTTAAAAAGTGAGTTAAAAACAACTCGCATGGCACGTATCCTCGTTTCTGGAATTCATCTATGACGCTGGGAGCCAAGAGCATATGGGACAGTTTGAGTTCTTCCACAAAGTCCCAGAAATAAGTTGGAGATAAGTAATAAGGACAACTTTCAAAGAGTACTATCGCTTCTCCCAAGAAAAGCATTGATGCAAAAATGTTCCATGATACCCAACCTACCTAAGAAGAAAAACAATTGATGTTACAATGGGAATACACGACAATGTTTATTGCAGTTCTCAAAAAACAGCTTAGGCACAAAGCCGTCTTAAGTGCATTATACGTCTTGTGCCAGTGCATTGAAACTCAACTCACAGGAACTAAATATAAACGGCAAATAAAAAAATCTCCAGAGAATATCGGACAATTTTTATAAAAGCAATGTTTAAATACAGGGTGTCCATAAAAGAATGTTCCGGTTTCAATGGTATATTATAACATTTTAATTTAGACTATTTACAACGAATCATACATCAAATTGAAAGTAAACTCACCTATTTTTTCTTACAAATGTTCAATATGTGCACCTTTAGTTATACGGCACACATCCAACCTAAAGTCCAATTCTTACCATAACAGGGGAGTCTTAACTGGATATGTTGAAATTATGGTTCTTTCCCAAATTGTAGAGGGTGAGCGTGTAAACTGCATTTGGCAAGCTCCTCCCCATTGGAATCTTGTATGAGAATGGTTGAACGTCGAAGTTCCTGACCGTTGGATTGGTCGTAATGGTCGAGACGACATAGCTCTTTTTTGCTGGCCTCCACGTTCACCTGATATAACGCCATGCGATCTTTACCTTTGTGAATTTATAAAAGATCGTGTTTACGTTCCGCCGCTACCTAATGATTTGCCAAAGTTGCGAGACAGAATTGAAGAGGCTATTGCTCCGAACTTGTTGACCAAAGTGTGGGAAGATTGGACTTTAGGTTGGATGTGTGCCGTATAACTTAAGATGCACATATTGAACATTTGTAAGAAAAACTAGGTGAGTTTACCTTCAATTTTATACATGATTTGCTGTAAATAGTTTAAATTAAACTGCTATAATATACCATTGAAATTGGAACATTCTTTTATGGATACTTTATATTAAAGAATTGAACATTTAAGTCAGTAAACATAAACGTTAGGAGTACATAAATGACAAATTTTAATAAATTAATCTCTGTGGATGTAGGTAGGTAGCATAATTTGTTTCGCACTGGAGCAACACAACGGTTTTTTGTTTTTATTCCTGTTCAGATTTGTTTTCTAGACTGACTTCCCGCTATGGTAGAGGGATGAATTCCGTCAAACAAAGCATCTAACAAGTTCACTATGTAATGCTGATGGTTCACTACGAAATGTACTCGCAAATATTAAAAATTATCAGTTATGCTGAGATGAGTTGACTACAGGTACACATATCCTTCCAACAAGGTCAATAACAAAATGAACTTTTTTTACTGTGACTAAATACTACGAATTTATGAAAAATGTTTATAAATTAGTAACTTACCGGTGACATCGATAACCATACTGATTCCCTATTTGAATTAAAATGAATACCAAAATCTTTCACTACGGACATCAGAGCCTACAGAACAAAGCACTCTGTAAACATAATTGTTTATAGTTTCAGTTTTAACCTTAAAATTGTTTTGTATATATTGTCTTTATTTTATAAACATACTTGGAATATAAAATTACAACTTTCTGTTTTATAAAATATTTTTTGATAGGCAGGGTGTCTCAAATTAAAGTTCTCTTTTCAAAGCAGTCTGCTGAAAAGTTATATATCGCACATTTTCAATACGTCTTAATGGAGTCATGGGAAACAAAATCACATAAAAAATTATTTCAATAAGTGGCCTTCAGGGGTGTTTTATAATTTTGTTTTGGTCCTTACAATACAGTACCAAGGCGATTTGTGTTCAGATCAATTCTAAGCATTGCTCAATATGTTTACCATTATCTGCCGCTATCCGAAATCTCATGACAGCATATAATGTACAATATCTATTGCACGTATCGAATCATGTAATGGCACATGTCGCAGCTACAAGAAAATATATCTTCACTAATGATTGTTGATTAAGTCACACGAAACTGTTCCTTTGGGGGAGTGTAAAGGAATTTCCAGGCCTGAATTGAGATTTCCTTTAACCCAAACATAACAATTATGCATGTTATCTGCACCATGTGGTTGAAAATGTTTCAATCCATGGAGAGAAATGCAGTACGAATGTCTGTCATGCAAGGTAGTCAAGATGCTGAAAATTTGGTTACTTTTTGATAAGTATACTTACTGCTCAGAATAAATGAACTTTTATTATTGGCACCTTTTGTGAGTGTGTGTATCATAAAACTTTTTAATGCGGCATTGGTTTAATAATCCTTATCATTTAATTGCTCCATTGAAATTAAACAATTTTTATAAATGAACATATTTTATACCACTTTTCAAAGCTTGATATTTATATAATGCTATGACAGACAGTGGTCCCATTCTTCTTGAATTGTGTCGGTAATTCGTTCCTATAAGTGAACAAAACTTCAACATTCCCACTGGATTGGCAAGAGTCGTAGTGAAGAGGGGGTCTCCAGCCTTGCCAAAACGAAGGGGAGATGAAGCGAGTGAAAGGTTGACCAAACTGGACTTTCGTGGGAAAGGGTAAACGACTCAACCTGTAGCTCCAGTCTCTTGTCAGCAATTCATACAAGATTTTGACTAAACAACAAGAGATTTCGAGAGAGTGAGACAACTGAGGAGGACTTACTGCCGTTCCTCAACCAACGGAGTCCCCGGACCATGGCTAAAATTCTATTGATTATTACCTTTATGGTAGCGCTCATTTATCTTTAACTAGACACCATCGACGACAATACACTAGAAGAGACAACATGCTTAAGTACAAGATTAGGTTGTTGGTTTCTGATAAAAAAAATAAATATTCCGAATTCGCGCATTGTTTAACTTGTAACAATGTAATATATTATCTTTTCTCGGTTGGTCACGCGTTATATTATTGTACGAGATTATAAAACAAAATTATAAGAATGTGTCAAGAATTACTCACCCCGAAACCATGTAATAAGGGTTTGGGTAATCCTGAGGTTCCAGATGTGAAGCAGATGAATACGGGATGACAGGGTGGAACCTGTTCGAATTGCAAAGGTGGAAAAGTACCATCTTTTTCCCGTCCAGCATCCAAGAACTCATCCAAAAAGCAACTGAGAAAGATAGACTGAATATTAAGCATTGTTTACGTTTGTTACAATTGATAGTAATGCAAAACCACCTCTTCAATCGGGGCAAAAATAGTCAGCGCACCCATACATTTTGGGGGTGTCTTAACATGTCTGGGAATCACTCAAGGACAAAACTGTCCTCGGTGATGGAGAAAACACAGGACCGTTATTGTTGTGCGTGGGGTAGGGTTGCAGCGGAGATCAGTCTTAAAAGGGAGAGTAGTGGAGAACCTCTCCGAAGTAAAATACGGGTGTACTGGTCTCCCATTTTTCTGCTCATTCACGCAGTAGAATACAAATGAACAAACAAAATTGGACAGACTATGGCTTTGCCATCTCTTAGATCCTTTAAAAATGTGTTGTTTACATTCGTGAAGATTTTATATTACCGGCTATATTTTTCGAATTAAAATAATCCGTAAACCTGATGTTGATTTTACAGGCCTCTGTATGCATAGATTATTGCGTTGCTTGTAATGAAATTACTGACTATCTTAAACAATGAAATGAGTCAGAGAGGATTTTAGCAAACCATATAAAACCTATTTCTGAAATGAATATAATTACAAAACACCATTTCATATCACTAAACAAAGGAAAATTTGTTTTCATTCTTTAATTATTGCCTGCTACACCCACTCTACTTTACTACGCCACAATAAAAAAGCTTCTCACTTCTATTTACCTAGTGCTCCAAAACAAAAAATTCTAATACATATTTGAGGTGGTATGCTTAAGTAGTATATCTGTACATTCTTAAAATGGTAATAAAGTGTATTCTTAACGTGGTATTAAAGTGCATACTTAACTGGTAGTGAAATTATTGCAATTTGATAGTCTTTAAATGTTATACATAGATGATGCAAGCATTATTGTCGCTTATAGAGTAGTTAAAAATGTACGGAATGAAGTTTCTCTCTCTATTTCTCTCTCTCTCTCTCTCTCTCACACACACACAAACACGCACACACTACAGGTAAAATAAACTATTTTTTATTCCTTTCAACTTTAAACGATTAATTCTTCAGGTAACATAAAAAGCCTCTTATCAAGCAGCATACAGTAGTAATGAGTACTTGGTATAAGATATTATCTTCCATATTTATACCAGTTCTAAAAGCCTCAATTTGCCAATTACATTAATTTACACGATACATTTAGCCCTCTTTGGGTAAAGAATAAATTTTTGTTGGATTTGATCGGAGAAATTTTTGTTACTTACTCTTCAAAACTAGAGAATCTATGTTAAAATAAGCGATAGATTACCTGTTTTTGATACCACTAATATCTGGCAAATTTGGTTTTCCTCTGGATGGCACAATAATTACTTTTTCTAGAGTAAGTAAAACTGGAAAAAATAATGTTCTGTGATAAAAGTTGAAATTTTTAAGGTTATTTGAAAAAATATCTAATTTAATAATTCCATTACAAAAATTCATTAAATAAATTATTACAGTACCAAACAATACAAACAACAGTACGATGCAACAGTACAAATCTTTTTATTCAAAATTTTTCAGTGATTTAGGTATAAATTTTAAAGGTTATTTGAAACAATATCTAATTTAATAATTCCATTACAATAAATCTATTAAATAAATAATTACAGTACAAAACAATAAAAACAACTGTATGATGCAACAGTAAAAATATTTTTATTCGAAAAGAAAACTGTCCATTTAGAAAAATGGACAATAAGCCGAGGTCGAAACCTCAGCTTATCAAGACTATTCCTCCCAAAAACTTCTTAATAATCCTTATCGAACTTATTTTAATCAAACCATGTAAAAGAATACCGGTATTTCTAAAACATTTCACATTAGACTATCTTTGCAAGATAATCTAAATTTTCGTGACAGCAGAAGATGATTTCTAATTATCAAAGATTCATTCGAATTAAAAAAATTTTCGTAACGGTATTATTAATATTCGCAAACCAACACTACTTTTGCAGAGTCAATTTCCTGCGACTGCGATTAATTCGTATAATCCGGATTTAACTTTCCGGTCCATGAAGTCACAGCGAGGGATCCGCCCTCTGATCGCTGACGCTCGCCAATCTTCGGTGATTGCTACGTATTCTCAACACTCCTTTCGAAAGTGAATTCGCTTTTCCTTTACTTTAACACTTAATGCACCCTAAGCTAATAGCCGCATCAATAAAAAACCATCCCCATCTTGTTCCCTGTACAATATTGAAAAACCATGTTAATCTCGTAATTTTCTGATCTGTACTTAATCGACAATCCGTTTGAGAATCGAGCAAAAAAATAACGAGCATGACGTCGCAGCGAGTTTCAAGGGCATCTGGCACAAACCCGTCAGTCAAAAAAATGAAATGTAACCTTTATTTCCGTGAAGAAGTATGAATGCAATCGCTCCGAGTTCTTAAAAGTACGAAATTTGCAAACCCAACTTTTGATCGCAACGAATTTATTTATTAACAAATTTCAAAAATAATTGCACCGCAAGTAAGAGTACATTCTGAGGTTTTCTGCGATGTTTTCAAATTTAAAAACTAATAGTAGTAAGATATAGATATGGCAATTTAAAAAAAAAGCAACTGTCCCGGTTTTTCCCAAATTAAAAAATAGAAAAATTAGAAACGAAATTAAAATTTCTAAAAAAAACTGGATGAACTGCAAAACTTTACATTTAGAGGTACTCTACAAAAAACTCACAGCTGAAGAAAAATTTGGACGTCTTTTGCTCACTCGCGTTGCAAATTTTGTTTTTTTATCTTTGACACTTAATAAACCCTAAACTAATAGCCGCATCGGAAAAGATCTTCTTCAGCGTGTTCCCTGTACAATTTTGAAGAAACCATGTTAATTTCGTAATTTCTGATCCATACTTTCTCGGGGAAAAGTCTAAAATTCGAGCGAAAACAACCAGTTTACAATCCTGCGGCAGTGGCGGCGGTAACTTTTTTGAACAAACCATGTTAATTTCCTAAAAATTATTTCTATCTATGGGCGTTACAAACTAGACACCCTTACTTCAAAGCACCACTTGTGAAATAAGCACCTTGATTTTTTTTGCCAATTTTTCACCTATATAGGTACAGTAGAACTCCAATCATCCGGATCAATTGGGACCAGGCCCCCATCCGGATGATCGAATATCCGGATAATTGATAATTCAAGAAAAAAAGGTTATTTCTCAGTACAAAGCGAATTTTGCTTTGGTATGTAATGTAATTTAATGGCTGAAAACAATTTTGCTTACATATCGTACTAAAATGTATCATTGCTTGAAAATATCAGTCAAATTCAGTTGGTTCGCTGTCTTTACTCGTCTCCGTGCAGCCAATTCTCGCATGCGCTTGACGGTGAGTAGATGTAAATGGTCGCACTCAGGTTGAATCTTCGCCCATTTTAGCGTAGTGTGAATGCACTCAAACGCCTTATTAGCTGTCGGTCTGGTGTCTGGTTGAGTAATATGTCGTTGTCATCTTCCAGGTCAAAAATGAATTATTCTCTCGCACTTTCAGTTCATCGTGACTGAGAATTTGGAGTCCAGGGTCCGTAGAATGGGACCATCCCATTCACCTACCTCCTCTACACAGCACTCGAAACATATAGAACATTTCACTGCTTCATACACTACCCTATAATAATGGACCGGACGCCAGCGGATTTGCATAAAATCCGACTACTTGTTTGGGGGTGCTTTTCGTGGTATGGCCTGGGACCTTTGCATGTGGTTTCTTGTCAATTGAACGCCAGCGCCTACATGAACATTTTGGACAAACAGGTTCTTCCTACACTCTGACAATTTTATGGAATGGATGAATGTTCATTCTAGCACGACAACGCTCCATGTTATGTTACAGCCTCTGTCAAGCAGTGGTATATAAAGTGGATGTAAAACGTCTTCCCTGGCCTGCTCAGAGTCCCGACCTAAGCCCCGTAGAACATTTGAGGGACGCGTTAGAGCGGCGTTTACAGACCAGGGAACCACGTACGAAATCTACAGCTGAGCTGGTGACATTCTTGCAGCAGGAATGGACACAAATACCCATATAGTTGTGTATCCAAACCTTGTTGAAAGTATGCCAAAAAGGGTAGCTAGTGTAATTACAGCACGTGGGGACCATCCCTCAATTAAAGCATGTATTATTTCCCTTATATCATCACATCTTGCTCCATTGTTGTAGGGTCATGCATATCCGCAACTGACACGTCGTCCTCTTTGTTTCTATCATTCACACATAATAAACTTTTAAAATGCGGATTTTGCTCATTTCTTTTCTTCTCAGAGCGATCCGGATAATTGGCGATTCGGATAACTGGAGTCCGGATAGTTGGAGTTCTACTGTAGGTTGTTTTCACAAGTGATTACTCCATCGCAACTCTGCTCTAACACTATTCCACATGCGCTTTAAACCACTTGCAGAAATGAATGTTTGCAAGGTTTTTCCTCTTCAGCAAATGAACCGTGAACGAGTCGATACTTCGAACACTGCCAAATGTACACATGAATTACAATTATTTCTTCCTTTTGAGTATGTTACGGCCGTTTTCTCTTTTCGTATGTAGTATATACTATAGTTACCCTACTCGTGATCACTTTTCCGAATTCGTTAAAGGAGACACCCTTTGAGAACAGAAAAATGTTTCATTAAGTAACTTTAAATTGGGCTCGTCAATAATTTCATTTAGTCTGCTCTTGTGGAAATATGTAAACGGAAACTAGTATTTGCAAATGACAGACGCATTAGCTCTAATGTTGTCAGTGCACCATCTCTCCAATGCTTTTGAGCCCTCAGCGGTACATATCCTTTAAGTGTGTACTTCAGGCCTCACAATAGATTTTTCAATACAGGTGCACGTTGTGCACCTAAGTTTTTAAATTAGGTGCACATTTAAAAAATATATAAGAGCATTAATTGTAATGTAAACTACTTTATTAGTTGGGTATGTTGACATAGGTTAGTAGTAGATAGTAAATAAAAATATTTAAACAATTTTTCTTTATCTGCAAAAATATTATTTATAAATATTCAGTCATCATCAGACATTGGTGGACAATCAGAAATGTCTACGTATTTGGCAGATATTTTCCCATAAGATTTAGAGTCCATCATTAATTTTGTATTTTTCCTCCATTGCACTTCAGAAAGATATAAATGGCACGTTCATGATGAGGTAACCAGCCAACAAACACCTCCTACCTGCACAGGTTTTAGAATTTTTGCTTCCAATGATTCGCCAACTTTTTGAAGCTCTGCGCAGTTTATAAAAGAATACTTATCTATTACAAATAAGTCATTTATTGTAGATTAGATTTGCATCAAATATTTTGAATTTACATAACATCTTTGATTGCAAGTTAGAGCTGTTAAACGCAACAAGGTATGCCAAGTAGATGACTGCGACTGTCACGAAGTAGCTTGTAGACCCACTCTTGGTTCCGAAATTACTTCCTGCACCATCTAATGCACAAGCAATTAGTCTTGTTTTAGTTTCTTCAAAACCTTGGGTTCAAGTAATCTTTCATAGTACTTTCCAACAAATTATTTTCCAACCCCTTTTTTTTTAACGTTAGGTGAACTGCGTGTACCTAGCAGGAAAAAATTAGGTACACAATTCTATATTCATGCGCACAGTGCACCTGCGCACTCGGGTATTTCGATCCATGGTGTACATAGATGTGAAATATAAGTAAACAGAGTATTGTTATTAAGAAGAGCTTCAACGAGTGGAACCGACATGCGACTAGCAGTCACGTGACTGTTAGATGAAACGTTTACTTGTTTGGTCGATTTGACACCCTGTCGTCTCGCTTGCTGATGTAACATCTTATGACATGACAGAGTAGGTGTGTGAATTCGCATTTCTATAGAGTGGCGACAAAAAGGATGAAGTCACTCGTCTACTAGTATTAGATTATCAATCAATGAATTAGATGATGCATCAATTTACGGGCATCTCCTTCCGTTCCGTGGACCAATCAGATGATAAATGTTAGGCTCCACCCAACAGACGCGAGTAGTCTAAGGGTCACATTACTATTAGTATTGGTCCTATGATAATAGGCACATAAAGATCACCATTGCTCACTCATTTTTATATTTCCTTTATGGTTTGTACGGGCTTCTCTGACCCGATGTACACCTATTTATGTTTTCACACGATAGATATATTCCTAAGGATTACGTGTAAAATAATTCGCGTGTATAAAAAGACATTACATCTATGGAAGAAAAGAATATATATTAGGGTTATGTATTTAAAAAATCAGTAAAAATATTTAAAAAAACTGTATGAAAATTATGTTTTAAGCTTATGATTTCCTTAAAGCAAAATATATATGTAATACTATGTAATGAAAAGGTGAGGAATGAAGATCCAAGTAAGAAAATAAATTTTCCTCCCCAGAAGTGGTGACAGCTAATAACAACTTTGTACTATAGATTGTCTTCTAAAAGATAGTTTTCGACGCGACGCTAAACTACTAGGGGAGTTAAATATCCGGTTTTATGGCAGATAGGCCAAAATAATTAAGACCATTTACCTAGAAGGACGAGAGGACCCAGGCTGACCGCTATGAAAAATAGCAATGACACAGCCAAATTCTTCCAATTTTGGGGACAATTATTGACTACCAATGACATTCAGACTAGTTTTATATTGTTTTATCTCCTTTACTTTACGTTTACAAATGTTATATTCCCCTCCCCAGCTGTGAACATACAGAGGGTACTCTGTTGGATTGGCAGTTTGTCTTCTGACGAGTAATTCTTTTTCAAAATGTTTGGAATGTCTGATAACTTATCCCACATGACATATGGGCGGTGTGGCATAACTTTTTAATTTGAAGTATACTCTAGCACTTGTTGTTTAGCATAATCTGCCTCATTTGATCCAGTGATCTATAAGAACGTAGGTATATACCATCCTTCTTTTTATGTATTGTAACGTCCCGTCATCCTGAACAGAGTTTTTAATATGGGTCGCTCTCTCGCGATCTGACTGTGCACATAAGACTAGATATGAAGTCTTCAGGAGGCTGTGTCTAGTTATTGAACTTCTTGAGATGACGGCGCAGTCTGGTGTAAGCGCAGACTTGTGCAGTTGCGTTAATTTTTCGCTTTTGTATTGTATTGGTGAAAGATCTCGTCTATACGTTTTTCAACTGTAGCTAGTAAATATCGTGTTATGCTAATATAGGAATTTAGAAAAAAGAAAATGATCTATTTTTTTCCGCCGATATGGTACAGTATTTAGTAAGTTTCCATCTTCCTAGTGCTAATTTTTGTAACAAAACTGCGTGTAGGTAGGGTATAGTTGAATAAAACTTTAGACATGGATGAAAGATAAAGAGACATTTGTAACGAGGTTTCTTCGAAGATACCATTGAAGAGAGAGAGAGAGAGAGGAGATGAAACTCTAAACAGAGAGGGCAGAAGTTTACATCGAAAAAGACGAGATCCTGTCTCTATGGTACCTTCCTTTCTGGGGATCCAGTCATTACCTATATTTCACGCATTCCAGAAATGTTTTCAAGTGTTATCTATAAATTGTGTTGGTTTATTCGAATTATACTATGGTCATTAATCTCTTATACCTAAATTTTATCTGCATGATGCATCGCCTCAAACTTTCTGGCATTTTTTTCATTTTATCTATACCAAAAGTTCAGTATCCTGCAATTGCAAATATAAATACCTTCAGTGATAGCTTTAACTTTCAGCAGCATTTCTATTTCCTCGCCTTCTTGTAAGAATCGATCCACAGTTATTAAAAACTTTGGATTCACTTGCTGAAGTCTGTTGCAGACAGACTGAAATAAGAACAAAAAAATATTGCAACTGATGTTACCAATAATATTAAAAGATAGATTAAAAGGAAGTCCAAAACGATGTGGAGGAAGGTGAATTTTATGAAAAGTCTGGACAAAATACAAGTAAATTCCGAGTCAGGAGTTTTTTAAAGTAACGTATCTAATTTATAATAATTTAATTAGAAGTCGCTGAAAAGCATTAACAATATTAAATAAAGGTTCACCTCTGGACCTAAAAGTGGTAACGCTCCCGTGAAAATCGCTCCAATAGTGGTAGCAGCTATCATAGCAACTACGGGCTCCTTTCTGTTTGACATGTAACCTAAAATGGTCATTGAATTAGAATGGATTTAAGAATTTGGAAATAAATGTAGGTTAGTGACTTACGGCACACATAACCATACCAAATATAAAACTTATCTAACTAAATCCACTGGAAAGGTATATAAATGATCTATTCTTTCAATAAAGGGACCGCACACATATGCCCGTTCTAAAATCTTCAGTCTTTGCTTTGTTGATTTACAACCAGTTTTGACCTACTTGACTAATAAAATATTTTCTCGGATTCTTCTAATCAATATATATGATTATTTAGTCCTAAAATATGATGTGATGAAGGACAAGACTTCAGCTCACCTCGGAAATCTTGTGAACGACAGAGATTGAAAACCAACATTATTAAAACCAACAAAAATGTATTTAAAAAAATTGAGAATTTAAAGCGAATACAAATCTATGCGGATAGATTAAGATTCCCTTTCAGACGTCATTGGTGTGTTTTCATCATTAACTCATTAAATGGTAACTGACATGAATTTCAGGCCCAACGGCAAGGTTGCTGAATTTAAAACTACCTAACAAATTCGTGTGTAATCTCACTGTTATAAATACGTGTGGAACCCATTTTTAAAAATATCTTATGTATTAATGATTTACTCCTACGTTACCAGCTTTGTATTCCAACCTCCAATGACTTGTAACTACGCTGATTCAGTTCTTGTGATTTTATAAATAAAGTTTTAATTAAGATTATGCCGATTTTAAAATGTATCATTACTTTCCCACTATATACATATACGACTGTGCATTTCTTTCTGTTGGTGTTTTTTGGGCTTGGGAAGAGTTGTTTATATACAGGTGGTTATCAAAATAATGGAAACACTGTGAATAAAAGTGACATTTAAGAATGCGCTTCGTAAGCATTAAAATATAATCCTAGCTACCAGTTTTTTTTAAATATAAAAAGTACTATATATCATGAAATATGAGGGAGCTTTAGTAAAGTTGTAAACGTCGTGGATTTTTGTCAAAAGCGTAAAATGTCAGACCTCACACACACTTTCAAAGGGGTCAAATTGTAGGAGCCCGACTAGTTGGAGCAACTGTGACCGAAACATCCCAGATGTTAGGCGTTTCTAGAGGTACATTGTCTTAAGTCATGACAGCGTACACACAGCGCGACAAGACAAGCTCGGCAAAGCAAAATAGTGGACGGAAGAAGAAGCTGAGTGAAAGAGACAGACGGGTATTGAAGCGGATTGTAATGTCTAAAATGAAAACAACTACAGCCAAACTGACCGCAGAGCTCAATCAGCATCTGGATTCTCCAGTGTCAATAATTACAGTTAGGAGGCATCATCATAAACAGCCATATTTGTAAAGGATTCCTTATCAAATATGTCCAGTGTGTTTCCATTATTTTGATAACATCATGTACCTACCTCGATGACATAGGACACTATGTCCCAAAAATAAACTCTTCAGGGTAACAGTTTAAAGAGTTTATTCTACTTCTCTCTGAATTACTCCATCATTTAAGGAAGCATAACTTCTTTATGAATTGAGAGTGAGTATGGTATACTATGTATATTATTAGGAAGAAAAAACCTAAACAAGGTTATTGCGAATGTTGTACCTAGTACCATTTTATGTAAGATGAGTTCTTCTTTATATCAGCTATCCTTTGCCTCTTCAACGCACAGAAAAATTATTAGTTTGTCGTAGGCTTAAAACCTACTGAAAAAAAAAACATGTTTTTTTTGTTACGACCCGTAATATGTTTAATTTATAATATCTATACCAAATAAAAATACTTTTTTAATGAAATATGTGTTTGGTGCTTTATTTCACAGTTCATAACAGAGGTATTTAAGTAACATGGGGTGTGGAGGTTTTGAATTGTTTAACTATGCCCCTATCTAAAGTTTTGAATCACTCTATAAAATAAAAATATAGATAATATTAAAATCCCCAGCCCTTATTCAAAAAGATATTCATAAATAGTAATTGTTCATACAATTAAATATTTTATATATTAGGAGTATTATGTAAAACAGAGAAATTTATCTTTTCAATAAATATAACTATAAAAAATTAAATAATAAAAGCAACCGTACATGAAGGACTGAAAATTAATGAGAATGAAAAAGGATTAAATCAAATTTAAATAATTTACAGATAACCACGTCTCCTTTCTTTAAGCCACATTTCCTAAATGCTGCAGCGTATGATTCTACTTCTTCGTATATCTGAGCATAGGTCGTTCTTTCTACTTCTATGTCCTCTCCTATAATAAATACAGAACATGTTACTTTTTACTTATAACTTTAAAAACTCAAGCATACACGAATAAACTATTTCTTCTTATAAGGAAAATCAAAACAGTTTTCCGTTATTATGTCACATAGAATCTAAAAATAGTATGATATTAGCGAGGTAGTGATAACGCACTTTCATGAAAATCCATTTATTCCGGTTACGGTTAATTCAAGAAAAAAATATGTGAAAAAAAATCCGAAATAATATTATTTTAAAGCTTTTTATTTATTCATAAAAAGCTTTTGTGAAAGATATATCATTGCGCCATCTCTACGTTAAAGTTGGGGGTACTATGACGCTCTTTTGAAAACTCGTGTCTTTTTTCTCGTCCAAATCCTATTTCTGCAGATTCTTTACATGATCAACAAGTAATTTCCCTCTCTCCTCTCCCAGGATACCTTGATAATAAAGAAAATAAAAGCAGGGATGAGTTTGACAATACAATCATATCCCGTGCTATTAAAGCCCATCAGTAAAAAAAAGAGAGCACTGAATTTACTAGCCACATGGTCCTAATAAATCATTGACAAAATGTCTATATTTCTCTCAACGTCATTGTTCCTTAGTTGTCATTGCTGTTAGTGCAATATAGTAAATGCGCTATGTTTCACGGATTATAGTTTTCCCTTAACATAAAGTAAATAGTTTACTTTCATGTTTCTTCGAACAAAGAAGTCCTAGATAACTTATAATACTTAACATTAATTACATTATTAAACCGATTCAACAAAGTGGGGAATTGAATCATTTGAAGAGTTAAAAATATGTTTACAGAAGTCTAACTAAATGCGCCATCTGTGCCACCACAATTTGCCTACACATTTCAATTCAAAATTATTTGATCCACACAATATATATATATATATATATATATATATATATATATATATATATATATATATATATATATATATATATATACATAGATAGATACGTGCTGCAATTAAACTAGTAACCCTTCTTGGCATACTTTCAACAACGTTTAGATACACAGCTATGGGTATTTGTGGTTATTCCTGCTGCAAGAATGTCGCCAGCTCAGCTGTAAATTTCGGACGTGGTTTGCTGGTTCGTAAGCGTCGGTCTAAGTCGTTCCACAATTGCTCTATGGGGTTTAGGTCGGGACTCTAAGCAGGCCATTCTATAAAATTTCCGGAGCGTAGGATGAACCTGAATGTCCAAAATGTTCATGTATTGTTCACCAAAATGTTCATATATATATATATATATATATATATATATATATATATATATATATATATATATATATATATATAATTTCAAGAACACAGGAATTTCCCAAAAAATTTTAACAAAAGTCTTAAAAAATGATTCAAAATGAAGAAATGTTGGTGGATCAGGGCGTCATCAGTAAGCCTGACCCAAACAACATAAAATGGTGTTTTCTACATATTAGCAGCGTTAGGTTGAAAAAATTGCTCATACACTCCCCCAAACACCACCAAAACGCAAGTAAAACAAAAACAATACAAAATACAAACAGAGCAGGAAACAAAACGAAATAAAACCCGAGGCCGCAGCCGTAAGATCAACAACAACAAGCCTAAAAATTACCACCAAATGCCATCAATTACACAATCTAACTATATGCTAACACCATACTTCCGATTCAACAAGTCCATAAAAAGCAAAAAAATAAAAATATAGATAATATTAAAATCCCCAGCCCTTATTCAAAAAGATATTCATAAATATTAAAATACAGTTGAAAAGCAACTCCCATGGCTCTGAGGAAATTACGAAAAACAATTATTCATGGGTTGCGTAGCTGTTGATATTAATAAATCTTTCAAAAATATTATTGAAGAATGAATAAGGGTATTTGTTATTGAGAAGTATGTTTTTTAGATATTTACATTGTTATAAACTAAAAACCTCTGGTAATATTCACCAATTTAATAATTTTATAAAAAAACCTGAAATTTCTTGAAAAACACTTTATTGAAAATTTTAATTTTAAATCCTTAAAAAATTCATTGTTTCTTTGAATGATGGTATGTGTCTTAAGTTTAAGAATTTACTCACAAATATTGACTCTCTCAATCCTCATTTCTTACTTTTACTCCATGATCTATTTAAGGCTAGACTTTCTAAAATTAATAAGAAAAAAAACTGTCAGTAAAGATAATCCAATCTATATGAAGAAAAGTTTTAAACATCCTATTTTCGATAAATTCCACTTTAACAGAATTGTGAATAACCTACAGAATATTTTTCCTTTAAAATTTCTTAACATAAAAAAATGCTTTAAATATAATTTATCATTGGGTTGAAAAATATTTCATTACAATCATTTCTGCAGTAAGATTGATTTTTACAGAGAGAAAGTTGTTTGTGTGTGTGTGTGTGTGTGCTCGTGCGACAACATAGATTTCAGACCCTATTTAAATGAAGACTTAGGGCACATTGTGACTGGTGATCTTGGTATTGTTGAAAATGATCAATTAAGGGATGCTATGTATAAAGGTACTAAATTTAGGCCTATTTATAATTTTAAAAGAAATAGTATACTTAAAAGCTTTCTGGAAGACATTGATAACTTCTGTTTTATGACCTCTTCTAAATTTAAAGTCCCTTTATGTTTATTTACAGAATGGAAATGGAAATTATATGATAAATTTAAAGTTTTTATTAATAATAATATTCAATCTATTTGTGACAATACCGGTAAATACAAGACAATAAACACAGCCATTAAGGATATTCAAAATAAATTTATTATTACACCAATAGACAAAACCTCAGGTAACTATGTGCTTTTATTTGTAAAAAAACTATATTTAAACTTACTAGATGCCGAACTTAAGAATTCAGATACATATAAATTCTGTAAATCTACTTATAATACCATTATTAAAAAAATCATTTCTTCAAATAAAAGAGTTAAAATTTCCAATCAACATCTTATTTTACCGTGTATACGTTATTCCTAAATTTCATAAAAATCCTATTAAATTCCGTAACATCACCTGTAGTAATAATTCTTATATGATTAAACCCGGTTTTCTACTATTTAAATATTTAAAAATTATCCTTGCTGCCATTATTGATGAAGGCTTTACCTGGATTATATGTGATAATAATAAGGTTTTGAATTTTTTGGATCAAAATATTATTAATGATATCCAGACCTATGATTTTAAAGACCTATTTACCAGCATACCCCTGGACAAATTGATATGTTTTTAACTATTATTATCATGATTTTAAAAACTTAATTGATCTGAATTTTGAGGAATGGGAGTTTTGGGTTAATTATTGTATTTTTAATAATTTTATTTTTAATGGTAAGCATATTTACACTCAAGTTAAGGGTATATCCCAAGGTTCTAATTTTTCTTCCATTCTTGCTAATTTATTTCTTCATTATTTTGAAAAAAACTTTTGCCTTCAGATAAATACTGCCTTTAGATTTATTGATGATTTAATTGTTTTTAATAATAGCAACTTTTCTAATATTTGGAAATCCAACTATCCAGACGAACTTTCTTTAATTAAAACCAATCTAGATAACAATAATACTGATTTTCTAGACTTAAAAATTTCTGTTTCATGTGGCAAAGTTAACATTAATGTATATGATAAACGCAGCGATTTTAAATTTACAGTCATGAAAAAACTAAGCTACTCCAAAATGCTTTTCAAGTACGCAAAACTCAAGTCACGTGGTTCCTCAGCAATCAATCACAGACCGACGAGCCAGGGCAGCAGCCGATACTTTTGTGAAACTTTATTTGCGTCGGGTAATTATTTAAAACCGTCGTATTCGTCTGGTTTTTCGCACATATTTTCAATAGTAATAAATAAACATGCCACAAAAATTTCAAAATACATAAAGAATATTTTTTGCGTATATTATAATAAAAATTCGGGGCAGTCGGGTAAAACTTCAAAACCATCCAAATAGTCTGGGATTTTTATTTTTGGATTTAATAAACTCTAAAACAAGCGATTAAAAATATTGCAAAGTTCCTAAAGGATACTTTGTGGGAATAATTTTTTTGAAATGTCATATGCTGCGCAGTAGCAAAGTACCCAGAACCGCCGTTCCCGACTCTCGATTCCATATTCAACTAACATTGATCTACTACCATTTTACAATTTTATTGCGCTAAAAATAGCTTCCCCAAATTAGTCATGCGCTCTTGAACTAATATATTTACCTGCCGTTATGATAGCCACTCGATTATCTCTGTATTTCAATAAATTTTCGCCATAGTTGAGCAGGGCACCTTTAAACCAAGACGAAGTTTCATAAATTGGTAGTTTGGGGTCGATAACCTAAAAAAAATAAACAAAAAAGCTTTGAAGCTACAAATAAACACTCAATGCTTCTGTTTATTCCAATGCATATTCAAAGTACAATCACGAAAAACACAAACCACCACCTTTTATTGTGTACTATTCTTACTGGAACAAATTAAAAGGTATCATTCAAAAGTGAATACCGTCCTCTATATATTTAACAAACCACAAAAAAATTGCATAAAGAGACGTCTTCATATCAAATTTTTCACAAACAATGAAATTTTTAATGGAAGCACGGAAGTTTTGATGTCATAATCAGATACTGCATCGTTAAATTCGTCTTAATATGAAATTTCATGACTTTACTATCTTTATATATGGATATATTCAATGTTAAAGTCGGTGTCTATTTCTGAGATCATCTTGTAGAAAGTCGCTATTCCTAGATCTAGATTAATTGTAGTTATCGCTTCCCGAATTTACAATTTTAAAAATACATCATTATATTTACTATTGTGACGATCTCAATACAGGTGATTACAAACACAGATAAGTTATAAGTAGGGCAACTTTTTGTTGCAGTAAAAATGGGGAAAGTTGCATTTATTATTCCCTAAAGTTGCATTTATTATTCCCTAAAGTTGCATTTATTATTCCCTAAAGTTGCATTTATTATTCCCTAAAGTTGCATTTATTTTTCATACACTAAATTCTAAAATAAATTATTCGTAAAACACGGAAAAATTCAAAATATATTGACAATTTTAGTCGTGTATAACAGTATTATAATACATTCTTAAATAGAGAATAACGTTGAATGGTCGATCCTTGGCCACCAGTAATTTCTTTAACATTGAAAAACTGTGCCAGCCGCATTCATATAATGTGCTGTATTGGATAGTAGAAGCGCCAAATCCTTATGCACAACTTTCAGAGATTTTAAAACGTCATATCTACAAGGCGAACAACATATTTGTGATCGACACTCACCTCGCAAAATCTGCAGTCGATTACGCAAGTTTCCTGGATTATCAAGAGTGCCAAACAATGTGTTAAAAGTTACTTCTTGCCGTTTATTTCACTTTCGTCTGTTAGGACGAACACCTTCTTTACATGAACTTCTTGTTTGATCCTCAGTACTTCGGATAATTTTAAAATATTAAATTAAGAAAGTTATAAAATAGTTTTGGCAGAATTAAAAATTTTTTTATAATCAATTTTACATACCAATCGAATTTTAAACTTTTTTTAAATATTCTAATCGTTTACAAATTCTTATAGTTTTAGAAATTTGTGCAACAGAAAGCAAATTGTACCATTAGTTTCTTTACCTTATGTATGTTTGCCTGAATTTTTTTCCAATATTCTGCATTATTGAGGAAAAGGATGCAACGAAATTATATAATGTCCCTGAAACAGTTGTTTTCTGTTTTGATATTTGTGGTAATTGAGTTACATTTGTAGTGCTATGAAATTAAATTTGCGAGAAATATGTTAAATAATTTCCATACAGATACAATCACACTGTAATTCACATAAATATTTCTTCTAATATCAGAAACCTGTTTTAAAATAATTATCATTATTCACACACACAAGCACACGTCCTTTTATTTATTTTTAATTTTAAATTTCCAAGGCATAGATTACATATAAATATTCAACCCGAAAAACATTTCAACGTACAGTAGAAAACGAGTGTATCTGAAAACAAAATCACATAACCATTTATTAATGAAAAATAATTTCTGTCAAATGAATGAATAACATATTTAAAAAAAAAGCAATACCTCATCAAACTTTTTAGACGATATGACTCCAAAAAAGTCCCACACATCTGCCCAAAACTCTCCACTTCTATCTACTGTCCATTTATGAAATTCCCAATAGTCGTCTATAAAACGTAATCAAATATTTAGTAAATGTTGTAACAAGACTAGTCATTCGTGTTAATATTTGAAGACATTGAAGCAATTTATATTGATTTAGTTCAGTTGTTTTGATTAGTGCAAAAAAGGCAATTGTATGTGAAGGGTTAGTGGAGTTGCATGTAAGCGCTGATAAAATGTGTTTAGAAAAGTGTTTAGTTTTCAAGACAGACTTGTTTCTATGACTTCCAGAAGACGAATGGCAGATAGTGAGAGCTGGCGTTCTGTGGGACGCCTTGAACAGGACAGTCAATCACGGATGTTGCTCCTTTCTTCGGCGTTCATCATACCGTCATTTCACGATTATGGAAACAATTCCAAACAATCCAAAAAGCTGTCCGAAGACCTGTGGTCGGCCGTCCAAGGATTACGCCCCTAGCGGAAGATGGATGTATTGCTGTTGTAGCGAAAAGGAATCGAAGAGCGACCTTCACACGTGTGTCATCTGTGGTTGCAGCGTGTATTGGTAAGACGATATCTGCCACTACACTGTGCGACGAAGGCTACACATGAAAGAACTGTACTCCCGGGTTCCATGAGTTTGTGTTCCTCTATCTGTCCAATACAGAGGGCCACGATTAAAGTGGTGTCGGCAACATGAGAATTGGACTGTGTCTGATTGGGCTAACGTTATGTTCACGGATGAGTCGAGATTTGCCCTGGAGCCAGATGACAAACTTGTAAGGGTCTGGAGAGAACAAGACACACGAAATCGGCCCCAGAACATCATACAGCATCACTCATTCCGAGTTGGACGCATCATGGTGTGATTTCGTTTTGATATCACACCGACCTGCACATCTGTAGACTGGGTTCTACATAGCCATACGCTGTAAACTTTGCATAAGGATGAAGGGTGGTCACATACCATATTAATGTCGGTTTTGTTTATTTGTTTTGGATTTAAATATAATTTTGTTAATGACTCTAATATGACTTCATCTTATAATATATGAAAATTCAATATTGTTTTCATCTTTGTATTTAACCCTTTGTTTTGTTTCATGCATAAAATTATTTGCTACTTTCTTGCCGCATTTCTTGTCAATCAAAGCTGTTTCTTTCGCATTTTACCTTTCGTGCTTAACTTTTGGCAGTGAGTATATAAAAGGAAGTGTTTCTCTGTGTGTCTGTCCTATTGTGTGTACTTCCCTGACGAATCTATGGAACTTATAATAATAAAATTTGGCACACAGGTAGTCCGAATTTTTTGCGATTTTTCTATTCAGCCGAATTTTAAAATTTTTAACTAGAACATTTTTAAATGAATTTACTAGTTTTTTCAACCTTCATTCTTCCGTTTCGGAGTGTTCTCTCCGTATCTCGCGGAAAGGAGAAGCACGCAGATTTTGCGATTTTGACCATCTGCTTTCACATACGATGTCAACTGTCCCCGATTAGCCGGGATTGTCCCGGAATTTAAGTTGCTGTCCAGAATCTCGGTTGAATGTCAAATTCCATCGGCATTTCCGAGAAAGCTATCGACCCTATATCACCTACACTCCAAAATAATTATTTCTATTGCACATGACAACGTGTACAACCATTGAACGTCCGTTCCCCCACTACTATCCAAAGCCTACACTATAGATGTCAGTCTGTTCAGAGCGGGACCTTTGTGAAGAACAACTATTAGTTACCTTTCAATTCTATTATACTGTATTTGAATTTGAATTTTAAAATTCGGGCTGGAGATGAACACAAACTTTTATATTCGAATTTCTTAAAATAGAATTCGGAACACTCTCGGTTCTGTATAACTAAACACGAAAAATATCTATATTTTGTACATGAACAATACCATTTTTTTAATAGTTTCAATGTAACCAGAGGTTAGGTTTAGATTTATTATTATTACTATGTATATGAAAGGACCATCAAGCTCCTATAATATTTAAAATTTTTAAAAACCCATAAAAAGCACTATTCTTTTTAACATATTTTTTGTACATGAAAATATTTTTCTTGGAAAACAAAGCATAATATGTTAAGTGATTTCTCAGTGGAGAATATTGTGAAATTAAATATATATATATATATATATATATATATATATATATATATATATATATATATATATATAAATAGAATTCTCACCAGAGACCAGTCTCCGAACATTCCACATTCTTCTCAATCTTTCGTCTCTTTTGACCAATATGTCATATATCTTGCCATCCCCTTTGACCTCAGGACCTCCCAGTATGACAGACCTCCCACGACCACGTTTCCACTCAAATCGACGGTAAGATAAAATTACTCCTTCGCTCAACTCCCGACTTCTACCAATGAAATTTCTAGCCAGATTCCCTTATCCTTTTCCTGATCATGATCCTTTTAATTATACTCCCTCTAGCGAATTTGTTTTGA
This sequence comes from Metellina segmentata, assembly GCA_947359465.1. Lineage (NCBI taxonomy): Eukaryota > Metazoa > Arthropoda > Arachnida > Araneae > Tetragnathidae > Metellina > Metellina segmentata. Next base: position 75,402,905 of record OX375882.1, read on the forward strand.
ACTACGCACTTTTCCATGAGCCCCTTAGAATAGGAAGTTCTCAGTTCCGTTCAAATCTTCGTCCTCTCAACAACCTCCACGTCTGATAATGTTACTAGTATCTTATAGAAGTAATAAAGATTTAACTATACAATTTCTGCCTCTCAAGTTATGGAACCAGTAATACATTCCACGCCAATGGATCATCCTCATCCGGTTGCCTATTACCACTCTTTCTACTTTGTCACAACTGCAGGCTTATAATTTCTGTTATCACGACCTATATAACCATTACAGATTGAGACAATATGTCCCGGAATTGTCTCAGAAAAAGTTGGCAAAGCTAAATCCATAATCTTTTATATTTTCGCCTAGATCCACACCATCTTTTATATTTTCGCAAGAGATTGTGACGTCACGCCGATTGGACCTCTTCGCAATTCGAATGTGGCTGCATTTAACAATGACGAGGCCATCAATGCGTTGCCCGTGGCGAATTCGTAACAATCACCGGGGGTTAGCGAGCAGTGGTCACAGTGGACCTCACGTAAATAACTGTCACGGACAACGCCGTATGGATATATTTACACAAAATAGGTCTTTTCGAAACATAGCAAAAATGTGCTGTACTACATGTGACTACTTATGCTATTAATTACGCACTAGCTAGGATAAAGAATAATCTATATTAGAATTTTGCACACTTTATGGATTTATTGTGACAATTTTGCAGTAAATCTGTACCTGAGTTATGAACGTTTTAAGCTCATGAAAAAGTCTTTTTATGTTTTGTTTTACAGACCTACTTTTTTGATAAACTGCGCACACATGCGTGCTAGTTTTATTTAAGATTTTCGAAAAATACGCTATTAAATTCGTCTCGGGTACACTCGGTTAATCGGAGCTGTTATAACCAAGATTCTTCGGTACTTTTAATATTCTTATATTTTTGTGCACATTTCAAGAGAAAGTAACGTTAGTTAAAGTCAATTTTTTACGCAACAGATTTAAATTTATAAGATCGTTTTCAAGGAAATATCGAAATAGTATCTGATTTTAATATCAGTTATGCAATAGCGATACGTTATTTCTATGGTTTAAGCAATCGGAAGTAATATAGAAATTCCTTACCAAACTTGATTTGATGCCTTTCCTCTATAAACTTCTGAAGTTGTTTTAAAACTACATCAGATCCTGTATTTGCCTTTCGCATAACTTGTACATCAGTGAAGCTTATGTGGCTCATATTTATTTATCTGAGTATATGAATAAGAATAAAAGAACCAGTTATATGCACTGTAATTTCAACTATGTAAAGTAGAAACACAGATAGTTTTTAAAGTTTATAGCTATAAAATAAACATCAACAGTATTCCACCATGCACATGAGGATGGGAACGCGTTAAATCTGTCGTGACGTTAAACGTCCTTATGTCTGTGGAAGTTTGGAAATTACGGTGTTATTTCATGTGTTGACCTCGCTATCTGACCGTGGCTCAAAATGACGATGTATTGTCCTCGGATCTTTCGATAATTTCGTATCGTCGCCAATAGCCTGTTACTCCAGCGCGACGATAATTTACCTTAACGCTTTAGATAATGTTGTCAGGCCAAATATGCCCCTTTGTTCCATACAACCAAATCCAACCAACCAACTAACCCAAGTTAAAGAGATGTGGCACGTGAAACTTTTTCTGGAAGAATTCTATTCATTGATATGTCATAGTGTGAGATTCGAAGTGAATAGAACTGATTATTTCCTAACATTTTCAAATGTACTAGGATTTCGTTCTTATAATATCCGAAAGAATAATGCCTACCCACGGCCAAAGAGCTGTTGCTGAATTCCTACATGTACTGGTCCCGATGTCAATCAAAACACACACCGTGTTATTATCACCCACTCATCTGTTCTGTAGAAACTCCTATCTTCGGGAGGGAGTAGACATCAATCACATACTTCGTCGTACTCAATTATAACTCTTTTTTGATAATTACTGGAAAGTCAGATACCATTTAGACCTTTAAACTGCTTCTGTAGCTGCTCTTGCGTTATTCTTTCGGGGGTCAGTAAAACTTGCTATATTCGAAGCTGAAGTGTAAGTAAAAAATTCGACCGATTCTACAATTTCCGAAATTAACAAATAATTAGCATCGCGTTTTCTTTTCTTTTTTTTTAAATATAAGAATGAGACCTTCGAATAGGACCTTAGAATAAGTAAAAAACGTTTTGTGAAAAAATGCATCTTCATACATTTAATTTAACATAAACTTAAAATACCTTGACTTATAAGATCATCGTAATCAAAGAATTTTTATTGTCAAGCGTTTTTCTTACATCAAATTTTAATTTGTTTGCAAACATCCTAGTTATTGTTTAGCAAAATACTAGTTTTACGTCTAGCGAATGTGTAAAAAAAAATGTAAAATGTCTTGAATCAATAGAAATACTACAGAAAACTACACATATACTACAGAAAATAGTACAGAAAACTACACATATACTACAGAAAATAGTACAGAAAACTACACAAATACTACAGAATACTCAGAAAACTACACAAATATTACAGAAAAACGTAAGAGACACGAGACGAAAATCACGGAAACTATATGTTATTCGTACAGTTGGGGAAAAAACTAACCACCCCTCTTGATTCGACCAATTTTAACTGAAGAGAAAATTCAAAGATAGCATTTGACAGAAACTAACGTCTTCTAAAAATTCAAATGCACGAAATCTGCATAATGGGCCGTCTTCACGTTAAATAAGTAGCTACCACCTTCATAATTTCGAATGTGAACTCCGTATTTAGACACACAATTTCAAATTGATATCAGAGTTCACTTTTAGATGAAAAATTTCATGTCGTTAAGTCTTAACCATTTCGAAGTTATGAGTACCGAAAAATTGCAGTTCCTAATGTTGTCAGATTTTTAGACTTTAATGCATGTCTTCCTAAATAATATTTATATTGCGCTGATCTTTTTGTACCATGTTAGTATTAATCAACGCAAACAAAATGCACCGAATATTTTATTTTGAAATCGTTTTTAGTATGCAATAATAGTTATTAAATTAATGTTTACAAAAATTGTGAATTGGATCCTTACTATATTGTGATGAGAATCATTATTTAGAAGGTCTTGTAGCATGGCCCTGCAAAATATCAGCTTATTCCGATAATTAGTTTTTGAGCTACATTAAAATTTTCTCTTTATTAAGTTTTCAGGGGGCAGCCAAAAGTTTAAAAAATGTCTGACAAACCTCAGGTAATAATTCTTATTCGCTTGCACTTGCATAGTAAATGTGATAATGTAATTCTCAAATCAACTTCAGTTTCCACTTGCGTCAATAATATAAAAATTCTTGGATCGCTGAAAAATATGTTTGAAATAGTGTTTAAATTTGAAATTCGGGTAGCTCTAACAAGAATTAATCTTGATTAATCTAATATTGATACTCTACAATCTCGCTCTACAAATAGCGACTTTAGTTCCAGATTATCCCTGAAATTTGCACAAACTTTAGGATTGAATACCTCGGGATATAAAGGTATTAAAGTTCTGAAATTTCATCTTTAAACTAATTTAACGATGCAAATCTGATTATGGCATCCAAACATGGTATTTCTATTAGAAATTTCGTTGCTTGTGGTAAATATTTTATATGAAGGCGTCCCCTTAAAATTTTTTGGGCTTAATTTGTAGAGGCCCTTATTCCCTATTGAATGATATCTTTAAATTTGCTCTTTTCTGAAATGTGCTCAAAATATAGGAGGTCGGTTGTTTTCGCGACAATAGTTTTGAACATGCATAATATGTATAACTAAAACGAATGATTGGTTGATTGGGTTTAATGCTGTAAGGGTCCATATTTGATGAAGCTACGTAAAAATTACGTCGAGTAAATTGATATACATACACAAGAAAATTATCATTGACGAATAAGAGATAACCATCCCTGGTTGTCTCTTATGTGTCACTCTACGAATCGAACCTGCGTCGCCAAATTGCAGGTTTAGACTGATGTAATCAAACCCACTTAGCCTCTCTCAGTGACACCCTAAAAAAATTAGTCGACATTAAATTTTTTTTTATGGTACCGATTTTATGAGTAAATTGAAGAAAGCCTGTGTAGGAATAGCGTTTTAATGAATACCAAAATATTCAAAATTCACAAATAATTGAAATTATCGGACAATTCAGGGGGTTAGAAAATTTCAAATCCATTAGTTGGAACTGAAAAAGTTCAAATCGTCTCATAATTCGAAAAAAAGTTCGAATTATGTGATTTTTACTGTACTTTATTTTGTTATTTTTTTGTTCCAGTCGTTTTATGTAATGCTACCATTGTTATTAATACCCGAATTACCATAGTTATTAATTATTTAATCCCCAAATATTAGAGTGCACATTATTTTCCAAAATTCATTTTTTACTGATTTTGTTGCATTTGTTTTTAAGACTTTTAAAAATATTCGTTTTTTTCATTTACTTTAATTTAAAAATGTAACCAATTATTTTTACTCTCGTATTCAATTATGTAACTTAATATTTAACACAAATAAACTCTTAAACATTAAAATGTTGTTTAAATACAAATATCGGAAATACACCATAATGGAAAATTGATATCAAAGCCATATTTATTACACAAATAACCTAACGTACATGGGTGAAATGATTAAAATTACATCTCGGTTTGAATTCCCACGGGTGGCATCAACTGCTGCTACTCGTCTCGATATCGAATGAGAGGCTATGGCATGTGTTTGGGCTATGTCAGTCCATACTGATTCCACACATTGTCAAACGACCCAGTGATCGCAGGTGGTCTGTGGTGTGCCATTTATTTAATTATCATAATCCAGACGTGTTCGATAGACAGACCTATATCTGGTGAACGGGCTGGCCATGGAAGTAGTGAAACCTGATGTACAATCGCGGAAAAAAAACCGAACCGCCATCTTTATTTCGAGTATTATTCACATCAGTGCAAATTCAAAGGTATTATTCAACAGGGAATAAAGCCCAGTACAAATTCAAATGCCAAAAAGTTGGTTAAGGATACGTCTTCATATCAAATTTTGTGCATACAACAAAATGTCCAATGAAAACACCGTATTTTGATGCCATAATGAGATTTTACATAGTTAAATTAGTTTAAATATAAAATTTGACGACTTTAATCTCTTAAAATATAATACTAAGAGGATTGTGTTTGGGTTATTTAATAGTAACTTGGTACAAAATATCAGCGCTATAGAAATATTATTTAGGAAGATATCCATAAAAGTCTAAGAAACTAATTTATCATGAGGAGCTCCTATCTTTTAGCCCTCATAATTTCGAAAGAGTAAGACCTAATGTCATGAAATTTATGGTAACTGAAGTTAAATTTTGATATAGATTTGAAATTGTGTGTCGTAATAAGGGATTTCCATTGGAAATTATGAAGTTGGTGCTCAGTTTAATTAGAAGACGTCCACTTATGCAAAATTTGTTATCTTGAATTTATAGAAGACGTCAGTTCCTGACAAACGCCATCTTTGAATTTTCTCTACTGTTAAAACTACTCGAATGAAGAGAAGCGGGCTTTTTTTTTCCGGTACTGTACATCAAGAAATTGCTTGCTCTTAAGGAAGAAGTCTACTATTGTGTTTCAGAGAGAATAGCAGCCAACATCATGACAGACATTGCATGGATTATGGCCGCTCTTGGTAATCTCTTCTCACACAACCAGATCGTCAATGAGGTCAAAGAAAAACTGGTGTAAGCCACTGAAATACCCCAAATTAACATATCATGGGTTAAGGCACACATTTACATTGAGGGGAATAAACAAGTAGTCCTATTTTCAAAATCTGCAGAAAATGGGAACTCTCATCAAACAACCATAGTCAAAAGTGTTCAGTCTAAAGTGGCCTAGGTGCAAATTATTAAGTTCTTTTGATACATTGATCTTGCACCAATGGCAAGCATAATGGGATGCTTCAATCAAAGGGAGATACACTCATCAATTCTTTCCGAAGATTTCAACCGACCTAAAATACCAGAACTCAAAGCTGGTACAATTTTTCGCAGACCATGGACCATTTCCGGCATATCTAGAATCTTTCCACATTAGAACTACTGCGATGTGTATCTGCGGCCTAGAAGGTGAACCTATCCACTACCTTTTTGACTGACTGACCGTGGCATTTGTTGAAATCTTCTCTGTAAAACTTCTCACATTGGTACCAAAGTACTGCCCAAAACAGACACTGCCACCACAAAATATTTAAAGTGACGTAATTCCTCAGTTCCAACATTGATTACACCTGTGAGAGCTGAGAAGTCGAAAGTTATCAAAATAACTTTGGTTTTCTTTCGAAACTAGTATATACCATTTTGGCTATCTTTTTGAAACGTTCTGACTTTTGGATTTTCCACTTTAAAAAAAAATGATTTTATATTTAGATTTTGTTTATTGTTTATGTGTATGTTCTTTTTTTTGTTCACATTTTGTTCGTTGTCAATTTTTCAAATTTTGTCATCCACTTCTTACGTCATTATGTATTTTTGTGTTTGCATGTTTTGTGCCTTTCACTTGCCTTTCTCTTTCTGTGTACTTAAATGTTTTATGTATATATTGTGGATTGCTTGGCTCTCCCTTATCCCCGAATCTCCTCCGTAAGGCGGACTATACAGATGAAAGCCGCACAGTTGATACAGTGTTCGCCTACGACGTCCAATCCAATCCAGATATGTAATGGTAGCTGTTTAGTGTACCTTTTATTCGTACTATGAGAATACGAGAGTAAAATCCATACCGTAAAACCGGGTGGAGGAAAGGTACGGCGACATAAAGTATAAGTCAAACTGTCTGTCACCGTGGTTCCGTTAGACTCACTTGCTACATCGTGGTGCTGTAGATATCTTCGTAGTACTACTACGATGTCATGCCGTTCGTTTTCTACTGCAGCTGCAGACACATGTGGTATGAGGTCAAATATAATCGCAGCAATAGACCCATTGAAAAAATTCCCCGATGCAGTAGACGACGTCAAAATGCATGTGCTGACAAAGGTTACTGTGCAACACTTTTCAGTTCTACCCAGTTCTTGAGCTAGGGTGCATGGTGTTGCAGTAAGATGTGATCGCTATGCGCGCAAGATCTCTATTCCCCGGTAGTAGCGTGACTGAGTGGCTGAACCGCTCTAACCAAAGATCGCTAAGGCGTTGGCTGGGGACGCCACGAGGCAGCTGGGTGCGCAGGCTTTTCGGGGAGTTGCAACCTCTCCGAAGTGCCACTTGGTAACTACGATGGCTGGAGGTTTACCTCTTCGGACCTACCCCAGGATAATACCTGCTCGCTTACGAATTTAGGCAACTTATAGGCGGCAGAAGTCTACATATCACCATGGATCATGGACCCGGTACTACCGCCCACGGGCCGGACATATAGGGTGAGAGATCAGTCTGCTGTCCTGTTGAGCTATTGAGGTGGGAGCGCCCTCTTAGTAGATGCCCAGAGGTTAGGGCTTCCTTCCTGTGAATGACGTACTCGCCTCTCAGTGATGAGAACAATCCAGCTCGATTCACGACTTGGGGTTGCCAAGGCGATGAACTACATGAGCTCTGATAGCTTCTCTCTTGAGGTGAGCATGATGAAACCAGCGTGTGGCCACGACGGCCCAGTGTTGAATAATAACTGTGAGCTGGGACTGACACCTCATGACGCTTGGGCGGATGCCGTGCAGGCTGTCGGGTGACTCCAATCCCGTCTTCGATAACCTGGCGCACATAGCGCGCCTCCCACATGACCGCTTCTTCTTTCGTTTTCTCATTCGAGGCTTTCCCTGCCAATCCGCTGTGGGTTTTAGGTAACTCGGTCTGCTTCCTTTCGAGACAGATAGAGAGGTAATGGTGTGACGACTGACGAGACTGTTTATGCTCAGTTCGAAACTCGACCGCTCTCCTATTCCATATTCGCACCACTGTGGGCTGAATTCGCACGCGAGTACCTATTTCTCGGAAGGATAATCCACAATATCTATAAGCCACACTTCTTCCTCCGTCAAATACAAAAACGTGCTCGTGTGAGTATCGTATTTTTGCGATAAGGTATAACTAAGCTTATTATACACAAGAACAGAGAGAAAACCCAAAGCTATTTTTAACACATGTTCTATGTTCTTTTTATACTGTTCACTGAGGAAGTTAATGGTGCACATTATTCGCATATACGCAGCTGTGCTAATCATTTCAACAGCATGCGTGTTACGCAAATTTCAAGGATGCTTCCATTATGGTGTTGCAATTTCGATGGCCAGCAGTGTACGAAGAAAGCTTATATATTTTTATATGATCATCATTTAAACTTTAATGACAAAGTAAATATCAAATTTGCATGTTGTAAGGATTTCAATTTTTCCTCGTGGTATGTATGTTTTTAAAATTTAAAATAACCCATAACAATAATACTTAAAAGAAAAATAATATTTACCTTTCTGGATGATTTCGGTAGCAATTATATCACTAAATGTTTTAGCCTCTAAAAATTGCTTAGTAATGGAATCGAGAAAACAGAGCCTTTATACCAGAAAGTAAACACCTGCCTTATCGGCATAATATCTTATCAGATCCGTCTCAGAAAACAATGACTGGGTTGAATGCGCTGATATTAAAATACTCAACAATAAGTAATGTTCTACAATACGATAATGAAATAAGGTATAGTGAAGGTTCACTTCGAAACTAATATTTAGATCAAACAATTAAACAAAATAATTACAATTAGTGACAACTGAAAATGACAATGGCGAAGGAAACATTTTAAAATATATTTGTTTTCCATAGCAGTTTGTACAGTTTAATGTCATGAATTTCTGTTTTTTAAAACGTGTTTGATTTGTACTTATTAGGAGGTGTCACATTTCTTAGGCAAATCTATTCACAGGTCACAAAGAAACTTTAAGAAAGCAACCATGTGTGAATTGGCGCAATCACGTGACAGTTAGGAATTGCAATTCGGCCGGATTGACACTAATCCGGCTAGAACCGTCCGGATTGGTAATTTGTTAATAAATCTATCTAGCCAGTGTGTATTTTTCCAAAATCGACTGAGTGAAAGTACATAAAAAGGATATTATTCCAAATTGACGAACAAAACGTTTATTTTAGCATTAGAAAATCAACTTCATTAATAATTATCCATAGGTAGGAAATCAATCACCTACAATAAATTATAGTAACTACTAGTACTACTAGTAGTAAGTATTAAACGATTTATGATGATCAGTCTTACTAGTTTCCACACCAAAAAACATCAGTTTGTTTTATACGTAGTACTTTTCTAATTATGTGAAATTAAGTAGTCTCTATCTCTAATGTCGTTGAGCAAATGACATAAATTGTACCTAAGCTTGTCTCGTCTAATCTTTGGCAGTTTTTGGTCAGCATAATAAACAAGGGAACTTTTAATTCTTCTTAATGGCTTAAATCGAAGTTGTATAGTAATGAAAATCACTTTTGAGTTTGGAAGAATCATCTAAGGAAACAAATCGTATTAATCGTGGTCATCCCCAAACCTACTTCTCAATGAACTTCATATATAACCAGCGGCCGAGAAGGCCCTCTCAGCTTCGACACTAGTTGGTTTAACCGTCATTAAGTGGTCATACATAAGGCACAAAAATTTTCCTTTGACTCCATTTTATACGAAATCATTTCTTCCTTCAGTATTTTCTCAAAATCTGTTTCTTTTCAAAAGTTTGTCTTTTTCATTTTCTTAGAGAATTTGCTTTGCTAAAAAAATATTATTGATAGTTTATTATTTTTGCTAGAATTCTCCAAACTGATTATAGAAAAATATAAAATCGATTAATTTTCAATCGATTGCTTAACAAACGATTTTGTGACTTTAAAGTTGGGTTTGAATAATATATTATTTAATTTTTAAAAATTCGAGTTTATCGGAGTCTGACCGGATTTGATAGATGTTGCTGGATCTGGTAGGTAGCCAAATTATGCCGGATCCGCCGGATAAGATTGCAATCCCTCGTGACAGTTGAGATAAAACGTGTTATAAAGCACTTAGAGAACAGTCATTGAAGGTTTTATGTTAAAACGTTATAACCTAAAACTTCTAGAAAAACAAAGGTTAAACAATATTTCTGAACCAAAATTTCAGAATGTGTCAGCATGTTGAATCTTTCTTTTGTACTTAGGTAAGCAAAGTATAATGAAAAATATCCAAAAGTTTTTCCCTGCCAAACAATTAAAACCAGGATACATTTTAAAATCAGAAGTATGTCAAAAAATCGCATTCAAAGATAATGTGTTTTTGTAACAGACTTATTATACTTTATGTCTTATGTAAAATGCTAAGATGAGTTGCCATAGCTATTAATATTTTGATTCGTTGTATGACGTCACGTGTATGTGGAGTTTATAATTATTTTGTTTTATTGTGTGATGTCACGAGTGAAACCAGATGCGAAATGACAAAAATCTTCCTTTGATCATCATTTCAAATTGGATATCACGGCCAGTAATCACGCACGGTCGTGTTTTAAAAACATATAAATGAAGTTTGACAAAAAATAATAAATTTTGTTATGCACCCGTCGTGTATGATAGGCTTTTATCCTTGTATACTATATACATGTTTGATGTTGTATATTTTACACCATCAAAAACTATATTAATTTTGTTTTCGTTATCCACAGATTTTAATGTAAAAAAATTAGCAGATTCAATTTTCGATCGATTTTGGTGATTTTAAAAGTCTACTACCCCTTTAAATGATATTTTTTTCAACTTCTGTTCTGAATTTTCAAATGTGAATAAATCTTATTGTGAACTTATGTAAATTAAACTTTTAAACATTCAATTTTCTTAAAAGGAACAATTTGTAGACCTTTTACATGAGCACTTTTCTTTATTAGTAACTAAATCTTTTCGAAATTAAGCTAACGGAATCACAAATGAAATGACTGCTTAGTAATTTGTAGTAGCTTTTTCCGGGTAATTATCTTTATTTTCTCCAAAACAAATAAGTAAAAAATTTTTAATATATTACAAATATTTTGATTTTATATATTTTTTTTATACAATTATTTTAGTGTTATGCAATATAACACTGAATCCTCTCCTTTTCTCTCATGGAACTAAAATTTGAGCTTGAGTTCAGTATGTGAACACTTTTTATTATCAGAAATTCAGATGACTAACAAGGTGCTGGTCAAAATACTCAAAAAAATTAAAATTATCAAAGATTATTTATTTTGAACATTGTCATTTATTCGATGTTTTTCATATTTGATGGGAGCGATTTAAAAATTTTGTAAATCAGGCACATTACAAAAGTGTTTCAAACATTCTGTGTTAATAATATTTTCTGTATTGTAAGGTCTGTGTGTGTGTGTGTGTTGTTGATAAAATTCTTCACTAAAATTTCCATCTTCTTTCCGTTTGCGTTGTACAATAGAAAAATATACATGCAAGTTTTAAACAATTATAAATATTGGAGAATTTAGAAGGAAAAATAAAGTCATTCAAAACTTTGAAATAAAAAAATAAATAGTCTACCTCCTCTTTTTTTTATTTTTTTTTAAGCTCAAGCAATGTATGTAGAATAAATATTAAAATTTGCGAAACCATAAACAAAACATATATAATGGTTTTGAAGAAAACGTCCAATGGACATCGTCAACAAGATAACCCATACGCCTTGCCTCCCCTAAAAATTTTATAGAGTGAACTGTTCCTCCCAAATGGTAGGGTATAAGAGGTAGGAGTATTTACATTTATAGCTGATCATAATACATGAAGGAAACAAAGGAATTTAACCTAAGTATTTATTTGAAAAGTTACAAACACGTATTACATTTACGAAACAAAGAAAAAAAATATTCACAGAGAGGGGTTCCAAATTAACATCGGACATAGCACATGCTACTCCGTTGGCAGTTCATCGCAGACTAACTAACTGGAATAGCTTTCCCCAAGGGGCGCTACAGGGATTGAGACGGGGAAAGCTGCACTGTCCGTTATAGTCCGAGAGGTAGCGACACTTTTGGGTCAGTCATTTTACACTTACTTATTTGTGTAACAAAAGTTAGCTAATTTATAGGTAATATCAAAAATTAAATTCAGCTGGTATGACCGCGGTGGATGTAAACGAAAAAACGTTAGAAGCATGTAAAAAAAGTTGTTTTTTCAAAATATTTTACACCTGCGGAAAATTTAACACGAGATAATTATTTAGATACTAGGGGGCCCGCCCCCTGCACGCTAACGCTCGCCAACCCCCAGAGGATTGCTTCACAATCCTCATTGGTTCGCTGCGCGAACCTATGCTCGCTTCGCTCGCATCAATGAAGACATGTGTCCTAGCAGAAGGAATTGTTTACAAAATATGATGTTCCGAAAAAATATTTTCAAATCTAAATTTTATGCTATTTTTCAGAAAAGATATTTACAGTACCTCTGGAATCAGAATGGAAACTTTGGAAACTTTGAGCAAATTTTGACTCGAAATGTGTGCGTTGATTTGGAAATTGAAAATCCAGCATGTTGGTTGTGTGTACATTTCCCCAGCACTCGAGCCACCCACGCTTTGTCATTGAGTTTGTTGTCGAAAGATGTAATGCAGGCATCTTGTTGAACTATAATAGTTTGCCCCGAAACGTACCATTTTTTTTAATGACCCTGAAAAGATCCTCCGTTTTCTTTGATTTCTATTATTTACTGCAACAGCTCGACTAAAATTCATTTTTTTCAATAAAATTTCATCCGATAACGCTATAAATTAATTTGAAGCGCGAGGCTTTGGGATAAACAGAGAATCGTACAATGTTGCCAAAACGCGAAAACAAATAACGTCTTTTTTGCGTGCCACGTAAGAGAATTATATATATAGATAAATCAAGATAATAATATTCAGCTGGCTCGCTAGTAGTGGAAAAACTTTCAGCTGCACGAGTGAAGATACCGCGCATCCACATCATATCAGACTAAATACAAACTCTTCGTTTGCCTAGATGCCCCCTCTCCGAAATTTTGGGACAGATGTCCATCTAATTTGAGCATCTGCTCTTAGCGTCCCAGTACGATGTTGTGAAGCGAAATGATCGGACCTTCTCGCATCAAAAATGTCGCCGGTCAAACCGTACTGTGCATTTATTCTGTGGGAGGGGGGGGGGGTAAACACAGCCTTTAATTTTGTTTACAGAAGAAAGTTTGGCAAAAATGTTTGGTGGTTCACTCAAAAATGTTTGGAAACATTAAAAATCATCACGGATAACAATTTAGCTTTTAAAGATGTGATACTACCAACTAGCGACATCGACAGCAAAACATCGATGTTTTGAAACATAGATGCTCAAAATTAAAACATCGATGTTTATAATGCATCGCCTCAAAAACATCGATGTTTTTTAAATTCAGTGGATTTAAACTTTTTACCCCCAGTTCTTAAAACTAGTGATGCGACATCGACAGCAAAACATCGATGTTTTAAAGCATCGATATTTAAAATTAAACATCGATGTTGATCATACATCGCCCCCAAACCATCGATGTTCTTAAAATTCAGTGTATTTAAACTTTTTTCCCCATTTCTTAAAACTGGTATAGCAACTAGTGATGCGATATCGGTTCCAATACATCGATGTTTTTTATAAAACACCAATGTTTGGAAAACATCGATATCGATGTCGCATCTCTACTTTTTAGACCCTTAGCTACTTCGGTCTAAAAGTATGTTCAATTTGCTGTTTATAAAAATTATACTACTTGGTTATTTTTTAAATTTTTATAACGGTACTTTTTGCATTGAAAAATAAAACATCGACAAGTATAAACATCGATGTTACAAAAACGTCGACTCCAATACATCGATGTTTTTTATATAACATCGATGTTTTGAAAACATCGATGTTGCATCTCTACTACCAACACGAGTGAACAATTTTGAACGATATCACTCCAAGTGTAAACAGCGATTTACTGCGTTACCGCCTAAATATTGAACATCATCTGTTGCTTCTGCGTAAGTAAATTCATTATATATTTAGAGAAAATTGAATACGTTTTTTTTTTGTTCGTTAAAATTGATTTACTTTCGCGCGCGCGATGAGTTGCTTTCCTAGAATATGCACGTTACTTTGCCATCAACCAACGCCGAAAGCTTAAGCCACGTTTACACCGGAATTTCCAACATCCTGGTTCAAATCCGGGTCCGGGCATGGATGTTTGTAAGCGTATGGTGTACAGGCAGCTGGTGCAACTTAAATCTGTCGTTGGGTTGGCGTGGAAGTTTGGAGAGTGGGGTTCCAGCTCAGGTGTTTCTTCGTCATCTGACCGTGGTTCCAAATTACGAGGTGCTGTCCTCGTATCTTTCCCTTAAGGGACTGATCCCGGACCGTCGTCAATAGCCCGTTGTGTTGCTCTAGTACGACGTTAATTAAAATCGCCTTACCATCATATTAGATTGCACACTAGATGTAAGTCACACAGAACAAATTACAGTTGTACTCAAGCATGTTCTTTTAAATAATAAACCAATCACCAGCTTTACAGGTAAAGGTCTGTTAAATTTTGTTTAGGATTTATTTTCACAATTAAATCTCAAGATTAAAAATTTACGCGGTCAAGGTTATGATAATGGTTCTAATATGCGTGGAAAACACAATGTATTGCAAACATATTTTAGGAAATAAATAATACCTCATTTTACGTTCCATGCTCGGCTTATAGTCTCAATTTGGTTGTCAATGATGCAGCAAATATTACATACGATACTGAATTTTTTTAATATAATTGAAGAAATTTATGTTTTATTTTCATCGTCTACAAAAAGGTGGTCGATAGTTTGCAAACATTTACCTGATTTCAAATTAAAAGCTTTAAGTGCCATGCGATGGTCTAGCAGACTTTGTGCAGTCAAACCATTACGGTATCACCTCAAAAAAATATTCAATGCTTTGCTGGAAATATCTGATAATTCGTCCGAATGGTACTACATCTCAGAAAGCGCATTCGCTTGCTTTGAACATTCAAAATTATAGATTTATTTGCTCGGTTGTAATTTGGTTCGATATTTTAAACGAAATTAATGCTCTAAGTAAAAATGATGCAAAACCTCACAATAAATACTCAAATCTGCATAAATTTGTTAAATAAGTTCACAGAATATCGTACGGATGAACACTTTTAAAGGGTGTTATATGAAGCTACCAATGTGACTCACGAACTCACAACGTAGAAACATATTTCCCACCACTAAGCACAATTCGTCTAAGAAGAAAACCAGCACAATTTCAATATGAACATAGTGATGAAGGTTTACTAGACTCCAAAATCAAATACAAAGAGGAGATTTTTTCAGAATTCTAGATCAGGCATTAACTTTTTTAAAGGATTCGAGAAGTTAAAAACATTTACCGACGTATTTGGCTTTTTAAGCAATAACTTATTTAATTACTCCAATGATGAATAATGAAACATTGTAAAGATTTAAATCTGAAGCTTAAAGGCGATTCAAGTAGTGAAACAGACATTGACGGTATTGATTTGTTTGATGAAATCAATGCTTTAAAGTTGCATTTTCCAGGAAACCAGTCTAATGTTCCACAAACCCTATTACAATATCTTTTTACTAATGAATTAATTTCAACATTTCCGAACACAGCAATAGCGCTAAGAATATTACTTACACTGTCGGTTTCAGTTGCATCAGGTGAAAGGTACTTTTCAAAGTTAAAATTATAAGAAACTATTTAAGATCAACAATTAACAAGCAGACTAAGTAATTTAGCTATAGTTTTAATTGAATATGAAATCTTAGACAGCTTGGATACAACAAAATTGTTAGCAGATTTCGCAAACCATAAGGCCAGAGTTCAATTTCTGTATATCAGGGCTCGAAATACCCGGGTGCACAGGTGCACTGTGCACATGAAAATAAAATTGTGCACCCAATTTTTTCCCGCTAAGTGCACGCAGTGCACCTAACGTTAAAAAAAGGGGGAGGGACGTGTTTAAGTTATTTGTTGAGAAAGAAAAGACAAAAAAATAGTTGTTGGATAAAAGACTAAATTAATAGTTAACGTCATTAATGAAAATAATGTCAAAGAATTGTTGAAACTGTGGTTAAAAAGAACTCTGAAGAAATCATTTTCACTAAAACTTACACTTTTCAACAAACGTGGAAAACTGGACGGGATTGGCTTTTTTACAGTGAAAATTTGAAAGCAATGTTTTGTACTGTTTGCCAGTCATATGATAAAACATCATGTTCAAATATCTTTCGTAACAATGGCTGTTGTTTCTTAAGGAAACTTATGGTTGAAGTACCTACATGAAAAAACACATACTCTCTTTAAAATTGCTTTTCACATAGCCAAACAAATATGCAGTTTGTCGCGTTTAGAAATTAAATTAAATTAGTAAGATGTGTTGGGTGTGAAGTAAGTGAAACGTATAACAATGACAAACAAGCCAGAACATTCATTTCCTACATCAATAAGAATATGAAATCAGATTTAGTGGCATCTTTGAAAAACAGTATTTTTTTTTTCAATTTTAGCGGATGGCAGCACTCATCGCAGTGAATGCAATAAAGAAATAATTTTTTTTTGATTTCTTGGAAAAGGGAGACTCGTCACGAAGTTTGCAACTATAGAGCAAACGCAACATGTTAACACAAAAAAGCATCAAGAATTTGTTGGAAAGTACTATGAAAGATTGCTTGAACTTAAGTTTAGAAGAAACTAAAGCAAGACTGCTTGTACTTTAGATGGTGCAGCAAGTAATTTCGGTTTCAAGAGTGGTATCTACAAGCTACTTCGTGAGAGTCGCAGTCATCTACTTGGCAATCATTGTTGTGCTCATCGGCCTGAACAATCAAAGATGCTATATGAAGTTCAAAATATTTTATGCAAATATAATCTGCATTGAATGACTTATATGTATTATATATATTTGTATATTCGGCTTCATCAAAAACCTGCATGAAAAGCCTGTATGGTCTATTGCTGAAAAATTAGACCTTGCAAAAAAGAAAGTTTTGAAAGAAACGCGACACATGATGTCGCAGACAACTATACAGTTCGCAGATTGAAGACAGTTTTAAATCCATTGTTACGGATACACTTTTGTCTGTTTTTGATGTCTTCGTGCCATGTTATTGGCTAAACAATGAAGAAATTGAGAATTTATGGTAGCATTTTTAAATTCCATTAGAAAAAAAAAACTTTAATAAATTTGAGGCGATGATCCAGTGGAAAATGTAAAAAAAAAATATGTGAAGGACTTATGGGAAAACCAAAAGAGTGTTTGTTCACAAAAACGAAAAGAATGTTCACAAAAATCAAATTTCAGATCGGTGGCAGAAAGTTATATCAAATGATGATGGGGGATTTAAAGACATTCTCGGTCTCATACAAATTGGACTTACTCCCTTGGACACTCAGCTGTATTCATTCCCATCAATACAGCTGAGTGTAAGCGGGGGTTCTCGTTAATGAAACGTGTGAAAAATGACTGGAGATGCTCCCTTAATACTAAGACATTGGCTGATCTAATGCGTATAAATCTAATTTAAGATACATTAGATAATTTTAATCCAGAAAATGCTGTATTGCAATAGAGGAAGAATACAAAAAAAAAAAAAAAAAGGATTTCCTATTGCCCACCAATGTCTGATGATGACTGAATATTTGTAAGTAATAATTTCGCAGATTAAAAAAAATCGTTTAAATATTTTTATTTACTATCTACTACTAACCTATCTAAACATACTGAACTAATAAAGTAGTTTACATAACATTAATGCTCTTATATTACGTTTTTTTTAAATATGCAACTAAAATATAATCTGTGCACCTAATTTAAATACTTAGGTGCACAAGGTGCACCTGTATTAAAAAATATATTTCGAGGCCTGCTGTATATAAATATTTATGTGGTTTTACACTTAAGTAAACAAAAATAACTAAGTAATAAAAATAAATAGTTTTTCTTTGTAAAGAATTTCTTTTTTTTCACACCCTTAAGAGACAACACTAAAGAGCCTTTCTGGCGAGTTCAGCGTAGGTAGTCGTAGTTAAACAGGGGGCGGGATAATCGGCATTGCACACGAGCGTTCAAAAAGCCAGCGGCGGACCTGCATATATGTTATACTAAACCATAGTTTCCGCTTTTGAGATATAACGATATAAAACAAAAAGCGTTAAATTTTCAATGTTTCTCCGATGTTTGTTAATGTTTTCCCAATTAAATAAATTTTACACCACACAAAACTCGAACTCGAGTTTTGTGTGGTGTAAAATTGATTTAATTGGGTAGGTAAGGTAAGGTAATTTTAGTTAACGTCGTACTAGAGCAACACAACGGGCTATTGACGACGGTCCGGGATCAGTCCCTTAAGGGAAAGATCCGAAGATAACACCTCGTAATTTTGAACAACGGTCAGATGATGAAGCAAGACCTGACATGGCACCCCACTCTCCAAACTTCCACACCAACCCAACGTGAGATTTAACTGGGAATGCATTAACAAACATCAGAAAAACATTCAAAATGTAACGCTTTTTTGTTTTATATCGTTATATCTCAAAATCGGAAACTATGGTTTAGTAGTTATAGTGTGAAAGGTAAGGTTTAAAAAAAATCCCATTCTGTTGGCTCGGGAGTAGTGGAAAAAAACCTTCAGGCTAAAATATAATTTAGCACGAAACCTCTTCATAGCCTTAGCTGAAGGTATTTCTACCACTACCGAGCCACTATTATTTTCTTTATTACTACCAAAATAACTATCTCGTGTCAAGTTTTCAGCCAGTATAAAATATTTAAAAAAAAAAAATTATATTTTTCGAACGCCCCCCCCCCTCTCCTCTCCTACTCTCACCCGAACTGGATCAGCTGAATTACGTTTCATAAAACATCTATCCAAGACCAATCACTGGTAAAAAAATATCAGCCGGTGTAAAATAATCACCCTCCGAATGATTCTGCCTCCGGACTATTACTCTTCCCCTCTGGTTCCGATTTTACGTCTCGTTGAGGGACCGGCAGTTTTGGTCGTTTGCTCCGTCTGAGGGTTGTCGGGGGTTTACGGTTAGAATCAAGGGCCTCGTTTGCGTAATGCCACCGGCACTGCATTTTCACCCGGACACTTCAATGCGGACACACGATACTGTCCCATTGGTTCCTGAGGCTTGCCCACGTGGGCCACTTCATATGATGTTGGGGACCTTTTTGTGATGATGTACGGTCCGTCTCTTTTTGGCATGAACTTGGCTGTTTTTGCTTAAGCAGCATTGCTTTTAGGAAGTAACGTAACCCACACTTTATCACCAGGATCATACTGTGGTGATTTACGGCGTTTTTGGTCCGCGTAGATCTTTCTCTGATCCTGTTTGGTTTCGACTCTGTCATCTGGGTTGAATACCACTTGATGTTATCCAGATGTTACGTCAATAGTAGACATATACTTGCTTGTCTTCGCATCATGCCATAAATTATCCATCATCGGTAATGGATATGTATCGGGTAAGGTTCTTTCATTTAATTTCCGATAGTCCACGCAAAGTCTGTAACCACTTGGCTTCTTCGGGACTAGAACCACAGGTGCGGCATATGGCGATCATCCCTCTTCAATAACATCCCTTTCCAGCAATTCATCAATTTGTTTCTTCAACACTTCCTTCTTAGAAGACGGTAATCTGTACGGGGAAGGGGGGGGGAGAAGGTACAGGAGGAGGTCACCGGTATTGATGTGATGTTTGACATATGGAGTAGCTTCTCCTCCTGCTTCAAAGATTCTTTCATATTATTTCAACAGGGTGTTGAGTTTTTTTTTCTTCACGTGACAGCTGTTGACCTTCTCCTCTCAATTAGCAAGTATTTGATTCGGCATTTAACGGGCACTTAAGATTTGCTTCCTCAGAAAAATCAAATTTTCCTTTGGGAAACAATTTGCGACCCTTAAGGTCGAGAACGACAACCATAATCTTGAACACCCACATCCATAACAGATACGACCAGATATACTCTCTTGGACATCAGAGCTGGGTTTATAATTTCTGGGATAAAAATTACTCTTCTTCATAAAAGATGGAGGTCCCTAAGTTTCACCTTTTGAATTAAAACCCCTTTTCTTGACTGATGGCATGTCACGTTTTAACGCAGTTCTCAAATTTTCATAAGCATATAGCTTATTTGCTAATTCTTCGGGTGAATTCCACTCCGTCCATTCGTCGATGAAATGATTTTTGAAGTCCTCCGGTGTTTTTTTCTGAATTTGATCTGCTATAATGAGGGATGTCAAGTCTTCAAATGACGTTTTACGCCTCCAACCATCCTTCAAAATAGTCTCGTAGCTCGAAGTAAAAATATCTGTATGTCCCTTCAAGATACTTTCTGTGCGTAGCGAACAATTGGCGGAATTTCTCAGCACTCAACTTATAGCATTTCAGTAGCATAGTTTTTAAGGCGGATAATTCTTCGATTTTTCCTCTGATTCTCTGGCTATTAGCTTAACCATTTTGCGGTTAATACTCCAATCAGGTAGGCAACCCACTTAGTCTCTGACAATTTCATGAACTTTAACTGCCTTTCGAAAAGATTCAGATGTAATGCAATATCCCCTTCTTTGTAATCAAAACTTAGGATAAGTTTCTTGAGTTCATATTTCGGGATGTCATCATCCGTCGAATGTGAAATTCTGTTTTCGATGTAATTCTTCTGAGCTTCAAGATTCAATCTCATTTTCTCCAGTTCATTTTCTCTTTCTTTATCCAGTTCTGCCTGCTCTATGGCTCTCTTTTCTTCCTCTTCTCTTGTCTTTCTGTCATCGACAATGTTGGACTTCAGGGATTTCACCATGTCTTCTTTATACTGAGGCGACTTCAATATCTGATATCAATAATGATTTGTGGAATTCTAAGACCTTGCTCAAGATTAAACCCATTTCTTCAATCAAAATCCTAAAATCTTCCTTCTTTTCTTTGGCAAGGAAGGCAATTTTTTGGAATGTTCGAATTTTACAGTTGTTTTACAAAATTAATGTATTTTATACAAAAGAGTTTACAATACAAATAATATACTGAAATGACTTAAATCGATTACTCTTTCAAAAAAAGTTGTAAGTGTGTACTAATACCAAAATTTCTTTAGAATCTTTACACCTCTGTTATTCTAAAGATTATTATATTCAGAATTTTTTTTTTCAAATGTGTTAATGAATTAAAGACACTTTTCAAACACTTTATACAAATAATACCGAACAGCATGTCAAGAAATAACATCTTAAATTAAATCGATCAATAGTTATATTTCAACACAATCAGAACTAAATTCCACTTTAATTGCTAACAAAACGAAAAATAAAATTGCTACTTTGATTTAGACAGCATATCTTTCACCTAAATAAAATAATCACAAACATAAATGCAATACCAGTACTTTTGTCAATATATAAGAATTGATAAACAAGACACTTTTGATTTCAATTAACAAAAACACTTTCGGTTTCATTTCAGATTGATTAGAGATCAGAGCACAGAACACTTTTGCTTTCAATTTAAAAATTAACACTTTCATTCAACACTAACATTTCAGTTTTAATAAAATGAACACTTTCAGTTTCATTTCAGAACACAGAACACTTTTGCTTTCAATTCGAAATAAAGAACACAAGCAGACAAAACTAAAAGAGACTAACGAATATACTATACACAGCAAGTATGAGTCTTGCATTTACACAATCTCGAATACAAAACACTAGATTTAATCTATCTAAAATTAATAAAACTATCGTATAAATAAATTTCAATGCGGGGTGCATTTAACTAAAAACCGTCACTTTTGTTTTTAATGAATAAAACCCAAACTTCACATGCATAAACTTTTTAGGTTTATTAGTAAGCATTACCTGGTTTCCGTTTAACAACAAGCTGGGGAAAGCTGTATTTTCATGAATTCGAAACCAATGGCTGGCGATGTCTGTTTACCACCATATGGACAGGTTGTCCAAAAACGAATTCAGTTCAGTATTTTTATTGATGGGTGTTCATATATGCTTCTTCGAGTCTGCGAAAAACCGTAATTCGGCCGCAAGTTAGGGCGCCATTTTGTAAGAAGTAAGGGTATTTATATTTATAGCTGCTTATAATACATGAAAGAAAAAAAGGACTTTAACCTAAGTATTTATTTGAATAGTTACAAATACGAATTGCATTTCCAAAAAATAATAAAAAAAGAAGAATATTTACAGAGAGGGGTTTCAAATTAGCATCGGACTTAGCATATAGGACATGCTACTCCGTTGGCAGTCCATCGCAGACTAACTAACTGGAATGCTTTCCTCAAGGGGCGCTTCAGGAATTTTGAGGGGGAAAGCTTCACTGTCCGTTACAAAAGGTAAATATTCAAATGTAAAGCTGTTCATAGCAAATGTACCACAAGGAAAGGGTTATTCAATTGCAAATAAATTTATCTAGTTTATCAAGTCAAATACAAATGATTTATTTCTTAATTGATATGCAAATATCCTGTGAGCGCATACAAAGTGGAATACGACTTGAAAGATATAAAAGGACTCACAAATCAAATCCAAAATATTGTGCCTGTGAATTCTATTGGTATTGCTCTAATAGTACGTAAATGTATCATCGTTAATGTGTCATCGAGTTGTTTTTTCTCATCGGACGCAAATGTCTCATTGGAGTTTTAGAGAAAAATGATTGATTAGAGAAAAAGACGAAGTTTCGTCGTATTCTGATATTGTTGCACGGAATGCTAGCACAATTATGCGTATTTGCTGACAATGCACTCTCTAAGATTCTACTTTCGTCCTGAGGGTTCTGAAGCATATATGGCAGCGTTAGAAAGGCAAGACAGACAAGCACTTTTTAAGTATGGTGGTGACGAATTGTGATGAAACTACCCTCTTTATATGTTATTTTAAGGAGTTCATTAGACCTTAAAATAGCACATCGAAACAAGACCCTCAGTAGTTTGCCTTTTGAGATGACCCTCCATCCCGTTTGAATTCAATGGGATAAGATCCTGTTTCCCCATTCTCCAATGAGGGTTCCCCCTTTTCTTCCGCGAAACTTCAGACCAAGTGTAGAGAGAAAACGAGATGCACGGGGTCCACTTCGCAAAGCGGGGAAGAAAGGGTGTGACAGTGCACGCGGTTTAAAGTGAATCTTTCAACTCAAATCTTTATTTCCGTTATAATGTGATTATTCTTGTGTTAATCAGCATTCCACATCAAACACCACCCTAAGATTAAGATTTCGAACAAGTTTTAAGTGTATTTCTTTAGCGTTATTTAATATATATTTGATTCAACTCCTTTGTACTGCTCATTTGTAAGCCACTGCATTATCACATCTCAATCTTCATTAATCTTGTAACTTAGTGGGCCAAGTGGTGTGCCATTCTACAAAATGAAACAGCCTAGTTTAAAAATAACTTGCATTTTATTTTGCAAAGAATTATATGTACACTTTGTACACTAGAGATTTGCATCCCTATGACATGGGTGGTGCCAAACAGGCGAAAAAAACCCAACAGCCGTGTAACGTTAATTGAAAACGTTACATTCATAATCATCACCGCACCTACAACGAACCTAAAAATTACACAGACAACACCAATTTTCATGGATTCACCCCTGAACTCACCGAAAAGAACGCTTTCTGAAACTCACTCGTTCTCCCAACGGAAAAGTACAGCGCTACAGGCTGGAATTCCCTTGCATTCCTTCTTCCCACAACGGTCGAAGAGACGGCCGATTCCGAGAAAAAGTGGGCAAATTTAGGGGTCAATCCCTTGCCACCTTTCATTCATAGATCCAATTATCAAAAGGGTAATTAACTTCATTAATTTTGATCGTACGGCTTCTGAACATCTGTCAAAATGTGCTTTAAGACCTTATGGTCATTTTGATAGTTGTTTCTAGTCGATATGATGAAGGATTGATTTTATAATCTTCTTTATTCAATTTCATTCATTCAGACCCAGGAAGGACGCAAAGTGGGGTTGCCACTTGGCGGTTTCTGGCTGGATTTCGGATGGAGATAAACCATCATAAATGGAATTTTGGCAACATAATTGGCGACAAAATCACAGTTTTCATTCATCCCATAAATACAGGTGTTGGCGTGATTTTCCTCAGACTCTCACTTTTCACCAACGTCAAAAGACGTAAAGATTTCGACTGCTTGGATTGTTCGGGGTGACTGCGAGGATCGGAGAATCGAAGGGAAGTGTTTTTGAACGAGGGACCGGAATCATCTCCTGTGGAACATCCCTTTCAACCATCAAATCTTCCTGGCTGGTCCAAGTCAATTGTTCAATGCTTTCCTTCCTTCAATAATTCTTAATATTGATCCTGCAGTTACCTCCAACCTTTTTTTCAATTTCTGGCTGGAGTGGTGTCTCCCAGGACACCCTGTTCCGGTGCAGTTTCTTCTTCAATTTTCCGTGTATCTCCTCCTTCGAGACTCTACTCCGACAGGAATCTCTATACAAGAAATTGTCTTGTTTGGGCAATGCACCTACCCCTTCAAACCACAACAACAGAGGGACGCATGGACCCACGCTGATGTGAAGCAGAAGTAACAGAAAGTCCTCTTCATAACAGAATAAAAGAAGTATTTCCTCTCTCAATCATCTACTTTTTGATTATGTGTCTTCAACATCACCAGCCAAATCCTATTATTTCTCCTTGTGACTAAAGTTGGGAAGTGGCCGTCGTTTCCACTATCCCCATTGCATTTCCAATTACACTTCAAGGGAGATACCCTCACTTGTCTTCAAGTTCGAATCCGGTTTCCTCATCAGAAAAAAAAACTCTCCTCAATACTGGAAGCAATTTCAGATAAAGTCATCTCAAGAACCACAGGTCGTATCAATATATTATTTTGTCTCTTGTTCTTTTGTTAAAGAAATCACCTTAATCATTTAATGGGAAACCTAGGGTTATTGCTATTGAAGTCCTCTTGCTAATACTTTAGTAAGTAAGGAACCACTTCAACTCATCCACAATTACCACAATAATCCTCACTTTTAAAGATTAAAAATAGTACAAGCCGCGGCCTCATCAACGAGAACAGCAAAACAAAAACCTCCGTTTCCCTCGAGTTCTGCAACGTATCTGCCTTTTTCGGCAGACCTTTCATTCCGCCGGTCACAAATCACTGGCACCCCCAAAACAAACTGGACAGCTGTTGCGACATTCATCAGCAGGGCTCGGGCATATGTATCTGGAATTTGTAATCAAAATCAGTGGCGGTGTCTGTAACGTCACAATCTCCGACAGTAGATAACCATCTTTTATGAATCTTACAGCGATTTTCACAACTTTAGCACATCAATAGTGTATCATGAGACCTAAGGCCATGTCTGTGAGCAATATTCACCGACAATTGTTGTAGCGAAGGCTAGTTGCAAATTCCTTCAGTCCTATGTCATAAACTTCCGATGCTTCATTTTATGGTGCCAAGAGTGAAGGCACTGGAGAGTTGAATGAGAACGAGACCTGTTTTCTGACGATTCTAGGTATAACGTCGTGAACATCGACAGCCTGATCACTGTTAGAAGAAACTATGCAGAACGGCATCTTCAAGAGTGTATTGCACATCGTCATAGTTATCTTACTCCAAGTGTAATGGCTTGAAAGCTATTTCATTTTCTTCCATTCACTCTCTCGCTTTATGCAGATCGCAGGTACAATGAACAGCTCTAAAAGCATCACAAAGGTCTTTAAACCAGACATATTATCTCTCATACAAAATCTCTCTGGGGATACGTTTCAATATAAACTACTAGTCCCTCATCTCGTCATAATTGTGCAGAGTTTGTTCAGTGATCTAGAAGAACTACTTCTTCCTACGCCTGTTTTGTCGCCTTATTCCTCCTCCGTCGTCATCATGTAGGATATTATTTCACAAAAAATTAACCCGTATGTCAACACCGACAAATACAATTGGTGTATTATGGATGCGTGTTTAATCTGCATATAATATTTCAGAAACAATAATCCAGAATCTATCTGTCAATGCAAGTCCGGGTACAAACGGTCACAACTACAAAAGATAGACATACAAATTACTAATTGAACATGATGTTCTTTCGCTTATAGTCGTGCGAATTCAATTACTCATACAAGATGCCACATGCCATCCTGCAGTTTTGTGTATCTGAACTTACGACCTTAAAGTCACGAATTTTTTATATGACCAACTTATATTCGCATCGAAAATTTATTTATTAACCAATTTCCAAAATAATTGTACCTTACGAAAGTTACATTCTAAGGTTTTCAGTGATGCTTTCAAATTTAAAAAAATAATAGTTTAAGCTTTAGATATGACGGTTAATATAAATTGACGAAAATTTCCCAGTATTCCAAAATTTGACAAACTTTAGATGGCATCGAATTGATTTATTAACCAATTTCAAAAACAATTGTACTGTAAGAAAGAGTACATTCTAATGTTTAGTGCAATGTTTTTAAATTTAAAAACTAATAGTAATAAGCTATAGATATGACAGTTTACCAAAAAAGTAACGAAAATGTACCGGTTTTTCTCGAATTTCAAAAAAATATTACCCGGAACCAAATTGAAATTTCTGAAATAGCTTCACGAGCAGCAAAAATTCACGTTTAGAAGCACTCTAAAAATTACGACTGAAGACAGAAAATTTGTACGTCTTTTGCTCACTCGCGTTTGAAATTTCGCTTTTTCACTTTGACACTTAATAATTCCTAACCTAACAGCCGCATCGGAAAAAAAAAATCTTCTTTTTCGTGTTCCCTGTACAATTTTGAACAAACCATGTTAATTTCGTAATTTTCTAATCCGTACTTTCTCGGAAAACTGTCTAAGAATCGGGCAAAAAAAAGCGAGTTTTCAATCCTGTGACGGCGTCTGCGAAAACGTTTTTTTAATATAGAGCGATAAAAAAAAATTGCGATTTTTTAAAATCAAGTGTTAATTAATAAATATAAATTAATGTAATTAATTAAATTTTAATAAATATTAGACGTAATTATATTAATATAATTAATTTAATCTTCCTCTTTTTACTGGGGTACAATCAGGGCCGTCTCGATCAACGTCCTGTTACGTTAGTTACGTTCGTCCAACGTTAGCTGCGTGCCTTTCCTTTCTTGACGGCCCTGGTACAATCCAAACTGTTTGGGAGGACCCCCCCCCCCCATTCACCCATTCAACAACCCTAGTTACGCCTATGCGCCAGACCGATTGGTCGGAGCAGCAAACACTCTTCAAAAACACGATTCCCAACAGATATGACCAGTTTGGAAGGAATTCCACCGTAAACTCTATGAAAAGTAGCAAAAAGGATTTGTTTAGGAGAAAGGAGACGATTGGTGAAATTTTTACACCTATATTTTGACTTTCAGCCAACAAATCACAACAATGTCTCAGGCAGATGACCAGCTGTCATCTTTTAAAAAAAAGTTGGTCCTTGCCCCTCAGGAGCCCACTCATTACAGTCAAATTCTAAACAATTATTCTCGAAAAACAGCCAAAAACAACAATTCTGACCAATGGTCAGCAAACAAAAATCTCGTTACCCAGTAATATCGGAGCAGCTCTCATGAACATCCTGCCACTGTAAGCAAGTGAATCCGTTTATAACTTGATTTACTATAATTTTTTAAAGTTTTTACCCTTTTCTGTTTACACTCCCTCAGAAGTAAACAGAAAAGTGTTTCGTTTAACAAAAAAAAACCACGTGCGTTATCTATTGCTAACGCAACGTTCAACCGGGGGATTTTTTTTTAAATGAAATTATTTGAATAGAAATGTGAAACCACTCTCCTCGCGTTCCTTATAATCTGCTCCATCTCCCTAATTAATTTTGTTGTTTTACTTTTATTTGCTTTTTTTATGACGTATTTAAACTTTTCTGGACTTCGAAAATTTTTCTAATCCATCGTTTCGAAAACAGCGTGCTGCCATCTATTGGTGGTTTTTGCAGTTATATCACTTTTAAATATTTCTTATACCTTCAAAATGGGCTTAAAATTATCAAACCTCTTCTCCAACGTGTATTACAGCATTAAGTGAATTAATTTACAGTATTTTGACATTACTTCTTCACTAATTGACTAGTGAAACTTGTAAATTATTTGAATAAGCTACCATAAAAGATATAGTTTTTTCATTATAAAGTTGAACAGACATTTTTCAACCCTGTTTTTCCTGTTATAATTGGATATTCGTACAGTTCCAATACGCAGAATCTAAAAGCTAAGTGACCTTTTTTCTCTTTTCGTATTAATGTTTGGTGTGCAGCATGCCTGGTAATGGCCAACTAAAGGTTTTTGTAATAAATTAACATCTTAATCTAAAAATGAATGGATATGAATGGAATGTTCAAACAGAATATATCCATCTGGAAACTGGGCATCAGGGATAACGGCTAAGTTCCAGTGTGTCACAAAGCTTGAATAATTTAGTCGTATCCCTTACATGTAGAGAAATTCTGCCACCTAACTGAATATTTTTTGCAGATTTTGGTCGAATATACGAGGAGGCATTACTAAACGGCTGTAAGGAGATATGGAGGTGGTGATTTGGAGAATACTGAATACTCGAACCACAGCAGTTTATCTTCTCATCAAAATTATAATACAATTTAAATCAAAATAAATTAATTTAAAATTATTGACCTAGGTTCTTGTAAAACATAGGAGATCGATTAGTACAAATTTTTACAATATCTGTCGAGTCATGAGGTTATCAGATAATCACTGTCTAAAGTACAGCCCGTGATCGAAGATGCTTAGAGTCGAGTTGTTTTAAAAGCATTTAAAATCTAAGGTAAACGAGATTCAGTAAAGGTGAATTTAAGTTTAAGAGTTCAAATTTATATGTAATATCTCTTTTAAAAGGTCGTTACAATTGAAAGCCCTACTATGTCTTCACAATACTTATCGGTGATCAGAAATGAAAACGGATGTTATTTCAAAAGGGAATTAATGGAAATGAAGTCTCAGTAGGCAACGGGGTGCTAATGAAACACTTCACAATAGCGTTTGGGTCATTGTGGAAAAGTGTTAAATTGTTGATACAAAAGACCACGAGGTCCCATCTGTTCTAATCGCTCGAAAGCATAGGCCTGATTGGTAAAGTACGATCATTTAAGTTTTAACAGTTTGATTATTCATGCGTCGTTATTAACATCGAGAATGAGAATTGGTAGCTATAGAACATTTGATATCGATTTGATTGCTATACGTGTGAAATTTAGGGTACAAAATTTGCACATAAAACTTCTTGAAATAAATGCAAAATTACATTTAAGGAAGGTTCTCAACGTAACGCAGTTTTAAATAATAAAGGACTATATGTCTAATATCAAAAGGAATGACCTATAACTTTTCACTGCTGAGTCGATTGCAGTTATAAAACTCTAAATTTATTATTAATTTAATTACAAATGAATGAATTAATAATAATTCAAAATTCCAAAATAAGTTATCTATACACATTTTCAGGGGTTGGACAAATGTATGGAAACACCTCGTGAAATGTATGCTGGAGAATAAATGTTTATTCTAGTGAAATGTGTAGGTGGCGCTGATGTTTTTGATTACTGACGCCATTTATACAACGTCGTAAATACGCTGCGCAGGTCAGTCGTTGTCGGGGCAGTTGAAATCGTAATTGCATCATGTCCGAGCTAACAGACTTCGAACGTGGGCAAATTGTTAGAGAACATCTGGTGGGTGCTTCCGTAAGCAGAGTGGCCGAAGTGTTTAGTATTTCAAGAGGTACAGTATCAAAGATTTATTCCTCATATTTGAAAAGCGGAAAAACATCATCCACTAAATCACAGCGCGGACGAAAGTGTGTGTTGAGTGATCGTGACAGACGATCATTAAGGAGGATTGTGACTAAAAATAAGAAAACCACAGCTTCAAAAGTTACCGCTGAAATAAATGTCGTGCTCTCAAACCCTGTGAGTACAAAAACAATAAGAAGGTAGCTCCATAAGCAGGATATTTCTGGCCGAGCTGCAATTCAAAAACCGTTCATCAGTGATGCTAATGCCTGTAACAGGTAAAAGTGGTGTTTAAGTCAAAAACCTAGACTATGGAGCTATGGAAGACAGTAATTTGGTCGGATGAGTCGTGTTTCACACTTGTGGCCGAGTTTACGTCTGGCGAATGCCATCCCAAGCCTATAATACAGACTGCTTGTTGCCAAGAGTGAAACATGACGGGGGTCCGATGATGGTTTGGGCAGCCATATCGTGGTTTTCTGCAGGCCCCGTGATTACTCTGCAAGGGCACATTAAGGCCAAGGATTATGAGAACATTTTGGCCGATCAAGTCCATCCCATGGTACAAACTTTGTTCCCCAATGGTGATGGCGTCTTTGAAGACGACAAAGCCCCTGTTCACGCAGCTCATATCGTCCAGGACTGGTTGTCTGAGCACGAGGATGATTTATGTAATAATTGGGTTCACACACAGTTCCGGTAAATTTAAGATTTAATTAATGATTGAGGTGAAGCTGATGAATAGTTACAGATGAATATATACAGAAAAAATATACTTTATGCCCGTCTGGCACAAGCCACAAACATCGGTGAGCACGTCTTGCTCATTCAAGTAAGTCCTTTCAGAACATCCGAGGAATAACCTTCCTCTTTAAATGTTTGACTTCCTTCTCTGTCGCTCGCTGCTTGCGCAGCCCATAGGAGGTAGAGGGCGCTGTTGGTGAGGACTGGGGAGGTTAGTAGTTTCACTCCTACATTTATCACATCTCCCCTGGCCCCTACACACACCAGACCTCAATATTATTGAATCTTTGTGGTCTACATTAGAGAGGAAAGTGCATGATCGCTATCTACCACTATCATCGTTATCTGAACTTTCCACCGTTTTGCAGGAAGAGATTCACTTGGAAAGCATACAGGAACTGTATTTATCCATTCCGAGAAGGCTACAAGCTGTTTTAAATGAATAAAGCACATTATTTACTTCGATAAAATGCTTATTTTGGATTGTTAAGAAAAAGACTGAAGCACTCGTTTAATCTATTGGAAGCTATGAATTTTAACCTCTCAACTCGGATAACCTTAATTAACAATGCAATAAAAATGGGGTTTCACCTTTAAAAAATTGAGTTGATTCAAAATCTAGTTTGAAGACTGATCCATGTGCAAATATTCCTTATGCCAAGATTCATATTTATTTGTGCTGGACATTATTCTTATTAAAATAAAACTTTTGGTTTGATTGATGAGCTCCAGGAGCGTGTATAAAGAGAGGTATGTTCAGATACTTTTTGAATGCCAGCTGTACCTATATAAAGCATTACTTAGGTATGTCAGAAATTGAAGCACAATATTCGTTGACAAAGAAGGTGGTGTAATGTTTTTATTCCGAATAAAGTCTATATGAATTTTGAACTCTCGTTATAAGTTGTTGATAGCACACAAGTTGAGAAAGAGTATTCAGTAATTCTTGAATTGGCTTTAAATACAAACTGTTGAGTTGTATCTGACAGTAAATAAAATAAAAATAAGCTCCTCAGTCTGTAATTTTTAAAGCTCCCCCTTTCGGTGAATTTTTAAAAAACATATTATCCCACAACTAGTGTAGAATTTGATATCTATATTTTTATATCACTCCTGAAAGTCTTTGATTGTTAAATCTACTAGGTTTTGATGGTAAAACGACGATATGCATGTTTAAATATTTATAAAATCTCTAGTCAAACTGTTCTAATATGACTTAATTAAAGTTTCAAGTGTTTACCGTTCATAGTATTTTGAAGTAGTACATTAATTAGCAAAAAAAGAGAGAGAGATACTTTTTAAACCTATAAAATATTAAAAGCAACTGGAAACAACGAAAAGTAATACTCAATTTTAAAGCTTGAAAAACAACTTATTTAAAAATAAACAATTATTTACTATATGCAAGTTGAAGTAATTACATAATATTTTTAGTGACGACACACTGAAGCAACGAGGATGCCGATTTGGAAGTTCAGATATCTATAATGTCGGTAAGAGCATAAAATGTGTGTGTGTGTGTGTGAATAATTGGAAAAGCTATAAAAAATAATCTATTATGTAAAGGTAAGCAATATAATGCCAATATATCCATTATTAAATTTGAAAAGATAAAATAAAGTAAATTTCCTGTAAAACCTATAACAAACATTGAAAAAAACGAGTAATTCACTTTAATTTCTAAGGCCTTGAGACGGTAGAGTTGATATAATGTGTCTGCAAAAGATTAAAATACTATTTTTTTATTGGTTCCATTACGGTTGAATTTGCATCCCTATCCACATTAACTTGTTGATTCTTACAGTTAGTTAAACCCTTTCGACTGAACAGAAGGGATGTTTGCATCTCAAAACCCGGTAATTTAATCTGTTTGTTTTAAACTGGCAAAAGTATAGTGAATAATATACCATTATTCCATGATTGTTTTACTTATAGTTACCATATTATTGCTTTTCAATTTACAAGGGTAGTAAACTAAGGAAGTTTACTTCTTGTGACTTACTCTTGTTATTAATATCAGTTTCCATTTCCGCTCTTAATTACATCTTCAAACTACAAAAATTATATTATGATTGATATACACAGTCCAGTCACATTAATGTGACCACCTGTCAAAAGTCAGAATAACCACCTTTGGCAGAGCGGACCGTTGCGAGTCGTGCAGGAAGAGAGTCAATTAGGTTTCTGAAGGTGTTCATTGGAATGTTGAGCCATGCCGACTACAGTGCTGTGGCCAGCTGCGCTGGATTATGCGGTTGAGGATCCATGGAACGAACAACCCTATCGAGGTGGTCCCATAGATTATCGATTGGGTTTAAATCCGGTGAGTTTGCTGGCCTGGGGAGTACGGTAAACTCATCCTGGTGCACTTTGAACCACGCACATACACTGCGAGCTGTATGACATCTCGCATTGTCTTGCTGGTAGATGCCATCATTCTGAGGGAAAATAATTCGCATGTAGGGGTGGACATGGTCCGCAAGGACAAATGCGTACTTGTGCTGATCCATCGTGCCTTCCACAATTATGAGTGCACCCAGTGAATGCCAGGAAAACATTCCCCAAACCATAATCCTCTAGTCTGGATCCTTCCTGTAATTGTTGCAGAGTGTTTGCTTTCAGACGTTTCACGCCGTATACGCCAACGTCCATCTGTCCGATGGCGCATAAAACGTGATTCATCGGAAAAAGCCACCTGTCGCCACTCTGTGGACGTCCAGTTTCGGTACTTGCGTGCAAATTCTAGCCTTCGTCGCCGAGGAACAGCAGTCAGCATAGGTGCATTAACCAGGCGTCTGCCCATGCGCAGCAACGTTTGCTGAACCGTTGCTGAGGATACAACCTTGGTAGCCCCTTGGCTCAACAGGGCGTTCAGTTGCTCAACAGTTGCACGTCTATTCGCCCGAACACATCTCCGTAGCCTTCGTTCGCCTCTGTCATCTATAGCCCGTGGTGCACCACATGTGCCACGCCGCTGATTTTGGATAGTGCCATTTTGTCATACACGGTAGTCTTTTACCACGGCGTCACGCGAACAGTTCACAAAATTAGCCGTTTCCGAAATGCTTCCACTCTTGGCCCGAAAGCCAATTTTCATGCCCTTTTGGACGTCAGATAAATCGCTACGTTTCTGCATTACGCCAAAGATTGAAATGATTTCCGATGCCCTAGGACATCCTTTATATACACTTCACTGCAATGTGCTGCCACGTGCCGTATGTTATTGGTTATTTCAGGTTGACGTCGAAATTAGGTGGTGGTCACATTAATGTGACTGGACTGTGTACAGTAAAGATATAACGGGAGAGCAGTTCTGTTTTTGAAAATAAGAGACAATCACACATTGAGAGACGAACTTAGAAGAATCAAGGAAGCAATCGCCAAAAAAAATACCAGTTCGTCATGTTCCAGATTTTATTTTAGAGATTCAAGATGTAAAGATTTTTATATTTAATTTTCTAGTATATGCATTGAGAAGGAGCTTTAGTGTAAACAAACCAGACGGAATACGAATTATTTCCAATACTCAAATGCACTGGCAAGATATATATCGTGACTATTTTAAACTTTTGTTTATATTATTTTAGACTAAACTTTTGGAGTTTAATCTATTAAACGTTAACCAATCAACTATAATGCACCATTTCGGAATTCGTTTGTTGAAATATTTATTGGCGACATGCTGAATGAGTATTCGAAAAATGTAAAGTAAGGTTAGGAATACGTACTAGAAACTCGTTCATCTGCATAAACACTACCTCCCCCAACATTCAGCTTGACAGATAATGTGTCTGAGATACTAATGTCTTTTTGACGTAAACTTCTGAATATAATTAGAAGTTGCCTACAGTGGCTCCCAAAATTAAGTATACACTTCGCTTTTTCGGCATTAAAAGCATAAAAAAGTAATATTAAATTTTTATATAAAACTAATATGTATGTAACTGATAAAATGCATCTTGAGAAATGTACTAGGAGTGGAAACAAGTATGAAATCATTTTAATGAATAAATTGCATGATTTTTTTAATTACAAACTACCAAATTTTAATGCACAAAATTGAGTATACACCTGGTATAACTTTTAGATTAAAACATACTAAAAAGTATGAACTAATATTTTGTTGCACATCCTTTCGAATAAATAACTGCTTGAAGACGGCGTGGAATCGATTTAACAAAATTTTGGGTTGTTTCACTTGTTATTTTCGCCCATTCTTCTCTTAAAACAGTTTTTAAATGGTCTTTACTCTTGAAATGGTGCTTTTGAACGGATATTTCCTACTGTGACCACAAATTTTTTATAACGTCGATATCAGGTGATTGTGGTGGAGTGTGCAACTGCATTTTACAGTTGTACAACATCCACAGATTAAAAATGTTAGCTGTGTGCTTAGGATCATTATCTTGCTACAAAAATGAAAGACGAACTAAAATCCAACTTTTCGGCCCTTCGTTTAAAATTATTTTGCAAAATGTTCAAGTATTGCATTTTATCCATAATTCCGTCAATAAAAACTGAATCCCCCACGCCATTGGATGACATAGAGCCCCATACAAGTACCGAGCCGCCTCCATGCTTTACAGTAGGAATGGTGTTTTGAGAAAGCAATTCACTGTTAAGCTTCGGTCTCCTAAGAAAGAGTAGCCGTGATCTAGCGGCCGTGATGTATCGGTGGGTGACGTCACTAAAACGTTGCTTATACTAACACACGGTGTTGGTTTCCTAGAGAGCGGTGTTTGTGAGCGTAACGAAAATTATCGGAGCCGCCATTTCCATGACTGTCGTCATAGCGGTCTCAAACAGTTGGGGAACGTTTTTTCTCTTGTAGCGGCCACATTTCATTTCCTGTTCCAAACGATTCGAACGAAGAGGAGCGAAATAAATAAACATTTTTGACTGCCATTGATTAATTCGTTTTTGTAAAATCGGGATCGTTAAACACAGAATAAAAATTTCAACGGATTTTAAATCTGCTGAAAATTTGACACCAGATCAATACCTTAAATGTGATTTTTTTAAAATAAATAATTAATTATTTAATAAATAATTGAATAATCAAATGGTAAATAATTGAATAATAAAACTGTTTTTGATATCGATCTGGCGTAGAAATTTACGCTGATTTGAGATCTGTTGAAATTTTCACTCTATCTTCAACGATCCCGAAGTTAGAAACTTTAAACTAGAGAATAAAAACCATTTTGTTTTGTTTCTCGAATAAAATAAACCACGACAGCCGTCTGTGTTGCCCATTCTCCAACGTATTCTGTCCGTCTAAGTTGACACCTCGGGATTTTTGTTTAGACGGCCGTCTAGTTATGCCCGCGGCATCATGACGTATCACGGCTGTTAGATAACGGCCCCACTTTCTTAGGAAACCAAAGCTTTAGGCTTCCGCCAGACATAGTATCGTCCATCACTTTCGAAAACATTATAGTTACTCTCGTCACTGGATCTCACTTGATTCCAGAAGTATGGAGACTTTGAAATATGACTTTTTACAAATGAAAACCTTTTCTCCTGGTTTGGTTTGGAAATGAAAGACTTTCTTCTGGCCACACGACAGTTAAATCCTGCTTTCCTAAGAACTCCTCTAATTATTTCTGCTGAGACAGGTCTTTGTATCGTTGAAGAAGTGACTGCAGTAATTTCTGAAGCACTAACCGTAGGATTTAAGGTCACTTCTCATATGATCCTCCTCTTTGTCATGTCATCAGGATTTCCTTCCGTCCTCTTCCTGGAATATTTTTGATGGGTCTCAACTCTTTATACTTTCTGATAATTTTTTGGGCACATCCATAGAGCTCCGCTGAACTATTTTTTTGCAATTTCTCAGAGATATACCTTTTCCAGACATTTTAATAACAAGCTCCCTAATTTCAACTCGAGTTTCCGTTCTGGAGCCCATTTTGAAAATTAAAAAGCAGTATTTCAACAAGAAACTCATACATTAGGATTTAAATCCAATACCACTATTAAACACAAGCGTTATAATAAAATAGTGGTAGCTAACTTAAGAATTTGTACTCATTTTCTACAAAGTGTATACTTAATTTTGTGACATCAATTGGTGTAATTTTGCCATAGAATACAAATAATTTAATTATTATATCAACTTCATGTTTCTTTTTTGCCTAAATATCTTCCTTACGTGCATTTTATCATTCCTATTTAAAAAAAACTTTAAATAATACTTTATTGTTGTATTTATATACTTTCAAAGTAGGGAAATAGAAGTGTATACTCAATTTCGGGAGCCACTATATATAACTATTAAAATGTGAATATGATGGTTCTTATAGGTGTGCTAACTAGTTGAATTGGTTGGAGGAGTAAATAAAACCTTAGTCGCTACATTTGAGTGGTTTCCAGAATTGTTCATTTTATTTATACAAATCTTTTACTAATAAAAATTGATATGTTTATAACATCTATCCCTAAGATTGGAGGGAAAGGCACTGGCTCCAAACATGACAGTAATTTTGTCCTTATTTCATATAAAATTTTTAATTAAAATTCAATTTATTGTTATTTTAAGCTAAACCATGTTCGGACCTCTGTAATTTCGTACCTTTCTTCTGACATACCCTACCTTAACTTGGTGCTTAGACTCCCCTGCCCCAACAGACGAGGGTCAATACGAGGGCGGATCCAGTTTGCAAGGGAATAATGAGGATGAGATTCATGCCGAGGTACCTGTCACTGCTGCCGAGGTACCTGTCACTATCTGCCTAGCGCGATAAACGACCAAGGCATATCTGCTATACGGATCATACTGTCTAATGAATAAGGCCGCCACTCTTCACACGAAAACTTAGTTTTTTTCAATAAAATAATCTGTTTATGAAAAACTAATGGTCTTAAATAATTTGTTTTTAAACATTCAAACATGTATTCAGTAAAGAAAACCAAAAGTAAAACCCATGTAAGTTGTTTGTATTTTTTTTCCCTTGAACTGTAATCTACCTTTGTTTGCAAGTTTTTCAAAATTTCATCAACTTTGAAGGCAATGCGCTACCGGAAGATGTTGATGGATTTAAATAATAATTAAACATTATTTTCTGTGGTTCTAATACATAAGAATTTGAGCTACTACATTCGGGAAGAGGCTAATTTAAAAATGTTAAAAACTAGCGTAAAAATGTGAATTTTTCCAAATTTTGGCAAATTTTAGAGCACATGCGCGACCGGGAGATACAAACCGATTATATTTATTTTCTTACCCCTTTTTAGTCTCCTAAAATCATAACTTTTCCGACTTGAAAAAAATAATCAGTGTTTTCGGCTCACCCTATTACACAACCGCGTGGGAACAAAGAAGGAACTGATAATTGAAAGAGCACACCACATCTCGATCCACCTAGCGGATTGAAACGGGATGTTGGATCGTGGTGCCATCTATTGGCACAGTCTAATAATGATACTGCCACATTAGTTTCCCCCAGTGATGGGGGGGGGGTGAAGCGACTTAACGAGATTCGGTATGCTCATGCAATACAGCTTAAAAATTTTAGTTAAGGCACTCTGGAAAAAGAACATGAAGATTGAATGGATGTTAAAATACAGAAATAATAATTACATGACGAATACATGATTATACATATAGGTAATTTGCATAATAAGAATATCCGAATATATAAGAACCTTAAACGAAACCAAAACGATTAGCACATAAAAGAAAAAATTAAATGACATGTCAAATGAAGAAAAAAAAAATAGTTTCTCATGGCTTGGTACAGAGTTTATCCGATTTCAGTGATCAGTCTCTTGAGAAATCGTACATGTCTACCTGATTTGATAGATGGTTTATTTATCGCACCAGGAGGATTTTCTGACACAGCATCCTTTCTAATGACAGGTTTATCTGCAGAATTGGGCAAGTCACGAAACCCAAATGCCAGTTTAACTCTATCGAAAGGGAAACACAGTTTTTATTTCTATTTTTATCAATGGTAATGTGCTTATCAGTCCTTCAAAGAACTTTATGTGGACCGTGTGAGGTTGTGATAGTGCTGGGGGCAACTTTGTCAACACGAAGAAATACATGAGTGCATTCTTCCAGTTTAGGATGCACAAAAGTTTTCGAATGACCATGGCTAGAAGTAAATGCTGGTTTTGAACTGTTCATTTTGTCTTTTAATTGTTGCACAAAAGTAAAATCGCAAGACACTGTAGATGGAATTTCAGAACACATGTCAGCTTGTAGACTAAGGGAAGTTCAATAGATGAGTCAGAAATGAGTTCTGTAGCACACGGTGAGGATGGCATGCTTTTTACAATAAAAACAGAGTTGTCGTTGTTTTGGAAACTCTGTAGCTCTGTGTCGACTTATGCTTGTGCAAAAGCCTCAAAATCAAAAATGACTTTGAGATATGATTGAGTTCAATTCGGAAGGGACATCTGTGACAGTGTTGTTGATACCACTAACATGACGTACATCTGTGCTAAACTGCGAGATGAAGTTGAGATGACGCCACTGACGTGGACTGCATTTGTCTGGATTCTTATTAAAAACGTAAATAAGTGGCTTCTGATTGATATATATGGTAAACTTCCTTCCTTCGAGCATGTGTCGAAAGTGTTATACTGAAGTATACATGGCGAGAAGCTGTCTGTCGTACGTAGACCATTTTTGTTGGCTCTTTGACAGTTTCACCGAGAGGAAGGCGATGGGCTCCCAATAATCCTTGTGCAACTGTTTAATAGAACCACCTATGGGGGCTTTGTCACTTGCATCCATCCAAGGGCTCAACTGTGCTCCTGTAATTGGTTGACGTAGAAGAGTTGCATTTGCTAGAGCTTGTTTGGCCTCAGTAAAAGATTGCTCAGCCTCCTCTGTCCATTGAATTGTTTCCTCTAAATTTTTACCCCAGCGCTTTTTGTCTTTTTTTTTAAATTTTAATTCCTTCCAAAAGTTTATTTAACGGAGCTAATATATGTGCCGCTTTTGGAATGTAACGTCTATAAAAATTATGTAAACCAAGGATACGCCTAAATTGGGTGAGGGTAGTTGGTCGCTGAAATTTTAAAATACGAAGGTTCAGTAAAATTGACAAAGGTTCAATACCAAATTCGGATACTTAAAACACTAAAAAATCTATAAAAGATAGACCAAAAATGTAATTAGAAGGTTTAAAGTTTAACTCGTATTGTTGCAAGCGTTCAAATAAAATTTTGAGATGCTCGAGATGTTCTTCTGGTGAATGAGATACAATAAGAATGGCATCTACAAAAACATAAACAAATGATAGGTCTAGCGTAGTTTGTTCCAAGAATCTTTGGAATGTAACAGATGCGCATTGCACAGGCCGAATTGCATTCTCGTACATTCAAATAAACCAAAAGGTGTGATGATTGCAATTTTGTGTATATCATCCGGGTTGATAGGAAGTTGGTGCTAAGCCTTTATCAGATCGATATGCGAATAAATATCGGTACCATGAAGATCGTAAGCAAAATCCAAAATATTGGGAACGCTATAATTATCTTTCACTATTAAGCATTAAGTGCTCGGTAATCTTCGACTGCTCGCCACTCAGGGATACTCTTTTTAGGCACCATGTGCAAAGGGGAGGCATGATTGCTTTTTGAAGGCTGCATGTGACCCAGACCAATCATGTCAATTCATTTAAAAATGCGTCGGAGGCTTAAGGATAAAGTTTGGGCTGTGTACACTTGAATAGGAGAAGTAGCAGCAGCCGAACGAGTCATTTGAACATAATTTCGTTTTTAAATGGAGTAGTGAGGATAATTGAAACTTCAGAGCCAGTATCGATCAAAAAATAAACATTAGATATTCTATCGCGTACGAACAGGCAACGAGAATTTACAGGCAAGGAAGTTGTCGCCTCTACACCCAGTCGACGTCGTTTTTTGAAAACCTGCACGGGGGCACACACTTTTGGGACTTTTGACTGAATATAAAGTGGTACCAGCAAGTGTCATGGGATTTGGAAGCACTGTGCTCCCGAGACGAGCGATCACGAGATCGACTCCGCTTCCTATCTCGCGAAATACGATCGATTCGCAAATGTAATTTTTTTAATTCCGCCACTAAACAATCCTCGACAGAGGAAACTGAGCGCGAGCATTTACCGATACAGGTGGTGCCACTTCCATCACACGGTCAGCAACATCGGCAGCCCTTTGTAGAGGCAAGGGTTGACTTGCAGCCAGGATTGTTTGCACTGATGTTGGTAATTGGTTCATGAACAGTTCCAACATCAGTTCTTCTGACACAATGTGTGACTCCGCGCGTCGCCGCATGACGCACAGGAGTTCGTTCGGCCGCCGGTCCCCCAACTGCTCGTCGCTGAGTAGTTATCTTATTTCTTGGTGTGAAGACTATTCACACCTCTTCACCAACTCGATTTTTATATGGGTGTAAGGATCCGTGGTGTTGGGGTTGGTGATGACGTCTCTGATGATAGATGCAGCTTCCGCCGGCAAATGGGAAATTTCTTGTTGAATTCCGTGGGGCTTTCAGTTTCCGGCTTTGGTGTACCCAACTCGGAGGTAGATTCGCCTTAACATAAAGTTGGATCGGCGAATTTGTATACCGGGATTTTAACAGCTCCCACTTCCGCCATGGTTGCGTCACGTGTTTTTTTCCCAAGTCCAGAATTTGGGTAAATAACGTCGGAATATGCGTTCAGAAGGTTTTCAGTTAAAATTCTTCAGACCTGGTCACCATTATTGGGAAGTTGAAACTATTGCAGACAAGTATGGAAGGAGATTGTAAACCTAACGTTTTATTTAAACATAAATACGATCAAACAATTACGCAACTGCGTGCCAGTGGGAACAAAGAAGGAATTGATCTTCGCAAGAGCTCACCACATCTCGATCCCACTAGCGGATTGAAACAGGATGTTGGATCATAGTGCTATCTATTGGTACAGTCTAATATTAATACTGCCACAAACCTGCAAGATGGCATGTGGCACCTTGTATAAGTAATTGATTTCACAGGACTATGAGCGAAAGAATATCATGTTCAATTAGTAACATGTGTGTCTATCTTTTGTAGTGGTGACCGTTTGTACCTGGACTTGCATTGGCAGATAGATTCTGGATGGATGTTTCTGAAATGTTATATGCAGATTAAACACGCCTCCATAATGCACCAGTTGTATTTGCCGGTGTTGACATACTGGTTAATTTTTGTGAAGTAATACCCTACATGTGTTCGACGGAGGACAAATAAGGCGACGTAACAGGCGTAGGAAGAAGTAGTTCTTGCAGATCACAGAAGAAACGCTGCACAATTATTACGACATGAGGGACTAGTAGTTTCAGATTTTAACGCATCTCCAGAGAGATTTTGTATAAGAGGTAATACCTTTTTTTTCAAGACCTTTGTGATGCTTTTAGAGCTGTTCATTGTACCTGCGATCTGCACAAGGCGAGAAAATGAATGGAAGAAAATGAAACAGCATTCAAGCCATTACACTTGGAGTAAGATAACTATGACGATGTGCAATATATTCTTGAAGATGCCGTTACGCATAGTTTCTTCTAACAGGGATCAGGCTGTCCATGTTCACGAAATTATACCTAGAATCGTTAGAAAACAGGTCTTGTTGTCATTCAACTCTCCAGTGCCTTCAATCTTGGCACCATAAAATGAAGCATTGGAAGTTTATGGCACAGGGTTCAATGAATTTGCAACTAGCCCTGACTGCAACAATTGTTGGTGAATATTGCTCACAGACATGGCCTGAGGTTTCATCACACACTATTTCTGTGCTAAAGTTGTGGAAATCGCTGTTAGACTCATACAAGATGATGATCTACTGTATGGGATTAATGAAAAGATTGAGGTGATAATGCAGTGGCTTACGATTGAGCAATACAAAGGCGTTGAATCAAATGTATATTAACTAACACTAAAGAAATACATTTATAATTTGTTCGAAATCTTAAAGTGGTTTTTGATGGGGAATGCTGATTAACACAAGAATAATCACATTATAACGGAAATAAAGATATGAGTTGAAAGATTCACGTGAAGCCTAGTACACCGTCAGGAACCCCGTCACACCCTTTGTGTCCCGTGTTCCGAAGTAGACCACGGAAATCTTGTTTCCTAACTACACTAAGTCTGAAGTTTCGCGGAAGAAAAGGGGAAACCCTCATTGGAGAATAGTGAA
This sequence comes from Metellina segmentata, assembly GCA_947359465.1. Lineage (NCBI taxonomy): Eukaryota > Metazoa > Arthropoda > Arachnida > Araneae > Tetragnathidae > Metellina > Metellina segmentata. Next base: position 75,445,609 of record OX375882.1, read on the forward strand.
ACTGTTTCTTATCCCACCGAATTTACACGGAATGGAGGGTCATCTCAAAAGGCAAGTTACTGATGGGCTTGCTTCAATGTGCTATTTTAAGGCCTAATGAACTCATTAAAATAACATATAAAGAGGGTAGCTTCGTTACAATTCGTCACCACCATACTTAAACAGTGCTTGTCTGTCTTGCCTTTCTAACGTTGCCATATATGCTTCAGACCCCTCATTACGATAGGAGAACCTTCTTCTGTCCGTTGTCTGCAAATACGTATAGTCGTGCTAGCATTCCGCCCAACTCGTGCAGCAATATCAGAATACGACGAAACACTGTCTTTTACTCTAATCATTTCAGTACAATAGACTATTAGTCGCAGTGCTGGCACTCTTCGGGGTCACACTTTACAAGTCATGCTCTAATCATTCATTTTTTCTCTCTGACTCCGATAAGACATTTGTGTCTTATGTGACAAAAACAACTCGATGAGACAAAAATAACTCGATGAGACAAAAACTATGAGATATTTACGTACTATTAGAACAACACCAATAGAATTTACAGACACAATGTTTTGGATATGATTTGGAGTCCTTTTATATCTTTCAAGACGTATTTCACTTTGTATAATCACACAGAATATTTACGTATCAAGTAAGAATTTAATCATTTGTATTTGACGTGATAAACTCGATAAATTTATTTTCAATTCTGTAACCCTTTCTTTGAGTTGCATTTGCAATGAAGAGCTGTAAATTTAAATATTTACCCCTACCATTTGAGAGGATCAGTTCTGTGACGGAAGCAAAGCAAACCCTCGTCGGAAAAGTTGAAAGGAGAAAAAGACTATATGCCGAGAGGTCACGCCGCGCATGAACACATATATACGCTTACTGTATAACCGACAAGGTTGTTAATACTTGTACAAAATAAATATATTAGCCCAGACCACTGCGAACGATCTCTTCTAGTAGACAACGCTACCATTCCCAAAACGTCACAGTTCACTCTATAAAATTTTTAGGGGAGGCAAGGCGTAGGGATACCTTGTTGACGATGTCCATTGGACGTTTTCTTCAAAACCATTACTTATATTCTGTTTACGGTTTTGCATTTCAAATTATTTTGATGTTTATTCTACATACATTTCTTGAGATAAAAGAGGGGATAGACAGCTTATCTTAGTATTCACAATTTTTGAATGACTTTCTTTTTCCTTGTAAAATTCTTCAATATTTATAATAGCTTAAAACTTTCATGTATTTTTCTCTTTAGTACGACGTAAACGGAAAGAAAATGGAAATTTATGTAAAGAATATCCATCAACTACAGGCCTTAAAATATAGAAAACATTATTAACGCATAATGTTTGAAGCACTTTTGTAATGTGCCTTAATTACAAGATTTTTAAAACGCCCCCATCAATTTGAAAAACATCGAATAAATGACATATAGTTCAAAATAAATAAACTTTCATACTTTTAATTTTTTTCAAGTATTTTGACCAGTACCTTGTTAGTTATCTGAATTTCTGAGGATAAAAAGTGTACAAATTATATATATATATATATATATATATATATATATATATATATATATATATATATATATATATATATATATATATATATATATTTAAAGTTTTAAAAGTTTTTTTTTGTTAGAATGTAGTGAAAGTATGAATTTTAAAATATTTTTGTTTACTTAATAAGCGTATACTTACAGTATACTAAAAAGAGAATTCAGTGTTATATTACATAACATTAAATAATTGTATAAAAGGAAATATAAAATAAAAATATTTGTATTGTATTTTAAATTTTTTATTTATTTGTTTTGGAGAAGTTAGAGATAATTTTCCGGAAAAAAACTACTACAAATTACTAAGAATTCACTTCATTTGCGATTCTTTAGCATAGGTTGGAAAAGATTTAGTTACTAATAAAGAGTAGTGTCTCACGTAAAAGGTCTACAAAATGTTCCTTTTAAGAAAATTAAATGCTTAAAAGTTGAATTTAATTGAGTCCAGTATATTAAGATTTATTTACATTTGAAAATTTTAGATTAGAAGTTGAAAAAAATATCATTTAAAAAGACAGTAGACTTTTATAAAATCACCAAAATCGATCGAAAATTCAATCTGCTAATTTTAGAGTTAAAAATCAATTGATATTAAAATCTGTGGATAGCAAAAACAAAATTATTTAACATAATTTTTGACGGTGTTACATATACAACATCAAATGCATATATAGTAGACTAGGATAAAAGCCTATCATACACGAAGGGTGCATAACAAAATTTATTATTTTTTTGTCAAACTTCATTTACATGTTTTTAAAACACGACCGTGAGTGATTACTGACCGTGATATCCAATTTGAAATGATAATCAAAAGAAGATTTTTGTCATTTCGTATCTCGTTTCACTCGTGACATCACACAACCAAACAAAACAATTATAAACTCCATATACACGTAATTTTATGCAACGAATCAAAACTTTAATAGCTACGGCAACGTAGCAGGTCTTAACATTTTAGATAAGACATTAAGTATAATAAGTCTGTTACAAAAACACACTATGTCTGAATGCGATATTTTGACCTACTTCTGATTTCAAAATGTATCCTGCACATCTGGTTTGAATTGATTTGCGGGAAAAGACTTTTGGATATTTCTCATAATACTTCGCTTAACTAAGTACAAAAAAAAAGATTCAACATGCTGACACATTTTGAAATTTTGGTATAAAAATATTGTTAAACCTTTTTTTTTCTAGAAGTTTTAGGTTATAACGTTTTAACATAAAACCGTCTGAGACTCTTTTCTAGGGCCCGGTACACACATCCGGGTTTTCAACGTTCGGCGCGCTTCTGCCACAACGCAAGTACGGTCTGAAATACATTAGATCCAATGGAGCAGTGCACACGTGAATCCAGCGCCGCTGGGGTGACGCACGTCCATCTTGCGTCTAATTTATACCGCAGTTCCCCACGGCTTCGTACGGTCGCCGCAAATGTTTCTCCGTTCTGAAGTACCTCGTTTTCATAAACAAATGTAATATAAATAATAATTAATAAATGGTTGTATCCAGTAACGTCTATTTTGTGTTTCAAAATATACTTCTTTTACACCAAGTAAGCGAAATAAACACGTTTTCTTCGATAGAATATTTATCGCAAATGGCGCGAAATGAGTTCGTGCGTCATTTCACGGTTATGTGTGCATAGTTGAGCTTCGGTGTCGCAGTGGCGCCGCACGTTGAAAAACCGAATGCGTGCCTAAGTGCTTAGTGACACGTTTTATCTCCACTGTTTTGTGATTGCGCAAATTCACACATGGTTGCTTTGTTACAGTTTCTTTGTGACCAGAGAATAGATTTGCCTAAGAAATGTGACGCCTCAGAATAAGTACAAATCTAACACATTTTAAAAAACAGAAATTCATGACATGAATTGTACAAACTTCTATGGAAAACAAATATATTTTTAAATGTTTCCATCGCCATTCTCATTTCCAGCTGTCACTAATTCTAATTATTTTGTTCAATCGTTTGATCTAAATATTAGCTTGGAAGTGAAATTTTACTATACTTTATTTCCTTATCGTATTGTTTATCATTTCTTATTGTTGAGTATTTTCATCTCAAGTCATCTAACCTAGTCATTGTTTTCTGAGACGGGCCTGATAAGATATTATGCCGATAAGGTAGGTGCTTACTTTCTGGTATAAAGGCATCTGTTTTCTAGATTCAATTACTAAGCACTTTTTAGAGGCTAAAACATTTAGTGATATAATTGCTCCCGAAATCATCCAGCAAGGTAAATATTATTTTTCTTTTAAGCATTATTGTTATGAGTTCTTTTCTTTTTTAAAAAACGTACATAGCACGAGGAAAAATTGAAATCCTTACAACATGCAATTTCGATATTTACTATTTCATTGATGACTAAATGATGATCATATGAAACTATATAAGCTTTCTTCGGTACAGCTACAGTCTACGTTTATGAGCGGTGGCAACGGCCTTTGCGATTTTTTTTGTCGCACTTCCAATGTCGCCATGGAAAGAATTCTTTAAAAAATATTTTTATTCCAAAAATATTTTTCTTTTTACAACGGAAAGATATTGTGCCCGTGCACTTGCTGCTAACATATTTGGCGTTCTGCCACTGCTTTGTACCATATTTTTAGAAAACGTGGCTTTGTGCCCCAGGTTTTACCGACCGTATGAGCCATACTATTGCTAAGGGTGAGGCTTTTTGTCTTGAGGTGTGCCAGGTGTTGCGCGAAGTTAAGATTATTGTCTATGATAATGCCCAATAGTTTAATATTTTTGACTACTTAAATCCATCACTTTAAGTATTTTGTGGTGGCAGTGTCTATTCTTGACAGTACTTTGGCACCAATGTGAGTAGTTTTACAGAGAAGGTTTCAACAAACGCCACGGGCTTGTGAGATCACATTCAAAAAGGTAGTGGATAGGTTCACCTACTAGGCCGCAGATACACATCACAGTAGTTCTAAGGTGGAAAGATTCTAGATATGCGGGAAATGGTCCATGGTCTGCAAAAAATTGTACCAGCTTTGAGTTCTGGTATTTTAGGTCGGTTGAAATCTTTGGAAAGAATTAATGAGTGTATCTCCCTTTGGTAGATGCATATCATTCTGCTTGCCATTGGTTCAAGATTGGTATCAATAGAACTTAATAATTTGCACCTAGGCCACTTTAGACTGGTTCTTTGGTGAAAGATCCCATTTGCTGCAGATTTCGCAAGTAGGACTGCTTGTTCATTCCTCTCAATGCCAGAGTGTGCTTTAAACCATGAGATGTTAATTTGAGGTATTTCAGTGGCTTCCAGCAGTTTTTCCTTGACCTCATTGACGATCTGGTTGTGGGAGAAGAGATTATCAAGAGCAGCTATACTCGATGCACTGTCTGTCATGATGTTGGCTGCTATTCTAACTGAAACGCAATAGTAGACTGCTTCCTTAAGAGCAGGCAATTTCTTGATGTAGAGTAGCGGGAAATTCATTCGAGTAGTTTTAACAGTAGATAATATTCAAAGATGGCGTTTGTCAGGAACTGACGTCTTCTATAAATTCAAGATAACAAATTTTGCCTAAGGGGACGTCTTCTAATTAAACTGAGCACCAACTTCATAATTTCCTATGAGAATCCTCTATTACGACTCACAATTTCAAATCTATATCAAAATTTAACTTCAGGTACCAAAAAGTTCAGGACATTAGGTCTTACCGTTTCGAAATTATGAGGGCTTAAAGATCGGAGCTCTTAATGATAAATCAGTTTCTTAGACTTTTATGGATATCTTCCTAAATAATATTTCTATAGCGCTGATATTTTGTACCAAGTTACTATTAAATAACCCAAAAACAATTCTCTTAGTATTATATTTTAAGCGAGTAAAGTCATCAAATTTTATATTTAAACTAATTTAACAACGTAAAATCTGATTATGGCATCAAAACACGGTGTTTTCATTGGACACTTTGTTGTTTGCGCAAAATTTGATATGAAGACGTCTCCTTATGCAACTTTTTGGCATTTTAATTTGTACAGAGCTTTATTCCTTGTTGAATAATACCTTTGAATTTGCACTGATATGAATAGCACTCGAAATAAAGAAGGCGGTTCGGTTTTTTCCGCGATTGTACATCCGTTTTCACTACATCCATGGCCAGCCCGTTCACCAGATATAGGTCTGTCTATCGAACACGTCTGGATTATGATAATTAAACAAATGGCACACCACAGACCACCTGCGATCACTGGGTCGTTTGGCAATGTGTAGAATCAGTATGGACTGACATATCCCAAACACATGCCATAGCCTCTCATTCGATATCGAGACGAGTAGCAGCAGTTAATGCCACGCGTGGGAATTCAAACCGAGCTGTAATTTTAATCATTTCACCCTTGTACTTTAGATTATTAGTGTAATAACTGTTCTTTAAGATTTAGAACATAAAGGAGAATAATGAATCGAATGTGCATACGACTTAGAAAACGAATAGATTTTGGAAATTGAATTGGGTACTTACCCCTATTTTCCCAGCGTTATGGAGAGGCAGGTCTAAAAACAATTACTGGAGGCAGGTGAAGAAATAACTAGAGGATAACTTTAACATGGTTTAATTATCCTAAAACGTTTACATTTGTAATGGACATGGTCCTAGAGGTTTACAGATTAAACGGGTTTTTGTAGCGGAGACACACAACGCGTGTCCGTTCTTGGTGACTGTCCGAGCTCGAATTCGACCCCGTAGCGTCGTTTTTTCTCTTTCGACCCCCGGAAGGGGTTCCAAAAGTTTCGATTCGCATAAGGGGAGAGGTTTTTTTTTCTTCTTCGGTTGTTCGCCTTTTCCTCCCGCGTGGCCGTTACTCAACATCCTGCGGGGGGCGGGAAGACGAAATCGGCAAAACCACTAACCGATTGAGTGGTCGAATGACATCTCCGGATTTTGTCTTGACTGAGACAACACGAATCAGCTGGTCGGTTCCCGAAAACAACTGGGTGACTCTGCCAAAATTCCACTGGAGAGGAGGTTGCTGTCCATCCTTCAATAGAACAAGATCCCCTACGTTGATGGATTTATTCTGTAGCCGCCACTTGGGACGTGGTTGAAGGGCATGTAAGTAGTCGCGGGTCCAACGTCTCCAGAAGCTGTCTCTCATCTGTAATAATATCTTCCACCTGGAAGAAAGACTCAACGATGGATTAGATTGGTGGTTAGATTCCGGGATTTCTAATAGTGGGACTCCAATGAGGAAATGACCCGGGGTTAGAGCCCGAAGATCAGTTGTCTCCGTCGATAGGGGCACAAGAGGCCGAGAGTTGATGCAAGCCTCAATCTGGCATAATAATGTGCACATCTCCTCGAAAGTTACGAGAGTTCCTTGACATGTTCTGGTCAGATGACGCTTGGCTAATTTGATAGAGGCTTCCCAAAGACCTCCGAAATTTGGAGCGTATGGAGGGATGAAATGCCAGGTAATGCTCTTTTGTGAGCAGAAATCTTGGACAGAGGGTTCTCTGGGTAGCTTAAAGAGTGCTTTGAGGTAAGCGGCAGCACCAACAAAGTTCTTTCCATTGTCCGAAAAGATGTCTGTAGGATAGCCCCGGCGGGCCACGAATCGTCGCAAAGCAGCCAAAAATGCCGCGGACGACAGGTTAGACACTAATTCTAGGTGTACTGCTTTGGTGCACATGCAGATAAACAAGCATATGTAAGATTTGAAAGTACTGGCCTTTCTCTGATGTTGGCATTTTGTGTTTATAGGGCCAGCAAAATCGACTCCCACTTTTTCAAAAGGTCGAGATGGGGTTATTCGGGATGTCGGTAAATCACCCGTCAATTGGGTTGTGGGCTTAGCAGATGATCGGAAGCACCGAATACACTGTCTGAGTTCTTTTCGCACAGTTGATCTGCCATCCGGAATCCAGAACTTCTGGCGAATTAAGGACAAGACTAGTTCCGATCCACCATGCAGACTACATTGGTGAAAATGTCTAATTATCGCTGATGTAATTTGATGTTTCTTTGGGAGAATCATGGGGTATTTTTGGTCAAAGGCCAAAGTTGGGTGTTTGCTCAGACTTCCCCCTACTCTGAGAATTCCGTCTGCATCAAGAAAGACATTTAACGAAATTATCTTACTTGATTTGGGTATAGATTTGTTTTGTCTCAGCAACTTGATTTCTGATGCGAATTCTGAGTCTTGCATTAATTTCACTATTCGCTTGCTGGAAGTGTCTAGTTTGACGGATTGTAAGGGCCCTGTTGATTTCGTTTGGGATTTTGCATTATGAGCAAAACGCAAAACCCATGCTATGACGCGTACCAATTTCGTGTATGATGAGAATTTGCTGAGGATGTCGTGGGAGTTATGGATGTGTGTGACTAAGCAATTATCCTCATCAGATGAAGCACTGTCCAATACAGGTAGATCGTCACTTGGAATGAATGGAATACTGATTCCACTGAGCCACTTAGGACCATTCCACCATTCCGAATAGGCCCTTAGTTGTCCCGGAAAAAGGCCACGAGTCGCGCAATCGGCCGGATTTTCTTTGCCAGGAATATGGTGCCACGACTCTGATGAAGTTAGTAAGCGAATTTTTTCCACTCTGTGTTGCACAAATTGGTTACCCTTTGCAGGGGGATTTAAAATCCAACTCAGTGTGATAGTCGAATCAGTCCACAGGAATGTTTGGTGGATTGGAAAGGTGATTGATTTTAAAATAGCATTAATAAGTTCGGATAAGAGAAGAGCTCCACATAGTTCTAATCTCGGCAAGGTTACAGTTTGCACAGGTGCTACTCTGGTTTTGGATGCCACTAGACACACGTGAATGTTATCTGAAATCACACGGAAATACACCACTGCAGCGTATGCCTTAGCAGAGGCATCACAAAACCCATGCAATTCTATCGGACTGGCATTTGAAGTATGGATATATCTAGGGACTTGTATTTCCCTAAAATGACTTATTTCTAAGGAAATCTTATTCCATTTTTTAGCAATATCCTCAGGAAGGGCATCATCCCATTTTAATTTTGCTTTCCACAACTCTTGCAGCAAAATCTTGAGAATGATTGTTGTGGGTGAATTGAGACCCAAGGGATCAAAGATACGGGCTATCACGGACAACAATTGGCGTTTGGTAGATATTTTATCCGCTACTATTCCCTTGACTTGAAGGGTATCGGTTTTTAGATTCCAGAATAAACCTAGCACCTTTTGAGAGGATTCATCCTGGAACGAATGAGAGACAGAGTTGGCTCTTAACGAATCTGGGAGGTCAGAGAGAACGTCTGCATGATTTGAAGCCCACTTTCTGAGTGAGAATCCACCTGCAGTCATCAATTCATTCATCTCTTTAACTATTGATTTTGCGGAATCTATGGAATTTGCTCCGGCCAGCAGGTCATCTACATAAAAATGTTCCCTCGCAATATCAGCAGCCACGGGAAAGTTCGGATGTTCATCTTGGCATAATTGTTGCAAAGTGCGAAGGGCTAAGAATGGAGCACATGATGTTCCATAAGTGATTGTCTTAAGTTTTTAGATAACAAGCGGATCAGATGGATTTTTCCTCCAAAATATTCTTTGGAAAGACAGATCTTCATTTCCAATTAATATTTGTCTATACATTTTTGCGATATCCGCGGTGAAGGCTATCGGATATGCTCGGAAGCGGATTAAATTTGCCAAAATTTCAGTTTGAAGTTTAGGCCCTTTACATAGAATGTCGTTTAATGATTTCCCATTTGATGTTTGAGCAGAAGCATCGAATACTACACGAAGTTTCGTAGTACTACTCGATTCGTTAGTTACTCCGTGATGCGGTAAATAATAATTCGGAGTGATTTCATCTTCACTGGGTGATATTGGGGTCATGTGACCTAGGCTTTCATATTCCTCCATAAATCGAGAATACTGATCTTTCAGCTGGGAATTCTTAGCTAATTTTCTCTCTAGCCAATAAAACCGCTGTAGTGCCCTTGCTTTGCTTACTCCTATCGTCTTGTTTTCTTTGAAGGGAAGATTTACGCAATATCGTCCAGTCGTGTCTCTTTTGACTGATTCAGTAAAGAAGTTTTCACACACCTCATCTTCATCTTTTAACACCTGAGGTTTGGGAATGGACTCAAGCTGCCAAAAGTCTTTAAGGGTTTCATTGAGATGGTCCATTGTATGGCACACCATTGATGCATGAGAGCGAGTCGTGTTATGCACTTTTCCGGAAAGTAGATAACCAATTTTTGAATTTATCGCCACTGGGGAGCCATGAGATCCAGTGACTGACTGTCCAGTTATTAAAAATCCGAAAAGATCTGCGCCCAGTAAAATGTCAATAGGCCTGGGGATGTAAAATTGAGGGTCAGCTAAGACTAAGCCTCTTAAATGTGGCCACTCTTGCCTTTCAATATAAAAATTGGGAAGAGGGGAAGTAACCTTGTTAACTACATAAGCTTCTGCCGAAAAGAAATCGGTTGAGAAATGAGGCGAAAAGTTGAATTTGGATACATGCAAAGCAGTTTCTGCTAAAACGCCATTAATACCCACCAACCTATGAGTTGTGTTGAGCAACGGTAGATTTAAGCGCTCAGCACATTCTCTACTCATTAATGAGGTTTGGATAGCATTATCAATTAGCGCTCTGCATTGAATTAATTTTCCAGACTTAGATTTAATATTTACAAGCGCGGTTGACAACAACACGTTACTTGTTCTTGCATGCACATCCGATTCATATTGAGTACTGTTTGCAACCGATATGATAGAATTATCCGAGTCTCTACACGGAAGGTTAACAGCATAAACATGCAAAAGTGTGTGATGACGTTCCGAACAGTTTTTACAATTTAAAGTTAATTTACATGCCTCAAGTTTATGATTTTGTCGTAAACAGTTAGAGCATAGTTTATTCGAATCCACTACATTCCATCGCTCATTCACCGGCATGTTGTTAAAAGTTGGACACTTAAATAATGGGTGCACTTGATTGCAAATTACGCATGTATTGCTCTTTACCACAACCGCATTGTGAACTACTGGTCTCCTGAACGAATTGAAATCTACAGTCTTTCTACCTTGATTGAATTTAGCTTCGTTTCGAATAGGTTTTGTTTCGATTGAACCGCGCGCTTCTCTTTCAACAAAAACTCTAAACAATTCAAGGTTAGGAATTTTGTCACTTTCGAGGGACAGTTCCCACCGTTGTTTGATTGGCTCATCGAATTTTGTTAACATAAAATTTATAAAAATTAGGTCACTCAACAAATTAGATTCCAAACCCAAAGTTTTTAAGTTACGGACGGTTTCATTGCAGGTGTCTAATAATTCAAGCAGAGTTTTTGAATTATTCACTTTCGTTAGCTTAATAGAAAATAATTTATTGAGTTGACTTAATGCTAACTGACGTTTATTTTCGAATCTCTGACACAAAAGCTCCCAACAATGAATGAGATTTTCTTGTTGAAATGCAAAACCCCGAATTAATTTTGATGCATTTCCACGTACTGAAGACTGCAAATACTGGAGCTTTTCAATGTCCGAGAGTTGGTCATTTTTCAAAACGGATGAATAAAATAATTCCTTAAACGAAATCCAACTCTCTGAATCACCATAAAAATTAGGGAGATCGAATTTTGGTAACTTTACAAACGAATGTTTTCTTTCTTGAGTTACTTTTAAAGCAGTATGAGATTTTTTCGTATCTAACTGAACCAACAGATCCAAAATATCATCTTGATAGCTCATGTACTCCTCAAAGTTCTCTTCATTCTCTTTGGGAGAAAAATTTTAAAATACATCAGTCAATCTTGTGTCGTAAGATTGAAGCTTTGTTGTGAGAACTGCGATTCGTGCTGGATCACTGAGCTCATCGCTTAGAATTTTCTCACGGAACCGCTTAATTTCCTTACAAATTTGATTAAAACGCAATTGAACGTTAGACACGTTAGGCATTTCAAAGAGTAAAGCAATGAGAATTGTTTCTTAAAGACTAAATATTGAATGATATATGATTTCGATTTCCACCATAGGTCGCTCCGGCTCGACGGACCACTTTTATGTTCTTTAAGATTTAGAACATAAAGGAGAATAATGAATCGAATGTGCATACGACTTAGAAAACGAATAGATTTTGGAAATTGAATTGGGTACTTACCCCTATTTTCCCAGCGTTATGGAGAGGCAGGTCTAAAAACAATTACTGGAGGCAGGTGAAGAAATAACTAGAGAATAACTTTAACATGGTTTAATTATCCTAAAACGTTTACATTTGTAATGGACATGGTCCTAGAGGTTTACAGATTAAACGGGTTTTTGTAGCGGAGACACACAACGCGTGTCCGTTCTTGGTGACTGTCCGAGCTCGAATTCGACCCCGTAGCGTCGTTTTTTCTCTTTCGACCCCCGGAAGGGGTTCCAAAAGTTTCGATTCGCATAAGGGGAGAGGTTTTTTTTTCTTCTTCGGTTGTTCGCCTTTTCCTCCCGCGTGGCCGTTACTCAACAATAACTATGGCTTTGATATCACTTTTCTATAATGGTGTATGTCCGACAGCCAACAGTGTAAAAAATCTATTTAAACAACATTTTAATGTTTAAGAGATTTATTTGTGTTAAATATTAAGTTACAAAAATTGAATACGAGAGTAAAATTAATTGGTTAAATTTTTAAATTAAAGTAAAAGGAAAAAACGAATATTTTTAATAGTCTTAAAAACAAATGCAACAAAATCAGTAAAAATGTATTTTGGTAAAAATTGTGCACTCTAATATTTGGGGATTAAATAATTAATAACAATGGTAATTCGGGGATTAATAACAATGGTAGCATTACATAAAACGACTGGAACAAAATAAAGTACAGTAAAAATCACATAATTCGAACTTTTTATTCGAATTATGAGACGATTTGAACTTTTCAGTTCCAACTACTGGATTTGAAATTTTTTAACCTCCTGAATTGTCCGATAATTTCAATTTTGAAACGAGTTTTTGTGAATTTCGAATATTTTGGTATTTATTAAAACGTTATTCCTACACAAGCTTTCTTCAATTCACCAATAAAATCGGTACCATAAAATAAAATTTAATGACGACTGATTGTTTTTAGGGTGTCACTGAGAGAGGCTAATTGGGTTAGATTATATCAGTAGAACCCTGCAATTTGGTGATGCCTGTTAGATTCGTCGAGAGACACCTAAGAGACAACCAGTGATGGCTGTATATTATGTGTCAATGAAACGCGTTTCTCGTGTGTGTATATCAATGTCTCGACGTAATTTGACTCAGCTTCATCAAATATGGGCCCTTCCATCATGAAACCCAATCAACCAATCATTCATTTTAGTTATACATCCTATGCATGTTCATAAGTATTGTCGCGAAAACAACCGACCTCCTATATTTTGAGCACTATTCAGAAAAGAGCAAATTTAAAGGTATCATTCAATAGAGAATAAGGGCCTCTACCAATTCAAGCCCAAAAAGTTTGAAGTGGACGCCTTCATATCAAACATTTTCCACAAGCAACAAAATTTCTAATAGAAATACCATGTTTGGATGCCATAATCAGATTTGCATCGTTAAATTAGTCTGAAGTTCAAATTTCATGACTTTAATACCATTATATACCGAGATATTCCATCCTAAAGTTTGTGCAAAATTCAGGGATAATCTGGAACTAAAGTCGCTATTTGTAGATCGAGATTGTAGAGTATCAATATTAGATTAATCAAGATTAATTCTTGTTAGAGCTATCCGAATTTCAAATTTAAACACTATTTCAAAATATTTTTCAGCGATCCAAGAATTATTATATTTTTGACGCAAGTGGAAACTGAAGTTGATTTGAGAATTACATCATTATATTTACTATTCAAGTGCAAGCGAATAAGAATTATTACCCGAGGTTTGTCAGACATTTTTTAAACTTTTGACTGCTCCCTAAAAATTTAATAAAGAAAAAAATTTAATGTAGCTCAAAAACTAATTATCGGAATGACCTGAAATTTTGCAAGGCCATGCTACTAGTCCTTCTAAATATTTGTCAAAATCCAGAATAACCACCTTTGGCAGAGCGGACCGCTGCGAGACGTGCAGGAAGAGAGTCAATTAGGTTTCTGCACCAAGTGAATGCCAGGAAAACATTCCCCAAACCATAATCCTCCCTCCTCCAGCCTGGATCCTTCCGGCAATTGTTGCAGGGCGTTTGCGTTCAGACGTGGCATTCCTCACAGGCACTGCTGTAAAAGCCAGCGGGCTAATACGCCAACGTCCATCTGTCCGTTGGAGCGTAAAACATGATTCATCGAAAAAAGTCACCTGTCGCCACTCTATGGACGTCCAGTTGCGGTACTGACGTGCAAATTTCAGCCTTCGTCGGAGATGAACAGCAGTCAACATAGATGCATTAACCAGGCGTCTGCTGCGGAGGCCCATGTGCAGCAACGTTCGCTGAACCGTTGTTGAGGATACACTCTTGCTAGCCCCTTGGTTCATTTGGGCGGTCAGTTGCTCATTATTTGCACGTCGATTCGCCCGAACGCATCTCTGTAGCCTTCGTTTGCCTCTGTCATCTATAGCCCGTGGTGCACCACATGTGCTACATTGCTGATTTTGGATAGTGCCGTTTTGCCATGCACAGTATACTTTTACCACGGCGGCACGCGAACAGTTCACAAAATTAACCGTTTCCGAAATGCTTCCACCCTTGGCCCGAAAGCCAATAATCCTGCCCTTTTGGATGTCGGATAAATCGATACGTTTCTGCATTACTTCAATGATTGAAATGCTTTCCGATGCCCTAGGACATCCTTTATATACACTCCACTGCAATGTGCTGCCACGTGCCTTTTGTGATTGGTTAATTCACGTTGACGTCGAAAGTAGGTGGTGGTCACATTAATGTGACTGGACTGTGTATTTCAAAATAAACTATTCGGTGCATTTTTTTTGTGTTGATTAATACTAACATGGTACAAAAAGATCAACGCAATAGAAATATTATTTAGGAAGACATGCATTAAAGTCTAAAAATCTGACTTAACATTAGGAACTCTAATTTGTCGGTACTCATAACTTCGAAATGGTAAGACTTAACGACATGAAAATTTTCATCTAAAGGTGAACTCTGATATAAATTTGAAATTGTGTGTCGAAATACGGGGTTCACATTCGAAATTATGAAGTTGGTAGCTACTTAATTTAAAGTGAAGACGGCCCATTATGCAGATTTCGTGCATTTGAATTTTTAGAAGACGTTAGTTTCTGTCAAACGCTATCGTTGAATTTTCTCTTCAGTTAAAATTGCTCGAATCAATAGGGGTGGTTAGTTTTTTCCCCAACTGTACGAATAACATATAGTTTCTGTGATTTTCGTCTCGTGTCTCTTACGTTTTTCTGTAGTATTTGTGTAGTTTTCTGAGTATTCTGTAGTATATGTGTAGTTTTCTGAGTATTCTGTAGTATTTGTGTAGTTTTCTGAGTATTCTGTAGTATTTGTGTAGTTTTCTGTAGTATTTGTGTAGTATTTTCTGTAGTATATGTGTAGTTTTCTGTAGTATTTCTATTGATTCAAGATATTTTAAATTTTTTTTACACATTCGCTAGACGTAAAACTAGCATTTTGCTAAACAATAACTAGCATTTTGCTAAACAATAACTAGGATGTTTGCAAACAAA
Source organism: Metellina segmentata (assembly GCA_947359465.1). NCBI lineage: Eukaryota > Metazoa > Arthropoda > Arachnida > Araneae > Tetragnathidae > Metellina > Metellina segmentata. The sequence goes on from OX375882.1 coordinate 75,460,820, forward strand.
TTAAGATTTGATGTAAGAAAAACGTTTGACAAATTAAAAAATTCTTTGATTACGATGATCTTATGTCAAGGTATTTCAAGTTTATGTTAAATTAAAGGTATGAAGATGCATTTTTTCACAAAACGTTTTTCACTTATTCTAAGGTCTTATTCGAAGGTCTCATTCTTATATTTAAAAAAAAGAAAAGATAACGCTATGCTAATTATTTGTTAATTTTGGAAATTGTAGAATCGGTCGAATTTTTTACTTACACTTCAGCTTCGAATATAGCAAGTTTTACTGACCCCCGAAAGAATAACGCAAGAGCAGCTACAGAAATAGTTTAAAGGTCTAAATGGTATCTGACTTTCCAGTAGTTATCAAAAAAGAGTTATTATGGAGTACGACGAAGTATGTGATTGATGTCTATTCCCTCCCGAAGATAGGAGTTTCTACAGAACAGATGAGTGGGTGATATTTCTAGAATGAAATCCTAGAAGATTTGAAAATGTCAGGAAATAATCAGTTCCATTCATTTCGAAGCTCACAGTATGACATAACAATGAATAGAATACTTTCAGAAAAAGTTTCACGTACCACATCTCTTTAACCCCTTAACGCATTTACCCAACGTTACCGGCAAATTTGCACATGGTGTTGTCTCACACGGGTGATCTTGTATCTCGAGTTGTTTTATTTCTTATGCACGTCTGAGATCCGTACTAGTAAAAATAGGTAGGCTAGATTATAATTAAACTTATTGGCCATAGATGGCACTACTATGCAGCATTTTTCTTGTGTAAACCACGTGGTGCATTTTGATGGGTGAAATGTTTTGTTAGGAATTCTTTGTTACAAAGCAGTTGTTTGGAGTGGAAAAGGTAATATATCCATTTTGATTGAGTTAAATATCATAAAAATAAACAGTTAACCATACATTAATTTTAAGTGTTTTTGTAACTTGTTTAGAAAAAGTTATGATATTGAGCGACTCTAACGAATTTGTATATGCCAATTTATCAGAAAGTTTCTGCAATGGTATATCATATCAAACTGATTTTTTAGCCATTCTTACGCTTGTAAATATAACAATTTGACTTAATTTGATTTTAATATTTTGAAATTCAAAATAAACATGTAATTAAATTATTTACACTTTGCTTGCGTAATAATTTTTAAATAACTTCCCCTTCCCCTCCGCTACCTAGTCACCTCACAAATGAAATTCCAAAAAATAACTTACACTATACCTATATATTTATGTTCGGTCAAAAAAAAAAACATTTTTTTACCAGTTTTTCCGAAAAAAAACTCGTGTTTTAAGGGGTTAACTTGGGTTAGTTGGTTGGTTGGATTTGGTTTGATGGCACAAATGGACATATTCGGCCCGACAACATTATATTTAAGTTTGAAAAAGCGTTAAGGTATATTATCGTCGCACTGTAGTAGCAGGCTATTGGCGACTATACGTAATCATCGAAAGATCCGATGACAATACATCGCCATTTTGAGCCACGGTCAGATAACGATTAACGATGTCAACACATGAAATGACACCGTACTTTCCAAACTTCTACAGACATAAGGACATTTAACGTCACGATAGATTTAACGTGTCGCCATCCTCATGTGCACGGCGGAATATGGTTGATGTTTATTTTATAGCTATAAACTTTAAAAACTATTTGTGTTTCTTCTTTACATAGTTGAAATTACAGTGCATATAACTGGTTCTTTTATTCTTATTCATATACTCAGATAAATAAATATGAGCCACATAAGTTTCAATGATGTGCAAGTTATGCGAAAGGCAAATACAGGATCTGATGTAGTTTCAAAACAACTTCAGAAATTCATAGAGGAAAGGCATCAAATCAAGTTTGGTAAGGAATTTCTATATTACTTCCGATTATTTAAACCATAGAAATAACGTGTCGGTATTGCATAACTGATGTTAAAATCAGATACCATTTCGATTTTTCCTTGAAAACACCTCTTATAAATTCAAATCTGTTGCGTAAAATATAGTCTAACTAACGTTACTTTCTCTCGAAATGTGCACAAAAATATAAGAATACTAAACGTACCGAAGAATCTTGGTTATAAGAGCTCTTATTAACCGAGCGTACCCGAGATTTATTTAATATTTTTTTTTATAAAATCTTAAATAAAACTAGCACGAGTGGTGTGCGCAGTTTATCCAAAAAGAAGTGCTGTGAAACTAAACATCAAAGACTTTTTCAAGAGCTTAAACCGTATAAAACTCACGTACAGATTTACTGCAATATTGTCACAATAAATCCATACAGTGAGACAAATTCTTATATAGATTATTCTTTATCCTAGCTAGTGTGTAATTAATAGCATAAGTAATCACATGTAGTACAGCACATTTTTTATATGTTTCGAAAAGACCTATTTTGTGTAAATATATCCATACGGCGTTGTCCGTGACAGTTCTTTACGTGAGGTCCAGTGTGACCACTGCTCGCTAACCCCCGGTGATTGCTACGAATTCAACACAGGCAACGCCTTAATGACCTCGTCATTGTTGAATGCAGCCACATTCGAATTTCGAGGAGATCCAATCTTCGTGACGTCACAATCTCTTGCGAATATATAAAGGATGGTGTGTATCTAGGTTTGCCAAGTTTTTCTGTGACAATTATGGGACATGTTGTCCCAATCTGTAAAGTTTATATATGTCATGAGAACAGAAATTATAAGCCTGCAGTTGCGAGAGTGATAATAGGCAACCGGATGAGGAGGATCCATTGGTGTGGAGTGTAATGCTGGTTCCATAACTTGAGAGGCAGAAATTGTATAGTTTAATATTTATTACTTCAATAAAAAAAAAATACTAGTATCATTATCAGGCGATGAAGATGTTGAGGGGACAAAGATTTGAACGGTTCTGAGAGCTTCCTATTCTAAGGGGCTCATGAAAAAGTGTATAGTTCATAATAAACTCGCCAGAGGGGTAAGAAATAAAAGTATCAGGATCATTGGATCAAGGAATCTAGCAAGAAATTTCATTGGTATAAGTGAGGAGTTGAGCGAAGGGGTAATTTTATCTTTCAGGCGATTTAAGAGGAAAAGTGGTCGAGGTCAGTCATACTGGGATGTCCTGAGGTCAAAGACGATGACAAGATATATGACCTATTGGTCAAAAGAGATTAAAGACTGAGAAGAAAATAGGGACGTTCGACGACTGGTCTGTGGTGAGAATTGTATCAGGAACTTATTTTTAGGTATCGTTTCATGTATAGAGTGGTGTATATCAGGCCTCGAAATAGATTTTTTAATATAGGTGCACAGGTTATATTTCGGTTGCATATTAAAAAAAAAAACGTAATATAAGAGCATTGATGCAATGTAAACTAATTTATTAGTTGGGTATGTTAATAAAGGTCAGTAGTAGATAGTAAATAAAAATATTTAAACATATAATTTCTCCCTTCTCCGGCGCACGGCTGTCGCAACGGTCGCTTCAACAGAGCCATCTGGAAAATGTTTCGATCATCCGAAAGTTCTGATGGCAGTGCCACAAGTAAACCTTCATCCTATATAAACCCGTCACGGCCCAGCGATTTTGTTTCCGCATAGTGTATATTTAAGAATTTTAATTACGTTTCTTTAGAGCGAGAGAGGTCGCTACTAATATTTTGTTCCAACATCAAAAACACCTAAAACACGTTTCTCTCCTTTTTTAACGTTTGGTGCATTTTGTGCACCTAGCGGAAAAAACATTAGGTGCACAATTTTATTTTCATATGCACAGTGCACCTGTGCAACCGGGTATATATATATATATATATATATATAATTTCACAATATTCTCCAATGAGAAGTCACTTAACATAACATACTTTGTTTTTAAAGTACCTTTTTTTTCATGTACAAAAAATATGTTAAAAAGAATAGTGATTTTTATGGGTTTTTTTTAATTTAAATATTATAGAGAGGAGCTTGATGGTCCTTTCATATATACATAGTAATAATAATAAATATAAACCTAACTTCTAGTTACATTAAAACTATTAAAAAAATGGTAGTGTTCATATACAAAACATATTTTTTTCGTGTTTAGTTATACAGAACCAAGAGTGTTCGGAATTCTATTTTAAGAAATTCGAATATTCAAATTTGTGTCCATCTCCAGCCCCAATTTTAAAATTCAAATTCAAATACAGTTTAATAGAATTGAAATGTAACTAATAGTATTTCTTTACAAAGGTCCCGCTCTGAACAGACTGACATATATTGTAGGCTTTGGATAGTAGTGAGGGAATGGACGTTAAATGGTTGTACACGATGTCATGTGCAATAGAAATAATTATTTTGGAGTTTAGGTGATATTAGGGTCGATAGCTTTCTAGGAAATTACGGGGGAATGCGACATTTAACCGGGTCATTCTGGGCCGCAACTTAAATTCCGGGACGGTCGGCATCCTATGTGAAATCAGTTGGTGAAAATCGCAAAATCTGCTTGCTTCTTCTTTCCGCTAGATACGGAGAGGTAACACCGGAACGGAAGAATGAAGGGTGACAAAAAATAGTAAATTCATTTTAAAATATTCTAGATACAAATTTTAAAATTCGGCGGAATAGAAAAATTGCAAAAAATTCGGACTACCTGCGTGCTAAATTGTATTAATGTAATTGCCATAGATTCGTCAGGGAAGTACACACAATAGGACAGACAAAGAGAGAAACACTTCCTTGAATATATTCACTGCCAAAAGTGAAGCACGAAAGGTAAAATGCGGACTTTGCTGAAAGAAACAGCTTTGATTGACAAGAAATGCGGCAAGAAAGTAGCAAATAAGTTTATGCATGAAACAAAACAAAGAGTTAAATACAAAGATGAAAACAATATTAAATTTTCATAAATTATAAGATGAAGTCATATTAGAGTCATTATATAACAAAATTATATTTAAATCCAAAACAAATAAACAAAACCGACATTAATATGGTATGTGACCACCCTTCATCCTTATACAAAGTTTACAGCGTATGGCTATGTAGAACCCAGTCTATAGATGTGCACTTCGGTGTGATATCAAAACGAAATCACACCATGATGCGTCCAACTCGGAATGAGTGATGCTGTATGATGTTCTGGGGCCGATTTCGTGTGTCTTGTTCTCTCCAGACCCTTACAAGTTTGTCATCTGGTTCCAGGGCAAATCTCGACTCATCCGTGAACATAACGTTAGCCCAATCAGACACAGTCCAATTCTCATGTTGCCGACACCACTTTAATCGTGGCCCTCTGTATTGGACGGATAGAGGAACACAAACTCGTGGAACCCGGGAGTACAGTTCTTTCATGTGTAGCCTTCGGCGCACAGTGTAGTGGCAGATATCGTCTTACCAATAGACGCTGCAACCATAGATGTCACACGGGTGAAGGTTGCAATTCGATTCCGCTTCACTACAACAGCAATATATCCATCTTCCGTTAGGAGCGTAACCCTTGGGCGGCCGGCTACAGGTCTTCGGACAACTTTTTACCTTGTTTGGAATTGTTTCCATAATCCCTGAAATGACGGAATGATGAACGCCGAAGAAAGAAGCAACATCCATGATTAACTGTCCTGTTCAAGGCGTCCCACAGAACGCTAGCGTTCACTATCTGCCATTCGTCTTCCGGAAGTCATAGAAACAAGTCTGTCTTGAAAACTAAACACTTTTCTAAACACATTTTATCAGCGCTTACATGCAACTCCACTAACCCTTCACGTACAATTACCTTTTTTTGCACAAATCAAACAACTGAACTAAATCAATATGAATTGCTTCAATGTCTTCAAATGTTAACACGAATGACTAGTCTTGTTGCAACATTTACTGAATATTTGATTACGTTTTATAGACGACTATTGGGATTTTCATAAATGGACAATAGATAGCAGTGGAGAGTTTTGGGCAGATGTGTGGGACTTTTTTGGAGTCATATCGTCTAAAAAGTTTGATGAGGTAATGCTTTTTTTTAAATATCTTATTCATTCATTTGACAGAAATTATTTTTCATTAATAAATGGTTATGTGATTTTTTTCTCAAATACACTCGTTTTCTACTGTACGTTGAAATGTTTTTCGGGTTGAATATTTATATGAAATCTATGCCTTGGAAATTTTAAATAAAATTTAAAAAAATGGGGGAGGGTGAATAATGATAATGATTTCAAAACAGGTTTCTGATATTAGAAAAAATATTTATGTGAATTATAGTGTGATTGTATCTGTATGGAAATTATTTAATATATTTCTCGCAAATTTAATTTCATAGCACTACACATGTAGCTCAATTACTAGCAAATATCAAAACAGAAAAAAACTTTTTTAGAAACATTCTAGAATTTCGTTGCATTCTTTTGCTCAATTATGCAGTACAGTGAAAAAACATTCAGACAAACATACATAAGGTAAAGAAACTCATTGTACAATTTGCTTTATGCTGCACAAATTTGTAAAACTAAAAGAATTCGTAAACGATTAGAATATTTAAAAATGTTTAAAATTCGATTAGTATGTAAAATTGATTAGAAAAAAATTTTACTTCTACCAAAACTATTTTATTATTTCAGTAATTTAATCTTTTATAATTATAATGCTAAATGAAATAAAAAATTTTTGGTTGATGGAAAGATGTGAATCGATTCAAAAGTACTTTTAATATGGTCATGCAAAATTTCAGTTAAATTTGATAATAATTAGTGTTTGCGCTACATTAAATTTTCCTCCTTATTGCCATTTTAGGATGCAACCTAAAGTTTAAAAACCGTCTGAGAAACCTCGGATAGTAATTCTGGAATCGTTTGTACTTGTATAGTTGTCAGAGTGACCGAGCGATGTCTTAATTTGATAGAAAGTGTGTGCAGTAGTGGCCAAGAACAGAAACGCACATTTATTTTTACAATATAATACGAAGTCTCGACTACTGCTGGTTCATTACGGTCATTTTTGTCCTCTAGAATATTACTATTTGTGGGTTCAGGATTGTTTCTTTCGAAATGTGGGGAGTGATCGCACATACTATTGGTCTGTGCACCACATTAGAATTACTTCCAAATGGAATTGCCAAATTCACATGTATCAAGTCTACGACTATAATCTCTCCGAATGATGACTTTAGATGTATTTTATCTCCCGTTTTCGATTTATTCTTGAGAAGGTTGTTTTCTCTTAATACAATTACCTAGCATCCGCTATCTAGCAGAGCATTGACTATTTTACCTTCCACACTGATTTTGATATGTTTTAGAAGTGCGATATATGCGAATATTTACGTTGAGGATAGAATTAATTCACTGCAGGAATTCTCTAAAGCTGCTTGTGTGGTTCCCAGGACACTTCACTATCACTAACCATGCAACAATCCAGTTGCTCTTTACGAAACGGAAGCAGGAATTCAGGAGCGTCGTCCGTATATCGAGTCCAGCAGCAATCCGATTGTTCTTCACGAAACTCCAAAATGGCGCAAGTATATCGAGTCCAGCAACAATCCCGTTGCTCTTCACGACCTCTTGCCCATCGTTCTACACGAATACACAACCCCATTTATGACACCAATTTTGTCAGAGTGACCGAGCGAAGTCTTAATATGATAGACAGCGTATGTAGTAATGGCAAAGATGAGAGGTACACTGCAAACCTAAATTGTACATGAACGTTTATTTTTACAATGTAATACAAAGTTTCAGAAATACACGCCGCACCTTCCGGTGCACAAACACGTGTCTTTCTTAAAAAAGAGTCTAAGACAAATCTAATCTTTTTCACGTTGTTATTCCGAACAGTACCAATATTACATTCATAGAGTACAATATTATTCTTGATCTTATCAGAACAAAGGCACTGTCATACATCAATGTTCGTCTACTAGAACAGTAGCAACCAGAACACAAGAACGACTGTTCTTATAACTTATTTGTGTTTGTAATCACCTGTCGGGAGATCGTTACAATACTGTTGTTGTTGTTTCTCATTACACTGGCAGACCAAAGGAGTGCCAGGCCCGTCGAAGACGGCAAGAGGCGAGGGGGGAGCGCCTTCCATGTAATTGAGCCCCATTGGGAGGAAGTCCGACTTTGCTCGACATACATGACACTTCCGTTTCACAGGATGGTCCCTTTCATACATCCATTCATTCACACATATCGTAATTTAGATCCCAATCAGAGTCCGATAACCCCCTGATCAGGTACCCCCAGAGGTATTGATTTGGTATGGGAACGTGGGGGACTTTGTGACCACGACCTATTTAAAGTGCCCCAGTCACCATGTGAACACGACGGTCTTTAGCCAGGTCGAAGCGCCGATCTCGCAATCATCAGAATTGCAGGCTCCGCCGAGGACAGAACCCACAACCTTTCTGATGCGAGCCCGACGCTTTACTGACTTATTACTGATGACTTATTACTGACAAAACAAATATAATGATGTAATTTTCAAATAGTAAATTCTGGTAGCGATAACTACAATTAATGTAGATCTAGGATTAGCGACTTTCTATTAGGAGATTATGCCAGAAATAGACACCGACTTTAACATTGAATATCTCCAGATATATAAATATAGTAAAGTCATGAAATTTCATATTTAGACGAATTTAACGATGCATTATCTGATTATGACATCAAAACTTGTGTTAATGTTTCCCTTAAAAATTTCATTGTTTGCGGCAAATTTAATATAAAGACGTCTCTTTTTGCTATTTTTGTAGTTATAACTATTTAGAGGACGGAATTCACTCCTGAATGCTACCTTTAAATTTGTTCTAGTAAGAATAGTGTACGATAAAAGGAGGTGGATTGTTTTTTCGTTATTGTTTTTGAATATGAATTGGAATAACTAGAAGCATTGAGTGTGTAACGTATCGACGAAAAGGTAAAACCACTTCCTGGTTAAAATAGTTATATTGAGAGTTAAAGTTTTTACAGAATATGTACAGCTACAGTTTTATATTTAAAACGATGTCCATCGCCGACACAATACAGCCTCCGTAAGATTAAAGTTCCTCAAATCGTCTCCGCTAGCAAAAGCCTCTCTCCAAAAATTGTCTCTTCCCAGCCCGCCTCCTCCAGTCGTCACTTCCGCAGTCGGACCAGGGGGTAGACTTCGGGAACGATTCCCGTTGTGAGCTCCCACGATTCTCGATAATGTTTCTGTATCTTCAAGACGTTACAAGTGTTTATTTGTAGCTTCAAACCTTTTTTGATTATTTTTTAGGTTATCGACCCCAAACTGCCAATTTATGAATCTTCGTCTTGGTTTAAAGGTGCCCTGCTCAACTATGGGGAAAATTTATTGAAATACAGAGATAATCGAGTGGCACTCATCACGTCAGGTAAATATATTAGTCCAAGAGCTCATGACGAATTTGGGGAAGGTACTTCAAGCACAATGAAATTGTAAAATAGTAGTATATCAATATTAGTTGAATGGGGAATCGAGAATCGGGAACGGCGGTTGTGGGCATTTCGCTACTGCGCAGTATATGACATAACAAAATATTAATCATATATATATATATATATATATATATATATATAGTTACAGACTAGTTGTTTGGGGGTGGTTTTAGTGGTATGTCCTGGGACCTTTGCATGTTGTTCCTGGTCAATTGAACACCGACGCCTACATGTAAACATTTTGGACAGTCAGGATCTTCCTACTCTCTGGCAATTTTATGGAATGGACGAATGTTACTTCCAGGACGACAACGCCCTATGTCATGTTGCAGCCTCTGTCAAGCAGTGGTATCAAGATATGGATGAAAACGTCTTCCCTGGCCAGCTCAGAGTCCCGACCTAAACTCCATATAGCAATTGTGGGACTTATGGACCAGGGAACCACGTCCGAAATCTACAGCTGAGCTGGCGACATTCTTGCAGCAGGAATGGACGAAAATACCCATAGCTGTGTATCAAAACCTTGTTGAAAGTATGCCAAGAAGGCTTTCAAGTGTAATTGCAGCACGTGGTGGACCATCCCCCTATTAAAGCATGTATTTTTTTCCTTATTCCATCACATCTTGCTGTTCGGTCCATTAGTGTTAAAAAAACCATACAAATATAAATATTGAATTGGAATGTATAGGTAAATTGTGGTGGCACAGAAGTCGAATTTTGCTAGACTTCTGTAAACATATTTTAAACTCTTTAAATGATTTAATTTCTCACTTTGTTGAATCGGTTTGATAATGTTCGGTTTCTTCTCGTAAGTATTCCAAGTTACCTAGGACTTTTTTTAGATTACTAACCGGTCTAATTGTTAAGGTGTTGACCTCTGGATAGGAAGGTTCCTGTTTCTAATACAGGGGTCAGGGCATGGACGTAAAATGTGATGTCCTTAGTTGGGTGTAGTGATGGCCACCCAACTGGGTAGCCCTTAACAATTGGCATTCAATTATGACCCCGTAGTTGGCCAATGATTGAATTTATAAGTGGCACCCATTTAAACAAATAAGGTGGCGCATTTTGTAGGAACACGCATCAACTATTACTCGATTCGTTGAATCACAAGCAATTATTGTATTTATTTTATTTAAATCCTTTATTTTCAGAAGATGGTGTTTTAAAATTTGTGTTTTGATCGTTTATTTAAGCTACAGCTTTTATTATTTTTTTGTCAGTGTAAAATGATATAATAATTTCTTTTTCTTTTTCAGTAGAAAAGCGTATTAGAGTATTTGTATTGTAATTCGATAGTTAAAAAATAATTATTTTGTCAACATATTTTGTTAGACTTCTGAAAACATATCTTAAACTCCTTAAATGATTCAATTTCCCACTTTGTTGAATCGGTTTGATAATGTAGGTAATGTAAGTATTCCAAGAGCCGCGGTAGCTCAGTCAGTAGAGCGTTGGGCTCGCATCAGAAGGGTTGTGGGTTCTGTCCTCGTCGGAGCCTACAATTCTGATGATTTCGAGATCGCCGCTTCGACCTGGCTAAAGACCGTCGTGTTCACTAATGGTGACTGGGGCACGTTAAATAGGTCGTGGTCACAATGTCCCCCATGTTCCCATACCAAATCAATACCTCTGGGGGTATCTGATCAGGGGGTTATCGGCCTCTGATTGGAATCTAAATTACGATATGTGTGAGTGAATGGATGTATGAAAGGGACCTTCCTGTAAAACGGATGTGTCATGTATATCGAGCAAAGTCGGACTTCCTCCCAATGGGGCTCAATAACATGGAAGGCGCACGCCTCTTGCCGTCTTCGACGGGCCTGGCACTCCTCTGGTCTGCCAGTGTAGGCATAAGAAACAACAACAACATGTAAGTATTCCACGTTACCTAGGACTTCTTGGTTCGAAGAACCATGAAAGTAAACTATTTCTTTTATGTTAGGGAAAAACCAAAATCCTTGAAGCTTAGCGCATTTATAATGCACTAACAGCAATGACAACTAAGCAACAATGACGTTGAGAGAAATATAGACATTTTGTCAGTGATTTATTGGAACCATGTGGCTAGAAAAATCCAGTGTAATCTTTTTCTTACTGATGGGTTTTAATAGCACGGAATATGATTGTGTAATCAAACTCTCCCCTGCTTATATTTTCTTTGTTATCAAGGTATCATGGGGGAGGAGAACGGGAAATTACTTGTTGATCATGTAAAGAATCTGCAGAAATAGTATTTGGACAAGAAAAAAGACATTAAAATGTCTCAAAATTTACTATTGATCCATAATTTTATTTAAATTTAAATTATTTATTATTGGTATGAGTTTTTCAAAGTTCGTAATAGTACCCCCAAATTTAACGTAGAGATTGCGTAGTGGCATTTCTTTCCAAAAAGTTGTTTTATGAATAAATAAAAAGCTTTAAAATGATATTCTTTCGGTATGAAGGATTTTTTTTCACGTATTTTTTTTTCTTGAATTAATTGGAACATGAATTAACGGATTTTCATGAAAGTGCGTCATCACTACCTCACCAATATCATAATATTTTTAGATTATATCAGGAAATAATAAAGGAAAACTGTTTCGATTTTCCTTATAGGAAGCAAATAGTTTATTCGTGTATGATTGAGTTTTTTTTAAAGTTATAAGTAAAAAGTAACAGGTTCTGTGTCTATTATAGGAGAGGACAAAGAAGTAGAAAGAACGACCTACGCTCAGATATATGAAGAAGTAGAATCATACGCTGCAGCGTTTAGGAAATGTGGCTTAAAGAAAGGAGACGTGGTTATCTGTAAATTATTCAAATTTGTTTTAATCTTATTTCGTTCTCATTAATTTCCAGTACTTTATGTACGAATGTTTTTATTATTTAATTTTTTATAGTTATATTTATTTAAAAGATAAATTTCTCTGTTTTACATAATACTCCTAATATATAAAATACTTAATTGCATGAACATAGAGTGATTCGAAACTTTAGATAGGGGTATAGTTAAATAATTCAAAACCTCCACACCCTATGTTATTTAAATACTTCTGTTATGAACTGTGAAATAAAGCACCAAACACATATTTCATTAAAAAAGTATTTTTATTTGGTATAGATATTATAAATTAAACATACATAATATGATGCCGTAACAAAAAAAAAAAAAAAAAAAAAAAAACACTTTTTTTTTTAAAGGGGAGTTAGTACTTTTTAGACCTTGCGTTGCTCGCGAAAACATACTTTTTTCGATTCATCATAAATAATTGAGTTTTGTATATTGTAGTATAAAATTGATACAGTTTAAAGATAATTGTATGGCTTTTAAAAAACTGCAGTCATATTTGTAATTAAAAACATTTATTTTTATAAAATCTAGCAAAAATTATACACAATTTCTTCGTTTTGAAATTTACCTACTTAACTTTCCTACAAGATAACTTTTGAAAGATGCACTGTAAAACCCAAATGTTTGCACCAAATTGAAGCACATGAATGTCTTAATTCTATAAACAAAGGAATTTGTGATAGTTCAAGTAAAAATATTTATAAAAATTGAAAATTTTAAAATAAGTCAGCTTTGAAAATTTTTTAGTTATGTATGGATCCATAAATAAAAAACTATAGCTCTCATACACAAATCCATAGTTCAAGAAACTAAGATCTACTTTTAGAATAACCATACAAAATTTCTTAACTCTAAATGTATTAGTTTTTTTTTTAAACTTGAGGGAAAGTTAAGTGGGTAAATTTCAAAACAAAGAAATAATGTATAAGTTTTGCTATGTTTTATAAAAAAAAAAAAAATTTAAATTACAAATATGACTGCAGTTTTTTAAAAGCCATACAATTATCTTTAAACTGTATCAATTTTATACTACAATCTAAAAAACTCAATTATTTATGATGAATCGAAAAAAGTATGTTTTCGCGAGCAACGCAAGGTCTAAATGGTACTAACTCCCCTTAAGTAGATTTCAAATTTACACCAAACTAATAATTTTTCTGTATGTTGAAGAGGCATAGGATGGCTGATACGAAGAAGGACTCATCTTACATAAAATAGAACTAGGGACTACTTTCGCAATAACCTTGTTCAGGATTTTTCTTCCTTATAGTATACATAGTATACCATACCCACTCTCAATTCATAAAGAAGTTATGCTTCCTTAAATAATCGAGTAATTGAGACAGAAGTAGAATAAACTCTTTAAACTGTTACCCTGAAAAATTTATTTTAGGACATAGTATCCTATGTCAGGGATTCCCAACTCGTGGTACGCGTATCACTGGTGGTACGCGGCAACGTTTCAGGTGGTACGCAAGAGTGATACGAGCAAACCACATCTTCTACGAAGTTTGTTCGATTTTTTTTAGTGTGTACAACCACGTTATATTATTTCTTATGCCGTTTGTTACAAGTTACTTGTGTGAGAGTGGTTTTTCTGAACTTTTCTATATAAAAATAAATATATACAAACAAAGTAAGTGTTGAAGAGGACTTAAGAGTGAAGTTAAGCACCATTGCTCCTTATATTGATATTTTAATAAACGACAAACAACAAGCTTCGCACTTAAAATTGATTTTTGATTATATTAATTTTTGTTTGCTTAATTTGTACTAATTATTTAAAATTATTTGTTTTTAGACCTGTGAGTAAGAAATAGAACTAATTTTAAATAATCGTTTTATTTTTTCCTTTATTAAAACATCATTAATACGAAATACAAGTGCATTAATCATAAAATATGAAGCTTTCTTAGTATTTTAATTAAAATAAAACAAGCCATTGGGCACTTTTCTGACATTAGATATATGTTTCTAAACAAATATAAGACTGATGGTACGCCTAAAATTTCTAAAAATTTAAAGCGGTACGAAATTACTAAAAGGTTGGGAACCACTGTCCTATGTCATCGAGGTAGATACATAAACAACTCTTCCCAAGCCCAAAAAACACCAACAGAAAGAAATGCACAATCGTATATGTATATCATAGGAAATTAATTAACTTTACACTTGAAAAAATGCATAATCTTAATTATAACTTTATTTATAAAATCACAATAACAGAATCAGCACAGTTGCAAATCATTGGAGGTTGGAATACAAAGCTAGTAATGTAGGAGTAAATCAAAAATACATAAAAGAATTGTCCAAATTTGAATTTTTTTTACTATGGGTTCGACACGTATTTATAATAGTGAGATTATACGCGAATTTATTAGGTAGTTTTAAATTTAGCAATCTTGCCGTTGGGACTGATATTCATGTCAGTTACCATTTAATGAGGTAATGAAGAAAACAAACACACCAATGACACCAAGGGAATTTTAATCTATCCACGTAGATTAGTGTTCGCTTTAAATTCGTGATTTTTTAAAATAGATTTTTGTTGGTTTTAATAATGTTGGTTTTCACTCTCTGACGGTCACAAGATTTCCAAATGATATTCTCATGATATTTTATGAATTAATAAACACATCTTTATGATTAAAAGAATTCCAGAAATATTTTATTAGTCAAGTAGGTCAAAACTGGTTGTAAATAATACAAGGCAAAGACTGCAGGTTTCAGAACGGGCATATGTAAGCGGTCCCTTTGTTGAAAGAATAGATCTATTACATAACTTTCCAATGGATTTAGTTAGAGAAAGTTTGCTTTATATTTGGTGTGGTTATGTGTGCCGTAAGCCACTTACCTACATTTATTTACAAAATCTTAAATCTATTCTAATTCAATGACAATTTTAGGTTACATGTCAAACAGAAAGGAGCCCGTAGTTGCTATGATAGCTGCTACCACTATTGGAGCGATTTTCACGGGAGCGTTACCACTTTTAGGTCCAGAGGTGAATCTTTCCTTAATGTTGTTAATGCTTTTCAGCGACTTCTAATTAAATTATTATAAATTAGATATGTTACTTTACAAAACTCCTGACTATGAATTTACTTATTGCATTTTGTCCAGACTTTTCATAAAATTCACCTTCCACCACATCTTTTGGACTTACTTTTAATATATCTTTTAATATTATTGGTGACATCAGTTGCAATATTTTTCTGTTCTTATTTCAGTCTGTCTGCAACAGACTTCAGCAAGTGAATCCAAAGTTTTTAATAACTGTGGATCGATTCTTACAAGAAGGCAAGGAAATAGAAATGCTGCCGAAAGTTAAAGCTATCACTGAAGGTATTTATATTTGCAATTGCAGGATACTGAACTTTTGGTATAGATAATGAAAAAAAATACAAAAAAGTTTGAGACGATTCATCATGCAGATAAAATTTAAGTATAAGAGATGAATGACGATAGTATAATTCGAATAAACCAACACACTTTATAGACGATACTTGAAAACATTTCTGGAAAATGTGAAATATAGGTAATGGCTGGATCCCCAGAAAGAAGGGAACCATAGAGCCAGAATCACGTCTTTTTCGATGCAAACTTCTGCTCTCTCTGTTTAGAGTTTCATCTCCTCTCTCTATTCAATGGTATCTTCGAAGGTACCTAGTTACAGACTCCTTATCTTTCATCCATGTCTAAAGTTTTATTCAACTCTACCCTACCTACACGGAATTTTTTTACAAGAATTAACTCAGGAAAGACGGAAATTTACTTAATACTGTACCATATCGACAGTAAAAATAGATCATTTTCTTTTTTTAAATTCCTATATCAGCATAGCACGATATTTACTAGCTACAGTTGAAAAACGTATAGACGAGATCTTTCACCAATACAATACAGAAGCGAAAAATTAACGCAACTGTACACGTCTACGCTTACACCAGACTGCGCCGTCATCTCAAGAAGTTCGATCGCTAGACACAGCCTCCTGTTGACTTCATCTCTAGACGTATGTGCACAGTCAGACCGCGAGAGAGCGACCCTTATTAAGAGCTCTGTTCAGGACGACGGGACGTTACAATACATAAAAAGACGGATGGTTCATACCTACGTTCTTATAGATCACTGGATCAAATGAGGCAGATTATGCTAAGTAACAATTGATATAGTATAATTCAAATTAAAAAGTTATGCCACACTGGTCATATGTTTCTAGACGATGGGTTATGTGGGATAAGTTGTCAGACATTTCCAAACATTTAGAAAAATAAATACTTGGCAGAAGACAGACTACCAACCCAACAGTGTTCACTCTGTATGATCACAGCTGGGTAGGACAATATGACACTTGTAAACGTAAAGTAAAGGGAATAAAACAATATAAAACTTGTCTGAATGTCATTGGTAGGCAATAATTGTCCCCAAACTGGAAGAATTTGGCTGTGTCATTGCTATTTTTCATAGCGGTCAGCCTGGGTCCTCCCGTCCTTCCAGATAAATGGTCTTAAATCTCCGGTTTTATGGCAGACAGACCAAAATAATTAACTCCCCTAGTAGTTTAGCGTCGCGTCGAAAACTGTCTTTTAGAAGCCAATATCTGGTGCAAACTTGTTATTAGCTGTCACCACTTCTGGGCGAGGGAAATTTATTTTCTTTCTTGTATCTTCATTCCTCACCTTTTCATTACATACACTGGTGTCCAAAATTAAGGTCACAAATACGTTTTTCAAAATAATTCAAATTTGATACGAGAAAATTTAATAAAATTTTAATTTTATATATTTTGAAGAACGGGTAGCACTATGTTGGCCTCCTGTTTGGAATAAAGGGTGTCTGGCGTTAGTTTTGTAGATCAACGTGGAATTCGACCGTTTAAGCATCTGGGATTTTCTTATGCAGTGTTGGGAATATTGCGTTAAAACCCACAAGTTTGACTGTTTTCAATGATTGGTAGGACGATGAGTTCTCATCATCGTTTAGATGATTCAATGAGACGGACAGCCGATGGTAGGCTTGAAGCAGAGGTGGCTCGATGATTACAAATGGCACCAAATGGGGTATCCAGGTTGTGGAATCTATTACAAACAAGAGGTACTATCACCAGGAAACCCGGCCAAGGTCTACCAAGAGCGACGACACCAGCACAGGATCGCTGCTGCGCATTTAGTGCACTACAAAATAGGCAGACAACGGCTTCAGAGCTTTCTCGTGACCTTGCTGCTGCAAGGAAAATGATGATGGAAAAGAATTTCCAGGCAAACAGTATACAGACGTCTAGCAGAGAGGGTCCCTTACGCCAGGCGTCCAGTGGTGTGTCTCCCTTTGAGAGAATTACGCAGGAGAGCCCGATTGCCGTGGAGCCGAACACACCATTCTTGGACACACCAAAAATGGGGCTTGTTCTTTTCACTGATGAGTCAAGATTGAGCACAAAGAGTGATTCTCGCCGAGTCTTCATCTGGAGAGAACGTGGAGCTCGCTATCATTCTTCCAACGTAAGTGAAATCAACCAATTTGGCAGAGAAATCCTTGTCTGTGGCAGCATCATGTTGAGCAGTCGTACATCACTACACGTATGGGTGCATACGACTTTGATAGGGGTAGCGTTAATGCACAGCGCTATAGGGATGAGGTCCTGGAACCCTATGTGAGGTTGTACCAGGGTGCTGCGAGCCCGGACTTCCTTTTAATGGACGATAATGCGCAGCCACACAGAGCTCACACCGTTGAAGATTTTCTTAAAGAAGAGGATATTCGCCGTATGAACTGGCCTGCGAAGTCTCTGGATCTCAATCCAATAGAACAAGTTTGTGAGGCTTGTATAGCAGTGCACGTTGTCACACTCCATATTAGACGGACCTATCCTGAGATAAATGCATCATTATTTAACCTTTTTTTATATACCTGTATCTTAACTAATAATTCAACTCTTTTTCATATTGTTGTGTTTTTATATGCTTTCTCACATAATAATAAATCTCTGTGCCAAATTTCGTTGCAATAAACTGAATATTTCTCCAGTTTAAGGTATTTTATGTTTGTGATCTTAATTTTGGACTTCAGTGTAGTATTACATGTGTATTTTGTTTAGAGGAAATTATAAGCTTATAACATGATTTTCATAAAGTCCTTTAATTATTTTTACTGTTTTTTTAAATACGAAACCCACATATTATTTTCTTTCATCGATGCAATGTCTGTTATCTACAAAATATATATATATATATATATATATATATATATATATATATATATATATATATATATATATATATATATATATATATACACTCATTGCCATCAAAATTTGCGCACAAAGAAATAATTGTGGGGTCGCAACGAAACTTGGCATGAAGGTACATGTCGGCCGGATATGCAAATTATTAGAAACGCAGTGTGATTGCGCATTGCGTAATGCCACTAGATGGCGTTGAACGTAGTTCTCCTTGGACTATAAAACAGGTTAGCAGAGCTTGTTTGAGTGTACATAATCTTTGCAGTCGTCAGAGTTCGAGAGGGGAAGAAATCATCGGGATGATGGAAGCTGGGTCGCCGTAGGCAAGTAGGCCGTTCTGATTTTACTGTGAGCAGGTATTGGGACCAGTGGACAGAAGAGACTTCATTTACACGGCTACCAGGCTCAGAACCCCTCTACAAACCAGTCGTCGAGAAGACCGTCACGTCATACGAAACGCACGCGTAAAGACAACTGCCTCATTGTACGCTATCCAGACACAGGCAGCACCTTCACTACGGGCCCCTGTGTCTTCCCGAACCATCGCAAGGCGCCTGGCTGAAGGACATCTCGTATCGCGGCGCCTATTACGTGTGCTGCCAATGACACCCACCCACCTACGCCTCCGTTTGGAGTGGTGTCGCGCACGACGGGATTATACTGTAACAGAATGGAACCAGGTCGTCTTCAGCGACGAATCTAGATTCAATTTGAGCAGTGATGACAATCGTGTTCGTGTGTGGAGGCCCCGTGGTGAACGCCTCAATCCTTCCTTCGCTATACAGCGACACACCGCTCCCACAGCTGGTGTGATGGTATGGGGTGCCATTGCTTACGATACACGGTCACCCCTAATATTGATCCATGGCACAATGACAACTCAGCGGTACGTCCATGACATCCTTTAGTCACATGCGATGCCACTCATGGCAGGGCTCCCAGGAGCCATTTTTCAACAAGACAATGTTCGGCCACACACAGAAAGGATGTCACAAGACTGCCTCCGCTACATTACCACCCTTCCCTGGCCTGCTCGATCCCCAGATTTTTCACCAATCGAGCCTATCTGTGATCTTTTGGGACGTTAAGTTGGACCCCTACACGTTTGGTCGAACTAGAGGTGCTTTTCCAGCAACTGTGGAACGAGATGTCTCAGGACATCATACGGAACTTGTATGCCTCAATACCAGCTCGTATCGTATCGTGCATTCGCGCTATAGGGGGTCCAACAGAGTACTAAAACTTCCGTCCATTTGTACTTTTTTCTGCAATAAATGATCCTTTTTCTTTGATTTTCTAATCACTTACTTATATCAAAGTAGTACTTATATGTGTAAAATTTCGTTTCATGTTGACGTTTCTTTCTTTTTACGCAAATTTTTATGGCAATGAGTGTTTATATATGTATTAAAAAGCTGCCGCCGCTGTCACAGGATTGAAAAGTGGCTGTTTTCCTCGATTTTTAGACGGATTCCCGAGAAAGTACGAATTAGGAATTAGGAAATTATCATGGTTTGTTCAAAAAAGTTACCGCCGCCACTGCCGCAGGATTGAAAACTGGTTGTTTTCGCTCGATTTTTAGACGGTTTCCCCAGAAAGTATGGATTAGAAATTGCGAAATTAACAATGTTTGTTCAAAATTGCACAGGGAACACGCTGAAGAAGATCTTTACCGATGCGGCTATTAGTTTAGGGCTATTATTAAGTGTCAAAGATGAAAAAACAAAATTTGTAACGCGAGTGAGCAAAAGACGTCCAAATTTTTCTTCAACTGTGAGTTTTTTTTTAGTATACCTCTAAATGTAAATTTTTGCAGTTCATCCAGTTTTTTGTTGGAAATTTTAATTTGGTTTCTGATAATATTATTTTTTTAATTTGGGAAAAATCGGGACATTTTCGTTGTTGTTTTTTTAATTGTCATATCTATATTTTACTACTATTAGTTTTTAAATTGGAAAACATCGCAGAAAATCTCGGAATGTACTCTTACTTGCGGTGCAATTATTTTTGAAATTGGTTAATAAATAAATTCGTTGCGATCAAAATTTGGGCTTGCAAATTTCGTACTTTTAAGAACTCGGAGCGATTGCGTTCATACTTCTTCACGGAAATAAAGGTTACATTTCATTTTCTGATTAACGGGTTTGTGCCAGATGCTCTTAAAACTCGCTGCGACGTCATGCTCGTTATTTTTTTTTGCTCGATTCTCAAACGGTTTGTCGATTAAGTACAGATCAGAAAATTACGAGATTAACATGGTTTTTCAATATTGTACAGGGAACAAGATGGAGATGGTTTTTTATTGATGCGGCTATTAGTTTAGGGTGCATTAAGTGTTAAAGTAAAGGAAAAGCGAATTCACTTGCGAAAGGAGTGTTGAGAATACGTAGCAATCACCGAAGATTGACGAGCGTCAGCGATCAGAGGGCGGATCCCTCGCTGTGACTTCATGGACCGGAAAGTTAAATCCGGATTATACGAATTAATCGCAGTCGCAGGAAATTGACTCTGCAAAAGTAGTGTTGGTTTTCGAATATTAATAACACTGTTACGAAAATATTTTGAATTCGAATGAATCTTTGATAATTATAAATCATCTTCTGCTGTCACGAAAATGTAGACTATCTTGCAAAGATAGTCTAATGTGAAATATTTTAGAAATACCGGTATTCTTTTACATGGTTTGATTAAAATAAGTTCGATAAGGATTATTAAGAAGTTTTTGGTAGGAATAGTCTTGATAAGCTGAGGTTTCGACTTCGGCTTATTGTCCATTTTTCTAAATGGACAGTTTTCTTTTCGAATAAAAAAATTTTTACTGTTGCATCATACTTTTGTTTGTATTGTTTTGTACTGTAATAATTTATTTAATGGATTTATTGTAATGGAATTATTTAATGGATTTATTGTAATGGAATTATTTAATGGATTTATTGTAATGGAATTATTTAATGGATTTATTGTAATGTAATTATTTAATGGATTTATTGTAATGGAATTATTTAATGGATTTATTGTAATGGAATTATTTAATGGATTTATTTAATGGATTTATTGTAATGGAATTATTTAATGGATTTATTGTAATGGAATTATTAAATTAGATATTTTTTCAAATAACCTTAAAAATTTCAACTTTTATCACAGAACATTATTTTTTCCAGTTTTACTTACTCTAGAAAAAGTAATTATTGTGCCATCCAGAGGAAAACCAAATTTGCCAGATATTAGTGGTATCAAAAACAGGTAATGTATCACTTATTTTAACATATATTCTCTAGTTTTGAAGAGTAAGTAACAAAAATTTCTCCGATCAAATCCAACAAAAATTTATTCTTTACCCAAAGAGGGCTGAATGTATCGTGTAAATTAATATAATTTAATTGGCAAATTGAGTCTTTTAGAACTGGTATAAATATGGAAGACAAGATCTCATACCAAGTACTCATTACTACTATATGATGCTTGATAAGAGGCTTTTTATGTAACCTAAAGAATTAATCGTTAAAAGTTGAAAGGAATAAAAAATTAAAAAATAGTTTTTTTTACCTGTAGTGTGTGTGTTTGTGTGTGTGTGAGAGAGAGAGGGAGAGAGAGAGAGCCACTTAATAACTCTATACCTTGAACATAATTAATGCAAATTATATATTTACATTACACACACAGAACAATAAGTTTTTATGAACAAATACAATTTTGGAATTTAATTTAAATATATCCACCTATCATTCCAGAGAGAGAGAGAGATAAAGAGAGAAATACAGTGAGAAAGAGAGAGAAACTTTATTCCCTACATTTCTAACTACTCTATAATCGACAATAACGCTTGCATCATCTATGTCTAACATTTAAAGACTATCAAATTGCAATCATTTCATTACCAGTTAAGTATGCACTTTGATACCACGTTAAGTTTATACTTTATTACCATTTTAAGACTGTACAGATATACCACCTAAGCATACCACCTCAAATATGTATTAGAATTTTTTTGTTTTGAAGCAATAGAGGTAGATAGAAGTGAGAAGCTTTTTCACTGTGGCGTAGTAAAGTAGAGTGGGTGTAGCAGGCAATCATTAAAGAATGCATACAAATTTTCCTTAGTTTAGTAATATGAAATGGTGTTTTACAATAATATTCATTTCAGAAATAAGTTTTATATGGTTTGCTAAAATCCTCTCGGACTCATTTCATTGTTTAAGATAGTCATCTCTCTCTTTCATTACAAGCAACGCAATAATCTATGCAAACAGAGGACTGTAAAATCAACATCAGGTTTACGGATTCTTTGAATTCGAAAAATATAGCCGGTAATATAAAATCTTCACGAATGTAAACAACAGGTTTTTAAAGGATCTAAGAGATGGCAAAGCCATCGTCTGTCCAATTTTGTTTGTTCATTTGTATTCTACTGCGTGAATGAGCAGAAAAATGGGAGACCAGTACACCCGTATTTTACTTCGGAGAGGTTCTCCACTACTCTCCCTTTTAAGACCGATCTCCGCTGCAACCCTACCCCACGCAAAACAATAACGGTTCTGTGTTTTCTCCATCACTGAGGACTGTTTTCTCCTTGAGAGATTCCCAGACATGTTAAGACACCCCCAAAATGTATGGGTGCAGCTGACTATTTTTGTCCCGGTTGAAGAGGTGGTTTTGCATTATTATCTACTGTTACAAGCATAAACAATGCTTAATATTTAGTCTATCTTTCTCAGTTGCTTTTTGGATGAGTTCTTGGATGCTGGACGGGAAAAAGATGGTACTTTTCCACCTTTGCAATTCGAACAGGTTCCACCCTGTCATCCCGTATTCATTTGCTTCACATCTGGAACCTCAGGATTACCCAAACCCTTATTACATGGTTTCGGGGTGAGTAATTCTTGACACATTCTTATAATTTTGTTTTATAATCTCGTACAATAATATAACGCGTGACCAACCGAGAAAAGAGAATATATTACATTGTTACAAGTTAAACATTGCGCGAATTCGGAATATTTTTTTTTAATCAGAAACCAACAACCTAATCTTGTACTTAAGCATGTTGTCTCTTCTAGTGTATTGTCGTCGATGGTGTCTAGTTAAAGATAACTGAGCGCTACCATAAAGGTAATAATCAATAGAATTTTAGCGATGGTCCGAGGACTCCGTTGGTTGAGGCAGCAAGTCCTCCTCAGTTGTCTCACTCTCTCGAAATCTCTTGTTGTTTGGCCAAAATCTTGTATGAATTGCTGGTTAAAGACTGGAGCTACAGGTTGAGTCGTTTACCCTTTACCACTACAGTCCAGTTTGGTCAACCTTCCACTCGCTTCATCTCCCCTTCGTTTTGGCAAGGCTGGAGACCCCCTCTTCACTACGACTCTTGCCAATCCAGTGGGAATGTTGAAGTTTTGTTCACTTATAGGAACGAATTACCGACACAATTCAAGAAGAATGGGACCACTGTCTATCATAGCATTATATAAATATCAAGCTTTGAAAACTGGTGTAAAATATGCTCACTTTTAAAAATTGTTTAATTTCAATGGAGCAATTAAATTATAAGTATTATTAAACCAATGGCGCATTAAAAAGTTTTATGATACACACACACACTCACAAGGTGTCTGTAATAAAAGTTCTCTTATTCTGAACAGTAAGTATACTTATCACAATTTCACCAAATTTTCAATATCTTCACTATCTTGCATGACAGACAATCGCACTGCATTTCTCTTCATGGATGGAAAGATATTCATCCACATAGTAAAAGTTCATTTATTCTGAGCAGTAAATATTTTTATCACAGTGTCACCCAATTTTCAGTATCTTGACTATCTTGCATGACAGACATTCACACTGCATTTCTCTTCATGGATGGAAAGATTTTCATCCACATAATAAAAGTTTATTTATTCTGAGCAGTAAGTATTTTTATCACAATGTCACCACATTTTCAGTATCTTGACTATCTTGCATGACAGACATTTTCACTACATTTCCCTCCATGAATAGAAACATTTTCAACCACATGGTGCAGATAACATGCATAATTGTCATGTTTGGGATAAAGAAAATCTCAATTCAGGCCTGGAAATTCCTTTACTCTCCCCCAAATTGACAGTTTCGTGTGACTTAATCAACAATCCTTAGTGAAGATATATTTTCTTGTAGCTGCGACATGTGCCATTACATGATTCGATACTAGCAAAAGATATTGTTCATTGCATGCTACCATGATATTTTGGAAAGCGACAGATAGTAGTAAACATATTGAGCATTGCTTTGAATTTATCTGTACACAATTCGCCTTGGTAAACTGTATTGAAATTACTGTATTGAAATGGTCAAATAAAATTATAAAACACCCCTGAAGGTCACCTATTGTAATAATTTTTTCCTTGAGTTTGTTTCCCATGACGCCATTAAGACGTATTGAAAATGTGGATATACAACTTTTCAGCAGACTGCTTTGATAAAGAGAACTTTAATTTGAGACACCCTACCTATCAAAAATATTTTATAAAACAGAAAGTTGTAATTTTATATTCCAAGTACGTTTATAAAATAAAGACACTATATACAAAACAATCTTAAGGATAGAACTGAAACTATGAACAATTATGTTTACAGAGTGTTTTGTTCTGTAGGCTCTGATGTCCGTAGTGAAAGATTTTGGTATTCATTTGAATTCAAATAGGGAATCAGTATGGTTATCGAAGTCACCGGTAAGTTACAGTTTTATAAACATTTTTCATAAAATTCGTAGTATTTAGTCACAGTAAAAAAAGTTCCTTTTTTTATTGACCTTGTTGAAAGGATGTATGTACCTGTAGTCAACTCATCTCAGCATAACTGATAATTTTTAATATTTGCGAGTACATTTCGTAGTGAACCATAAGTATTAAATAGTGAACTTGTTAGATGCTATGTTTGACGAATAGAATTCATCACTCTACCATAGCGGGAAGTCAGTCTAGCAAACAAATCTGAACAGGAATAAAATAAACCGTTGTGTTGCTCCAGTGCAACACAAATTATGTTACCTACCTACATCCACAGAGATTAACTTATTAAAATTTTTCATTTATGTACTCCTAACATTTATGTTTACTGCTTCAAATGTTCAATTCTTTTATACAGGGTGTCCATAAAAGAATGTCCCAATTTCAATGGTATATTATAACAGTTTATTTTAGAGTATTTGCAGCAAATCATGTATAAAATTGAAAGTAAACTCACCTAGTTTTTCTTATAAATGTTCAATATGTTTATCTTAAGTTACACGGCACACATCCAACCTAAAGTAGAATTCTTCCCACACTTTGGTCAACAAGTCGGGAGCAATAGCCTCTTCAATTCTGTGTCTCAACTCTGGCAAATAATTAGGTAGCGGCGGAACGTAGACACGATATTTTATAAATTCCCAAAGGAAAAGATCGCATGGCGTTATATCAGGTGAACGTGGAGGCCAGCGAAAAAGAGCTCTGACGTCTCGACCATTACGACCAATCCAACGGTTAGGAACTTCGACGTTCAACCACTCTCGTACAAGATTCCAATGGGGAGGAGCTCCTTCCTGTTGTCAAATACAGTTTACAGGTTCACCCTCTACTAATTGGGTAAAGAGCCATTTTTTCAACATATCCAGATCAGACTCCCTTGTTTACGGTAAGAATTGGACTTTAGGTTGGATGTGTGCCGTGTAACTAAAGGTGCACGTATTGAACATTTGTAAGAAAAACTAGGTGAGTTTACCTTCAAATTGATATAGGATTTGTTGTAAATAGTCTAAATTAAAATGTTATAATATTTATATATATTGCCATTGTACCATTGAAACTGGGACATTGTTTTATGGACACCCTATATTTAAACATTGCTTTTAGTAAAATTGTCCGATGTTCTCTGAAGATTTTTTTATTGGCCGTTTATATTTGTGTTCCTGCGAGTTGAGTTGCAAGGCACTGGTTTGCACTAATGATGCGACACCGACATTAAAACATCGATGTTGATAAAACATCGCCCCAAAAACATAGATGTTTTTAAAATTCAGTGTATTTAAACTTTAACCCCCATTTCTTAAAACTGGTTTAGCATCTAGTGATCCGACATCGACATCAAAACATCGTTGTTAAAAACTAAAACATCGATGTTGATAATACAGGGTAGAGTACGGTAATCTGCTGATTTGGGAATGAAATAAAAAAAAATAATGAACACTTAGAAACGTACATTTTTATTTTTCTCATATTGAACAATAATGGAAATTTCTAATTACATGGTTTTAAACAGTGTATCTGGCAAATGTCTACCTTCCCAATCCACACACTGGTGCAGTCGTTTTCTGAATTTCTCATGCATTCTTTCAAGCATGTTTTCTGGTATTCTTGCAATTTCAGCCTCAATATTGTTCTGTAGGTCTTCCAGGGTGTTGGGAAGGTTGAAATACACCTTTGACTTCAGGTAACCCCAAAGAAAACAATCGCATGGGGCTATGTCCGGTAAGAGTGCGGGACAGTTGAGATCCCACATCCGACAGATAAGTCTTCCAGGAAATGTTTGCTTCAAAAAATTCATGGTAATGCCCGCTGTGTGTGCAGTGGCACCGTCTTGTTGAAACCAGGTATCCTGTAATTGCATTGCCTCGAAAGCCGACTGGAAAAACTCTTGCAGCATAGTTAAGTAACGATCCGAATTCACAGTTACAGCACGACGATTTTCCTGAAAAAAGTAAGGGCCAATGATGCCTACTTGTGATATGGCGCACCACACTGTGACGCGGTCTGAGTGCAGGGGTCTCTGGTGAATTTCCCTGGGGTTCGTTTTGCTCCAGTACCGCATATTCTGTTTGTTTACACTCCCACTGAGGTGAAAATGTGCCACATCAGAAAAGAACACATTTGTGTCACGGGGTATGGTTGCAAGCATGTCTTCACAAGATGTTCTTCGTGTTACATAATCCCGTACTGACAATTGCTGGACCACGCACATTTTAAACTGGTGAAAATTCAGTTCATTATGAAGAATCCGGTGGAGAGAACGTCTTGAAATGCCAAGAGCAAGTGCTTGTTTCCGAGATTGCAGTAATGCTGCTCTAACTCGTTCGACATTTTGGGATGTTGTAACGCTTCTCTCAGGTTCTCTTCGTACAGATGACACATCACCTGTTGTTCTGAATGCATTTACCCAATTTACAATTGATTGCCGTCCAGAAACACGAGCGCGTGGGGGAACTGCAAATGGCAAACGAAAAGCACGCTGCACTGCAACGATCGAGTGGGAATTCGAGAAATACACTTCGACACAAAATGAGCGCTCCTCACGTGTCCACTGCATTATGGCAACTGAAGAGCAGATGGATACAAACCTCCCATCGGTAACTATAAACCACGCCCACTCTCCCCTCTCTTCGACCAACAGCGCCGCCACAGCGTGAATTCTAAAAAAGCAATTTACTGGCGCTCCAATTTGTACATCACCCCCAAACCATCGACGTTTTTAAAATTCGGTGTATTTAAATTTTTTCCCCATTTCTTAAAACTGGTTTAGCAACTAGTGATGCGACATCGGCTCCAATACACCGATGTTTTGAAAACATCAACATCTAGTTTGCACAAGACGTATAATGCACTTAAGATGGCTTTGTGCTTAAGCGGTTTTTTTGAGAATTGCAAAAAACATTGTCGTTTATTCCCATTGTAACAACAGTTGTTTTTCTTCTTAGGTAGGTTGGGCATCATGGAACATGTATGCATCACTGCTTTTCTTGGGAGAAGCGATAGTACTCTTTGAAAGTTGTCCTTATTATTTATCTCCAACTTATTTCTGGGACTTTGTGGAAGAACTCAAACTGTCGCATTTGGTCTTGGCTCCCAGCGTCATTGATGAATTCCAGAAACGAGGATACGTGCCATGTGAGTTGTTTTTTAACTCACTTTATAAAGGTTAAATTTCACTTTAAAATAGTCATCTCACGGTGATTATAATAATTCATTCAATTTTTATGTAAGCTGGTGTGCAAAACTTAACTCTCCAAGTGTTAAGATGAGATAATCTTGTATAAGGTCAGGCAAATTTTGCAAAGGACGAGATATCTCGTCGAGACAAAGCATTCTTGTTAATCCAAAGGGAATAAAGTTTCAAGTAGTAAAAGCACATTTTCCCAGTTTGGAACAGGTTTCTGCAACAGACGCTGGACATTCAAGGGCAGTTTTCGACTCGAAGATAAATAGATAGGGTGTTAAAGAACGTTATTTTGTTATAGGTTACAACCTTAAAATGAAACAAGATAGTCTATGACAGCTAGCACCATTGACAATGAGGATTATTTGTACCTTTGGGGATACTTATCTAGTTATAATCCCCCCCCCCCATTACATCTATTACAGTAGTATCATAAGATTTAATTAACGTCGTACTATAGCAACATAACGGGCTATTGACGACACATATATTACAAGAATTCACGTATAGAGTAACGCAGGTTTAATCACTAGAGTTTCAAACCATATTAGTGTTAGTAATAAGCAAAGCGATCTGGGAAATGGACAGTTTTGCCAGATTTAGTAATTAAGGTGCAACCAAAGTCATGGGTTCTGCTAACGGTGGGGACGCAGGTGCATTGTCCACTACGAAGGTCAGTTTCAATCTGTCTATTGAAATGTTCAAATTTTACCTCTGAAAAGCAGTTTAAAATACTTGCTAGAGCGTTCCAAATTTGGAAAAGATTTATCATATAGCGGTTGTATTGCTTTCCGCAACCCGTTTATGCATTTAAACACATGTGTACAAGTTTTGAAGTCTTGCGAAACAAACGGTTTCGCTATAGGATGAGACCTAGTCGGTGCTGGTTGGAAGCCGTGAAATATATCTCGTAGTCGCTGAATTAATTCATCTAGACTTTTGATGAAGGTTGGGCGGTCGAAAAAAATCTCCGTGTAGACTTAGCGTAGAACCAGACACCAGCTCTTCTGGAAAAGCCTTTTTATCTGCTTTTAGTGCTGCTCGAAAACCCAACAGTATCATAGGTAGCACTTCAGTTCACTTTTCAGTGCGTTTAGCCTTCACGGCACATTTTAGAGGTATGTGCCAATTCTCGATTAGTCCGTTGCTTTGTGGATGATACGGTGAAGCTCGATACTTTTCGGTACCTAGGAGTTGATCAAGTGGTCTAAAAAGTTCAGAATCGAACTGCCTGATTTAGTCTGTGATGATTTTCTCGTGGCATCCAAACCGCGCAATACATTCTCCTAGGAGAGTGCGGGCAACAGCCTTAAGCCTTACACACTGAAAAGTGAACTGTAGTGCTACCTATGATTCTGTTGTGTTTTCGAACAACACTAAAAGCAGGTATAAAGGCTTCTCCTGTAGAGCTGGTATTTGGCTCTAAGCTACGACAGCCCGAAGAAATTTTTAACCATACAACCTTCTTAAAAGTCCAGAAGAATTAATTCGGTTACTTCCAGATATTTTCCCCGACTTCCAACCAGCACCGACTAGGTCTCATTATGCAGTAAAACCGTTTGTTTCGCAAGACTTCAAAACATGTACGCATGTATTTAACGCATGGACGGGTTGTGGAAAGCATTTCAACCACTATATGATGAATCTTTACCAGTTATGGAACACTCTACCAAGTATTTTAAACTCTTTTGAGGTAAAACATTTCACTAGACACATTGAAATAAGCCTTCGTAGCGGACAATGCTCCTGTGGTCTTTTCTAATAACAAGAGGCCATCACTAGGCCTCTACGAATTAGCTAAATTTATTAGATCTTAATGGACAAGATATGTCGTCATTAGAAGAATTAACCATTTTGATCTTGTCGTCATAAAAAGTCAGCACTATCTTGATGACGATGTGTCTCGTCAGGTGGTAAATTGGTCTGATCGTGATGTACGAGATCTGTGTTCAAAACCACTTGGAAGGGGGGGGGGGTTAAGTATTGCACTCCACTGTATTATGTGTTTCTGATTTCTTAAAGACATTTTGAAATTCTAGGCTTAAGAGGATTGGTCTCAAACTCGAGGTCCAGTAAGCAGTCAGATTAAACATTCAAATTTACCATTTTTAAGTTTAGTGAAATTAAACATTATGTAAACATAGTACTGCTTATGGAAAGACTGGTAAATAGTTAGATGACCTTAGGAGAAGGATTTCTAAAAGGGTACTTACACTACTTGCGCATTTCTCTGCGCAATTGAAAGTTGCATTGACCTAAAGCAAACCCAACAAGGTAGGATTTCGACATATTGCGGAGAGAGCCTCACCGTCCTCGAAGCGCTTTCGCATACGGTCGAAACATCTTGTCAGACACGGACATCATTTATCTACAAGAGGCTATACTTATATTTTGTATGTTTCTTATAGCTCTGAAATCATAAGAAATTTTACATTTATTCAAACTCTATTCAATCGTCACCATGCTCTCGTGCAAGATTGTTGTTGTCCAATATTAATTGTGGCGAAGGGCAGTAACTTTTGAATGACACCACTTACACATTTCTCACTCCATGCAATCCAAACTTACACCTACCCCAAACTCTCCCAGCACCGTATAATTTCGACATATACTGGACCTCTCTGTGCGCTTAGTGAGCAAGCGCTCTCTATCCCAAGGTCATATAATGTACAGACATTTTTTATTAATACGGCGCTTATATTCATCTATTGGATGCTTCTTCTACTTCTGATTTTGTAAGACAAAACACTTGTAACGCTAGACTGCATGCATGCCCTCAATAGTGTTCATATTTGAAAGACGTATTCACGTCAATAACCACAAACCCCATCTACCTCTCCACCTTCTTAGCATCCGCAAAAGGTCCTGTACTGCCATTGCCTTTGAAAGATTCAAGACCGCACCAGACGGCTCTGGCAAGATATAGAAGCGGGCACACAAGAGATATGACTTGAAATACGTATTCACGTCAAAAAATACAAACCCTATCTGTACCTCTGCAACTTCTTAGCAACCGCAAAAGGTTCTGCACTGCCATTGCCTTTGAAAGATTCAAGACCGCACCAGACGGCTCTGGCAAGATATAGAAGCGGGCACGCAAGAGATGTGACTTTCGTTAGACAGGTTGTTACACACAGCCATGCAGAGAAAATGCCGCGCCATGAAGATATAAATGGTGCCATGTGAACTGCAGAGTGGATGCACATGTGCAAGTTATGCAAATGATTGAAATTTCTGAACAATCACCCGAATCGTGCACGTGTTATAAGCAGACAACCAACACGTTAAACCATCATTCAAGACTTCTTCATGGTGTAGCGTCTGGTGTCATGGTACAGAAATAACACTCGTGGAACTTGATATCGCACAAGACTTATTAGTATCGTTATATGCAAGTCTATGCCACATAGGATATACGCCTACCTGCCAATATTGGCTACAAGTAGGACGGACGTCCTAAATCTGACCGGTATGGTCGTCTGGTAGCACATGACTCTATGTCTACTGAAAAGGATCTGCGCCTATCTGTTGATAACGGCGAAGTCTGCCTCCGCTTGAGACTTCAGGGCTTGCGCTTCCGAACAGGTTGTCGGATGAAGTGACCAACTCGACCGGAATTCAAGTTGAAGTCCCCGATCTTTGATTTGACCTTTCGTCTTCGTGTGAGGACACCGCAAATCTTTGTTTTACCACCATGTCCGATGACACGCTGGAACCTTCTCTGTTGAATGTAAACAATGGCGGGTCGATCCTAGGCAGGGAAGCACGTCGGCACTCAGATTTACTATCTTACGCGTTTATGGATGACTGTCTCAACCGTTCTGAAGGGCTATTAGCAGCCACTTCGGTGTCCAAGCTCCAGGAAGGGAATGTGGGGGGTCGAATGATGTCACAATGGCTGCGATAGGTGTTTTGCTGTTTCTGTGTCTTGGAGTACGAACAAGGATTGTTTATGTTTTTAAGACGCTGTAGTGTAAAATTTCCGCAATAGGATTAGTTTACGAGAGGTTTAATTTTTTGTTTTTGCCTCGCCGGTTGATCCTTGCGCTGTATTACGGAAGAAATGCCTCTGGGCTTGGAGACGAACGTTGAAGCGCACCGATCGTTGCATATGACGTCATTCCTTAGCACCCATGATCCACGAGTGGCGACCTTTTTTGCGAATAATACACGTAGGTTTTGGTACTCCAATATCAACAAGGATAGTAATGCACGTATTGGCTACGGCACGTTTGTTTTCTAGCCGTCCGTTACGAAACCTTAATTCCCTTAAACCCTTATAAGGCTTTTGATTGTTGTCATTGCCTAGAATGGGGTCTTAACAGAGCTGTGTGGGGTGCATAATTTAACAGTGTAGTGATGAATTCCGTTCCTGTCTCACCAGTGGTTCTCACCAGTGTCTCCTGTCTCACAGTGACCTTGTGAGAGTCTGGAGGCGACCTGGTCATCGAACGGATTCCTCTGCGTTTTGGTGTAGCACACAGCCCGTTGTAGTGGAGTCATGGTTTGGGTGTTAACAGTGCCAACATCCGTTCGCGTTTAATAATACGAATTACGGATGCATTAACGGCATGCCGATGAGAAGTGATCTGTGGCGTCGCTGTCATATATGTAGGGCAACCTAAACTCAGTTTTTTATTTAACGGGATGATTTCCTACCGCACACAGCTCATATCAGCTTAAATGCTTTGCAAATGTGTGCAGATGCTTCCTTGGCGAGCTCTATTCCCCGATCACTCGCCAATCGCGAATCTGTGGGACAGGATTGGACATCGGTTGAATAAACTTTATCCTCAAAAATAAAGATGAACTGAAGCTAGTATCAATACAATAGGGTTCATAGTATTCGAGGACATTGTTCAATGCCACGTCGGGTTCAGCAATGTATCGCCCAAAATGAACTTTCCATTTTCGCTTTAGTCCTCCTGTGCTTAGGACACTGCAGCATTGTCTGTATGTGAAAAATAAATAATTTGTTCTTCACCTGTTTGCTTATCTATGATTTCACCTGTTTTCCTATCTATATAGTTTCGTAGGTTTTTGTGCATTCCTTCATAGTGTGGCATGTTTTCTGTCACACAGGTAATATACACTGAAGAGGCAAAACATTATGATCACCTACTCAATAACGCGTTGCGCCTACTTTGGCCTAAAAAATAACTGCAACTCGCCTAGGCATAGATGCCACAAGTTCTTGGTACATGATTGGAGACAAAGCAGACGGCGTACACTGACACGACCATCGACGAGATGAATGAGAAATCGGGATAAATCTGACCAGGCAACTCTCTTCCACTCATCCAAGTATCGATATTCCTGGGCCCACTGTAAGCGTAGTTGACGATGACGCTTGGTCACAGAAGCGCACGAGTGGGACGTCTGCTGCACAGTCCCATATCCAACAGTGTCCGCTGAACTATCTGTTCCAAAGCACTTGCGCTTGGACCTGCATTGTGTTGGGCTGTCAGCTAAACCACTGTCTCGCGCCGATTTTGCTTTACCTAGCGGGACAGTCTCCGACGTCCTTTCTCTTTGATGACGCGCGGAAGACCAACACCTTAGCGTCTACTGCTGGTATAACCATTATTTATCCATTTTACATGAATACTAAGAACGGCAGATCGTGAACAACCTACCAGTCGTGCAGTTTCGGTGATACTCGTTACGAGGTTTGTTTCGGGCCATTACGATCTGCCGTTTATCAAATTCGCTTAGATCAGCAGCTTTTCCTATCACTCGCAAAAGTAAGTGCAAGAATGATTACTTACCTACTCCAGCAGCAGTTAAATACTATTCTCACTTAATCACGTGCCCTCCGCGTCATACAGACGAGTTCATTGAAAAATGTGGGGATGGTCATAATGTTTCGGCTCGTCAGTGTAGACATATGACATGTTATTAAAAGAAACAAATTGTTTATTTTGTTGAAATATACAGCTTAGCAGCGTGGAAATACGTTTTTTCTTGTGAAAGTGTTGGTGAAGCCTCAAAGCTACGACTTTATCGATGAAAATGTGTGAAAGGAAATTGGTGGTTTGTATGGTAACTATAAAATCCTTCTTTTATTAACAATCCTCATCTGGATAAGAAATGAATATACCGATGGGATAAAATATTTAATTCCCCAAAAATAGAATATATCTAAATTAATTGCTGGTAGAACAAGGGACTGAGTTTGAGACCACTGATATGGAAATGTATGCTTGTTATTAAAAGAAAATAAACTCTTTGTTTAGTGGAAAGACACAGTTTAGCAGCGTTGAAATACTTAAGTTCTGGTGGAAGTGTTGTGAAGCCTCATAACTACGATTTTATTTACGAAAACGTCGGAGCGAATACCACATTTTGCTCTTCATATGGTAACTATCTAATATAACTCTTATACCACTTCTTAATTTATGACGTAACTCATTTACGATGCAATTAAATAATTTAATTTATGATTATACACTCATTGCCATAAAAATTTGCTCACCAAGAAAAAGTCGTCAAAATGAAACGAAATTTTACACATGTAAGTACTACTTTGATATAAGGAAGTGATTATAAAATAAAGAAAAAGGATCATTTATTGCAGAAAAAAGTACAAATGAACGGAAGTTTTATTACCCTGTTGGACCCCCTCTAGCGCGAATGAACGATTCGATACGACAGGCCATTGAGGCATACAAGTTCCGTATGATGTCCTGAGACATCTCGTTCCACAGTTGCTGAAAACGCGCCACTAGTTCGACTAAACTCGTAGGGGGTGTCCATCATGCCGTCCCAAATGATCACAGATATGCTCGATTGGGGACAAATCTGGGGATCGAGCATATCGGAAGGGTGGTAATGTGGTGGAGGCAGTCTTGTGACATCCTTGCTGTGTGTGGCCGAGCATTGTCTTGTTGAAAAATGGCTCCTGAGAGCCCTACCATTAGTGGCATCACATGTGGCTGAAGGATGTCATGGACGTACCGCTGGGCTGTCATTGTGTCATGGATCAATATTAGGGGTGACCGTGTATCGTAAGCAATGGCACCCCATACCATCACATCAGCTGTGGGAGCGGTATGAAGATGTAAAGCGAAGGCAGGATTAAGGCATTCACCATGGGGCCTCCACATACGAACACGATTGTCATCACTGCTCAAATTGAATCTAGATTCGTCGCTGAAGACGACCTGGTTCCATTCCGTTGCAGTCCAAACGAAGACGTCGGTGGGTGGGTGTCATTGGCAGCACACGCGATACCAGATATCCTTCAGCCAGGCACCTTGCGATGGTTCGGGAAGACACACGGGCCCGTAGTGAAGGTGCTGCCTGTGTCTGTATAGCGGCCAATGAGGCAGTTGGCTCTACGCGTGCGTTTCGTATGATTTGACGGTCTTCTCGACAACTGGTCTATCGAGGGCGTCCTGAGCCTTGTCGCCGTGTAAATGACGTCTCTTCTTTCCACTGGTCAAAACAACTCCTCACAGTAAAATCAGAACGGCCTGTTGTTGGGAACGGACGTTGAACAACGGAACGTTGTCGAGCTATTCGCCGAGCTGACCACCCAGCTTCCATCATCCCGATGATTCTTCCCCTCTCGAACTCTGACAGCTGCTCATATTGTCTTCGATGGCGGCATAACGGCATGTCTACCTCAGCAATTCCTTTGCAAAAGATTAAGTACACTCAAACACGCACTGATTATCTGTCTTATACTCCAAGGAGAACGAAGTTCAACGCCCTCTAGTGGCATTACGCAATGCGCAATCACACTACATTTCTAAGCATTTGCATATCTGGCCGACATGTACCTTAATGCCAAGTTTCGTTACGATCCCACTATTATTTCTTGGTGTGCAAATTTTTATGGCAATGAGTGTATAATAAGTATTGTATAAATTAATCTACGGAGAAGACTGCTTTTGTATCAATTTTCCAATTTAACTATTCAGCGTAAACTATTCGTTAAAGTGAAAGTTTACTGGTGGCAAGAAGTTTATTAGATGAGTCATCTGGCTTGTTCGAAATTTCACGTGTTCATAATTACGTTTCGTCATAAGACGGTGGTTCAAAATTATGAGATATCCAGGGATCTCTCTTTTCGCGATCGATCCTGGACCTTCGCCAATAGCCCATCGTGTTGCTTCAGTGGACGTTAATTCAACTGCCCATCTTCTTCATAATTACGTTTAACATTATTCAGTAAATGGTAAGGCAGCACAATTTCAGATTATAAAAAATTACTTCATTATTAATATTTGGAAAAACTGTACAGTATTTTGTGGGATTCATTCCCCTCTAAGAGTGAAGAGGATGGTACAGGTACTAGAAGTAAGCCAAGGAATTCAAGTTCACGTAAATCTGAGTTTTAGACCGAAAGAAGATAGATTTGCTGAACTTAAAACACTAAACCCTGCAAAATTAGGCTCTTTCCAGGCTATAAAATGGTTGGACGATTCGGTAAAGAAACAGCTCTATATACAAAACCACTTGAAAGAAGGAAGATTAGGGTCCATGCAATGTTGATCTAAAGGGCTACTACCCCCAACAACACAAGTACGCTGTGAGATAGCATTGATAAATCTGCACGATCGTTTGGTAATGTTTATAATGTTTAGTTTCGACCCCCTGTGAAAAGGGATTTTTGTCCATTCGTCGGGACCTCTGCTAAATAACTCTTTAGGTGCTCTCCTATATCTGTAATGTCTTCAGGTAGTTGGGATCTACCTTTTCAATTAACCTTCTTGTGATCGCGCAATCATAAAAAACAGGCAATACCTTAATGATGAGACATCTCGTTATTTACAAAATTGGTCAGATCTTGATGGACGAGATATCTCGTAGAAACCACTTGAGTAATGAAGTAGAAACCAGTACATAGATTTTGTGTCCAGAGCAGTTTTGGTAGACAAATTAGGCAAGTGGAAGAAATTTTTTCTCTAAAATGTTGGAATGTTTTTCTTTTTGTTAGGTTGTACGGAAACAATGGGGACCACATTAGTGTTAGAAGCAACCCTACCAATCCATAGAGGTGAGATTCCTGGAATAACTTTGGGTTGTAACGTCGAAGCAGTTGATGAGAAAGGTACTTTGACGATTTTGCGTTTTTTAATTATGATACATATTATTATAATACATATTATATACTTTTAATTCTTATACATATTATTTTTTAATTCTGATACATATTATTTTAATTCTAATACATATTATATACTTTTAATTCTTATACATATTATTTTTTTAATTCTAATACACATTATTTTAATTCTAATACATATTATTTTAATTCTAATACACATTATTTTAATTCTAATACATATTATTTTAATTCTAATACACATTATTTTAATTCTAATACATATTATTTTAATTCTAATACACATTATTTTAATTCTAATACATATTATTTTAATTCTAAAACATATTACGAAATTTGAAAATTAGAACAGCAAAGATTTTGCTTTGCTTTGTTGTTAATAATACCAATAATTGAAACACAAAGAAATATTTTTAAATAATTATCTTTCATGTATTGTTTCATTTAGGGAATCGTGTTATTGGCGAAATTGGACGGCTGGTGTTAGCCAATCCAATGCCCGGTTTGCCGATAGGTATTTGGGGGGATACAGATGGTTCTGTTTTCCGAGAAAAGTATTTATCTGATTATCCAGGTATTTATCCTCAATTTTGAATAATTTGAAAACCTTTCTTACTTACCACATTAATAATTCGTAGTTATAGAGAAGACCATAATTAGAATGAACAGAGACGGGACTTCCTTCATCCATGAAATGTATAAAATAATCTACATAAACAATTTACTAAAGTTTTCCGTGTACGGGTATGTTTTTACCGTAGAAGTCAGTTCAAGTTAATGGACCACAGTTTAGAGAGGCCAGTTTCATTTCCAGTAACAATCTGAAGATTCGAAATTTAAGAGAGAGAGAGTTCGATTTTTTTTCCTGTAAAGACCATTTTTTTACACTCTGTTTCCGCTATCAATGATTCATTCAACAGAAGAAAGCAAAAAAAAATATTTTTTGTATAATTAAGCTGGCTGATATGTAATTATGGATTAAAATGAAACCCAAGATTATTATATATATACTAGTAATGGTTCATTAACCATTTGATCAAAACCCAGCACGAAACAAAAATTTGAAAATTTTTGAAAAATTCTAAAATAAAGTGGTCTAAAAATCAAAAGCAACAAAACATGGCAAATACAGAGGCTGTTCACACATCTTTTAGACAATGTATATTGTATTCACAAAACTAAATTACATAAAATTCTTGTGTTTTAAATGTTCTATTTGATAGCCCTTATTCTGAACTATCTTTCGATACCGTAATTTCCTGGATAATAATGCCTTTTGAAGTGTCAGAAGAGGTATTCTATCATATTCCTCCTGAACAGCTTTCCAGAGTCCTGTGTGGGCTGTGGGACGACGTTTGGATAATGCAGATTTTAAAGTCCGAAAGCACAAAAATCCTCAAGTGATGCATCGGGAGATTTAGTAGGGATATCAGTGAAGGGTATGACCTTGATACCGGTTTTTGTTCCATTTCTTTTAGGAAATTTACAGTGGATTTTGATGTGTGACTGCTAGTTTTGTCTTGGTGGAGTTCCACAGATTGATGGCACTGTGGTTAAAGCGATTGTATTTCATTCAGAAAAATTGGCGACAAAACATGTTCTTGATAGTATTTGGAGTTAATCTTGACATGTTTTTCCATTCTCCTTATTTTTAACTTGCCATTATATGAAAAACCAGCAACAATCATGAATCCCTTAGAAAACTTTCTTTCGATTCTGTGAACCATGTACTTACATTTTTTTCTCCCCTTTTATGATAATAAATGGCTTTTTTTGCTGCAATCATTTAAATACACCCATGATTCATCTCATGTGACAATTTTTTTCCATTTTTCTTTGAAAAAGTGTTTCTCATATAGAATTCGGCAGCGTGTCCTGCGTTCAGCAATATGCTTTGGAGAAAGACGATGCACATTGCGTTTTTTTCGCTTTCTTAAGATTTAAATCAACGTTTATCTTTTTGTTTACAGTGGGCACCAAGCATTTTAATGATTTTGAAACTGTCCTTTGACTAGGGCGATTTTCTTTTAACATTAAACAACGTACCTTTGCACTACTCGAAGATGTCCGTTTCTTCCTTGGATACTTGTTTGGAATTTTTGTCCCACTTGAGGCTCCAATTTGACGTTTTTTTTCCTTTCTTGTTGACGATATTACCTATCGACGCTTTAGATATCACAAAACCATGACTCTCACATCGTTTTTGGATAACGGAATATGAATATTTCTCTTCGGAAAGCTTTAAGAATATAGCCTTCAAACCACTGCTTCGTTAAAAACGCTATTTAAAAATAAAAATAAAAACCTCTCAAGCCGCAGACGATAATTTTGACTTTTAAAAACGTAGTTCAACTGCAATTATTTCTTTTGCAGCAAGCGATTTTTTATTACTGCTAACCAAAATCGTCTAAAAAATGTGCGAACAGCCTCTGTATGACTACATATCTAGTATCAGGAGATAACAAATAATAATTTCTCTCTATAGAGAATCGTCTATGAAGACGATTACAAGAACATTTACATGTTACTAATTGCAAACCCTGGCGAAAAACAAAAGAGAAATTTACTGAAAAGTAAAATTTAAATTTAAAAAATAAAAAGAGAAATTTATTAAAAGTAAAGTTCAAAACACATTTATTGAAAAGTAAAACGTGATGGGCTTTATTATAGCTTATATGTTAAGGAATATTAACTTCATATAATCACTGCCTACTTATATACAATAGGTATCAGACATATATTTATTCGATTTTGTATTGGTTATAAGTAACCAAAAAAATGCTATGCGTCCCTTTTCAGGAAAATTTGACTTAGGAGATTTTGGCATCATGAATCCTATTACGAAGGGATGGATGATTTGTGGTAGAAGGTACGTTTGAGTATTAGTTTTTAATATAGTGAGTGTGAAAATCTTTTTCTTTTAACTATAACAAACATAACGATGCAATTACGATGAAATAACTAAACGATGATGTTTTTTTAAACTTTTAATACGAGGAATAAAGAATATATCACGGAAATATATCAAAGGGATTTTATGGCAAAATGATGGGGATATGAGACTAAAGAAAGATGTGATAAAACTGTACATAGCTGTGTTACATTAAGGTACGTTTTCATTAGCATAGTTTACGAGCAGGTAGGTTGAGCATGCAAGCAGGATTACCGGACAAATTTGTATTTCCCCTAGGAGAGGAACTTTTCAGAGCCGTTACCGGGAATTATTTGCTACTATTATTTGTGGCAGTAGCAAAAACTGCTGATAAATTATTTTAGTTTTTTATTGAAAACTTAGCAAACAATGGTGAAGGGCTATAAGTAAAATTAAAACCATCCAAAAGTATTTCGACGAAATATCCTTCCATTTTCCAAAGGACGAAATATCTCGTCGAGACAAAATTTCCCTGCTACTCCACTAGAAATGAAGATCCACGTAGGAAAAACAAATAGTTCCTTGCTCAGAACCAGTTTGTCCAAGGAACTAAGTTGGTCATGGAACAGTTTGGCACCAGATACTGAACACCACTGGACAGTTTTCGACACAAAGGTGCTACCAGGCGGTTAAAATGAATAATAAAGAATGTAATTAAACATAATAGTGAGCTTTGGAAAGAAAAGATTTTCGTAACTTCATTAAAACTTTAAAGCCGATCACGTAATGAACATGACATCTGTTTTTAACTAGTTGAAGACATTTGAACAGAAGAACTGAAACCCAAGGCAAGTAAACAATCGTAAATATGCTAGCTAGGATAAAGGCGTAAGTCAAACCAAGGTACAAAATAATTGAATTAAAGTAGAAACGAATCGAGATAAGATAGTTAAGTAGATTGGGTGTGAACTCTGTAGCACTATACGAATGTGGACGATACGGCTGATTCAGCAGCGAAATTTCAGTCACCTCTGTCAACTACCCTCGTGGAAACGAACGTTTACATAACAATTCAATGCTCTGTAGCAGAGAAGTATGCGCTATTTCAGCTACATAATGAAGTCCATGAACTTAGAATTCTTGATCCATATTAGAGATTGTAGATAAGTAACATTCCGATAACTGAATTTTGTAAAAGATTAAGTTCCTGTGGACAAAAGTATTCAATAATTCTTCAATAAGATTTAGGAACTGGATTAATACATTGAAATGAAAATGTTCTTTAAATTTTTTAATTAAATTAATCCATGATGGGGGGAGTTACCTAGTAAAAAGTTGTGACTTTGCCCACTTCGGTTAGCCCTACAGGAAACTACTTTTCCCTGTGGTATAACGTCCCTAACACCACAACTGACCTCTGACCGAAAATTCGTGAAACACCTGCCTGGGAAGAGCAGATGGATTTCGACAGCCGTCCCGTTGGTTTTGAGTGCATGTGATTTTTAACCGATTCCCTGAAAAATCTGGCGACCCAGTGAAATCTGAGCAGAGGTTTTTCTTTTGTGGTCCTTGTTTATGTAGTCTCGACCTTTGACACTTTGCCTGTTTTGCAGCGCCCACGACATAGGGATGCAAATACGTACTGTAATATATTGTGTGTAACAGGGATTGAATAAAAATACGGAAACACCTAAAAAACATGTAACCTTGCCTAATATGGTGTAGGAAACCCGTTGACTTTCTAAACAGTTTGCAGTCTTCTCGGTATGGATAAATACAGTTCCTGTATGCTTGTCAAGCGAATCTTGTACCCTTCTTCCTGCAAAACAGTGGCAAGTTTAGTTAACGATAGTGGCGGTGGATAGCGATCACGCACATTCCTCTCCAATGTAGACCGCATAGATTCAATAATATTGAGGTCTGGTGACTGTGGTGACCAGGGGAGATGTGACAAATCATCCTTGTGCTCAGAAAACCAGTCCTGGACGATGTGAACATGGGATTTGTCGTCTTCAAATACGCCATCACCATTGGGGAACAAAGTTTGTACCATGGGATGGACTTGATCGGCCAAAATGTTCACATAATCCTTGGCCTTAATGTACCCTTGCAGAGTAATCACGGGGCCTGCAGAAAACCACGATATGGCTGCCCAAACCATCACTTAACCCCGTCATGTTTCACTCTTGGCAACAAACAGTCTGTATTATAAGCTTGGGATGGCATTCGCCAGACGAAAACTCGGCCAGAAGT
Organism: Metellina segmentata; assembly: GCA_947359465.1. NCBI lineage: Eukaryota > Metazoa > Arthropoda > Arachnida > Araneae > Tetragnathidae > Metellina > Metellina segmentata. Next base: position 75,503,447 of record OX375882.1, read on the forward strand.
GTGAAACACGACTCATCCGACCAAATTACTGTCTTCCATTGCTCTATAGTCCAGGCTTTTTGATTTCCAGGCTTTTGCATCACTGATGAATGGTTTTTGAATTGCAGGTCGGCCAGAAATACCCTGCTTATGGAGCATCCTTTTATTGTTTTAGTACTCACAGGGTTTGTGAGCACGTCATTTATTTCAACAATAACTTTTGAAGCTGTGGTTTTCTTATTTTTAGCCACAATCCTCCTTAATGATCATATGTCATGATCACTCAACACACACTTTCGTCAGCGCTGTGATTTAGCGTACGATGTTCTTCCGCTTTTCGAATATTCGGAATAAATCTTAGATACAGTACTCCTCGAAACATTTAACGTTTCGGCAGCCTTGATTACGGAAGCACCCACCAGACGAGTTCCAAGAATTTGCCCACGTTCGAAGTCTGTTAGCTCTGATATGATGCAATTACAACTTCACAGAACAGTGCCCCGATAACGCCTGGCCTGTGCAGCGTATTTACGACGTTGTATAGGTGGCGTTAGTAGGCGAAAACACCAGCGCCACCTACATATTTCACATAGTAAACATTTATTTTTAAGCATGCATTGCACGAGGTGTTTCCATATTTGTGTACAACCCCTGTATAGTTCTTTGTAAAATAAATGTACGTTATTTGTAAATTAGGCTCTTTCGGTGCTTTGACAGGAACACCACTTGTCCCACTGCGTCACAGTGGTGCTCTGACGGTAGACTCAGTCTTCGACATTTCTGCAAATACAAGAGAAACACGTCGCTTACTCTCCTATGTGCTTCTTGTCCATTCCGTAATGTAGCACCTACAATTCGTAACAAGATTGCATTTCTATCGAGACAGATGATCCCACATTTCCTGAAGCCGGAATGTATCCATGTAATCCCTCCAAGTGGTTTCATCAAGACATCTCGTCCACAAAGATCTGACCAATTTTGATAATGACGAGATATCTCGTCATCAAGTGTTGTCAAGTTTTTTAGGATGACAAAGATCGAGATCTGTTCAGTTTGCTTCTAACGATTATAGATCGTCCATCAAGATCTGGTTCAGTTTTGCTAAGAACGAGATACCTTGTCGATATGTAGGGTTAATGACATATAGTCGAATAATGTGAATATAAAATTTACATCCAAAGCATGGATAGTATTGTCAATATAGTCATTAAATATGAAGTAAATAGTCATATGAGCGCTAACAATTAGATGGGCTAAGTCACCCAAACGTTTTCTGAATCACAAGGTGGTATTACACCGATACATATTTTTTTCAAGTGAAATATTAATTGGGAAACGACTGCAGTTTATTTTTAACTTTTTTTTACGTGCCTTTCTCTGAGAAACAAATTGATATCACTCATCAATATAATAAGCTCTGCCGATGAAAGTTTGAAGGCACTTAAAAATTTCTGAATTAGCAACGGCTTCTGAAAATTAATCAACTACGATGACTGATAACTCATTAAGATACAAGATATCACTTCAGAATCAGTCGTCTACATTTTACAGAGAATTGACGAGAAACCTAATGGGCTCTACCGGTCGATACTACACTAGTGTACAAAACTTAAGCAACTTTTCTGATTTTGCCGTAATTCCTCAAAAAATCGATTGGGAGACATAAAATTCATACTACAGAGGTACACTATAATACTTAAATGATGAAGAAAGCATAGTAGACAAAAATGAATAGAACGCATACAGTATGGAACGAAACAGATAAGGGCATTATTTACAGAATGGAGTTGGTACAAAACATTGTCTGGCTAATAGGGAGAACAACAAACCACAGTCCCTAAGTAAGGGATATATGACTCCCCTAACTGCAATGGTTACGTGGCACCGCCTGTCCATATTCAATACCATGTTATCCAACAGTTCTTGAGGAAAGAGTGCCCATTCTTCAATGAGCATTTGTGTCAGTTGTCTAGTATTTTTCGGTGGATAAGATCGTGCTGCCAGGCGTCTCTCCAAAGCATCCCTCCATATGTTCAATGATTTTTAAATCAAGGTACAACGCAGGCCAATCCATTCTACGTATATCTTCACTTTCTAAAAGCTCCTGAACGGCATGGGACCTGTCTGGTTGTACGTTGTCGTCCATAAAAACGAAGTCTTGACCAATGGCACCTCGGAAGAGACGTATGTGGGGGAGGAAAACTTCATCACAGTAACGATCTCCGGTAACTGTACCTCTGACAGAAACGTGGGGTTCCGTCCTTCCGTTCGTCATGCCTCCCCACACACAAGCACGCCAGGACGACCCCAACAGTCTCTTTCTCTGATGTTAGTGGGACGAAAGCGTGTCCCTACCTATCTCCATATCAACTGGCTCTGAGAATAGTTTGTCAAATTGAAAAGACTCACGTCAATAAAGAAGACGTGACTCCATTGATGAGATGTCCAGCATTTGTGTTCGTTACACCACTGTAAACGGTGCCGCCGATGGGCTGTTGACAATGGTATGCAGCGTTCAGGACGGCGGGCGAATAGGCCCCCTTTATGAAGGCATCTGGGCACAGTAAACAGGGACAACTATCGTTCGGTTGCCATACGCATCTGCTGAGCACTGTTGCCCGGTGTATGGTTTCGATCTCTTTTCGCCTGCACGACGATGTATAGGTCACCACTTGTCGTTGCTTTCCTTGGCCGACTACCACCAACCTTTCTTGCAGCTGTACCTTTGGAAGGCTTTCGAAGCTCGTGAAACAACACTTTTGACAATTCCAAACACTTGGGCAACACTCTTCATACTAAGCCACTCCTCAAGCTTGCCGGTCATTCTAGCACGTGTATTAAGCGTCCTGAAGGTTTCTTGCAGCGAATGTCTGGAAATGCACCTTTCCTCCTTCTTATTAAATTGCATTCCACTGCGCGTGCTGACTACACGCGTTTTGCGTGCAATCACGTCACCTCTGATGTCATGCTCCTGATATTTACATATGCATCACCTTTCTACTGAATCGGCTTCTCATTATACTGGTCGCAAAAAGCCCTTTTCTACAATTTCTTGGCTGTATTCTGAAAAGTTACTTCGTTGCTTAAGTTTTGCACACTAGTATACTTTCATATCACTGAACCTTTTTTTTTCAAAAGTGGGCCTAGTTGACGGTAGTTGTAGATATTTAAAATTAATAAAGTAGATATTAAAGTCCTAAGAAAACTTCAAATGATCGCAATTAATAATAATTTGTAGAGGTGTATTCTCTGATGTATTCTCTGTGGGGAGGCATTATGACGATTAATAAATTGTTGAGGTGTTTTCTGTAGCACCAGACGATTTTGAGAAATCAACTTGCTTTTAGTGTTTCTGTCAATGCATTCTTGTACCATAAAATATAAAAAAAACTTCATGAACAACTGCAAAGAAAAATAATCCACCACTTTAAATCTTAAAAACTACTCAATTAAAAAAAAACTTTACGATGCAAGTTAAAGTAATTGCATAATTTTTATAGTGACGATACACTGAAGCAAAGAGGATGCCGATTTGGAAGCTCAGAAATCTACAATGTTGGTACGTATAAATTGAATATTTTTGAAAAAGAGCTCTAGATAATCGATGATTAAACGGTAAGAAATGTAAATGTCTCAACGAATCACGAATTAATTTTTAAAGTGGATAGTTAAGTCACACATAAAATACTCTGTTAAAGTCTATGATAAATATTGGGAATTTATTTTTTATTTCTTTAGTTGTTAGAACTCTAGGATGTCAGAGTTGATGCAATACATGTCTTAACTTGTATAATATTCAAATATTATATGTTAGTGCTTTTTTTAGTTACTTTATTTTTTGGTTGAATCGTGTCCTTACACACTCTGCCTTTTGGATTCTAATTGTTAGGTAAACCCTGTGTGTATTTTGGCGTAGCAGGAGAGAAATGTTTACGTGTCGCAGTTCGATGATTTAATCTTGAAGAACTAGGAAATTCAATAACTAATCAGTGGTCAAAAAGTACCAGAATGCTTCTTGTTCTTTGCTAAATTTCATTCGACATTTTGGAAAACAATTGAAGTGAAATTTCTTCTGTTTCAAAAAACAAATTTATTTGCAGGCGATAAAATTAAATAAATCCATGTTTGTTGCCATATGTTTACATAAGTTGTAAAAATATATATCTTTATAAAACAAAAGGTATCAATTTATTGGTCAAAATTTATTACAACTCATTCGGAGTAATCTCCTTCGACCTTCAATGCACTTCTGCAAATGTTTTTTCCCAATCCTTAAAACATATCTTAAAGTCGTTTTTGTGAAAACCATTCAGGGTAAATATCGAATTTTTCTTTATTGCATCAATAGACTCAAAACGGTGACCACGAAGAGGTAGTTTCACCCGTGGAATAAGGAAAGTCACACGGTTCTATATCAGGTGAATACGGAGTTTGTGGAGCCGTATTTGTTGAATGCTTTGTTAAAAAATTACGAAAATTGTGAGAAGGCGCATTATTGTGATTCAAAACCCATGAGTTATCTCAACACAATTTAGATCGTTTTCGACGAATTGATTCACGCATACAGCGCAAAACACTCAAATAATAATCTTTACTGACCGTCTGGCCCGTTGGCAGAAATTCATAATGCACAACACCACGGCACATAAAACAGTCAACATTACCTTGATTTTTGAGTGACTGTGACGTGGTCTCTTCGGTCTTACTTCACCTTTCAAGCTCCATTTACTTGATTGTCGAGCTGTTTCTGTATCAAAAGCATAGATTTAAGTTTCATTACAGGTAATAATGCGTTTTAGAAAGGAATCGCCTTGAGAAAGCATCTTTCGGGACACTACAATGCGTTGTCGTTTCTGGAACAAATTAAAATGTTTTAGAACTCGAGAAGGCCACGCGATGAAAACTTAAATGATCTTTCAAAATTGCTTTACATTAACCAAGATATATAGGAACTTGTTTGATAAAGTCTCTTATTGTTAAACGGCGATCACTAATCGCCAATTATCTGATCGGATTGACATGTTGATCATTAGTCGAAGTGGATGGTCTACCAGATCGCGAATCATCTACGACGGATTCTCTACCTTTTTAAAACTTTTTATACCAATCAAATACTGTTGTTTTTGATAAACAGTCGTCTGTAAGAGCTTTTAGCAACATTGCAAATGTGTTTGTAGCAGAAGTTCCATTGCGGAAACAAAATTTAATTCTTGTTCTTTGCTCAATTACATTCGATATTTTGGAAAATCATCGAAGTGAAATTTCTTTTGTTTCTAAAAACGAATTTATTTTCAAACGATAAAATTAAATAAATCCATGTTTGTTGCCACATGTTTATATAAGTCGTAAAAATATATCTCTATATTAAATTTGATAAAAGTTTACAGATGATATCTACCATATCGCGCCCCGGCAAGAAAAGTGACACAATTCAAAAAATAAAAATTTTGATGTTATGTTATTGAAAAGTATGTATGAGTTGCCCCAGTGTGTTATATTACTATTCTATAGAATATAATAGAATATACCACCATAAATTCTTACCTAAAATTGAAAAGAAGCTTATACTATTTCAATATAAGGTTTATAGGACCTTTTAAGTAGATGTTTCTCAAATTCTGCAAATTTGAGTTGTGTCACTTTTCTTACAAGAGTGAGATATGTATTTTATAGGAAACATTCCGTATACTTTTTGATCACAGTAGTACTACAATTAAGGAACAAATAATTTGAGCAATTCCTTAATTGATTTTACTGTTTGTAGGCACTGAGTAATAGAAACTTCAATAAATCAATTTATATATATGAAAGCGAAAATAGGTTACGAATAAACATATTCATCGTGCCTGGCTGAGTGCGGATGAACATGTCTAGAGAAGGGCTGTTATTTGAACCACAGTATAACAGAATTGCTATCCATAATAGCTACTGTTAAAAAACGTTAAGCAGTTAGCATCAGCTATTGTCATCAAACGTTAAAATTATCTTTCAAATTGACAAAAATTGTTAAACTAAATCCGAAAAAATTTATTTATAGAGGAGATAAAAATTTGGTGAAAAAGTATATTTGAGAAAAAGTGAAACTTCTAATTTTAAATTACTTCACAGTTGTTGACTCGATTTTAGCGTATAAACATTATTATAACTTCTATTTTAGCTGCCTACTATAAGCAAAACTATTAAAGGGATTAGTGCACAAAAATCTTTCAGAATAACGATTATCTTTTTTTATAAATTTAAATAAATATTTATTCAATTCTGTTTGAAATTATCTATATTATTTTTGGAGATACGTTGAGTAGAAGTATTTTAAATAATTTTTTGAATATACCTGTACGTACCTGAATTACGGTCATTTTTATGCTTTAAACTTCAATATCTCAAAATGTGTATGAGTTGTTCCACAAAATGAACAATTTTTCAAAGTCTATTCAAACAAATAAAAAAAAAATGGTTTACAAGTGTAACATACCCTATTACATATTTTAAAACAGGCAATTTGTTTTCACGCTATCTTCTCAGAAATTTCAGTTTAATTGTTAAAAAGAATGAAAATTGGTCATTTTTCAAAAAAAAAAATAGAAGTTAATAAAAAATTTAAAAATTTTAAGTTTTTTAAAAATTGCTGCGTAAAAGCGTCTTTATAACCTGTATAAAAAATTCAAATCAATGCACATAAAAGATACTGAGAAAATGTTCTTTAAAATTTGACCATTTTAACATTACGGAGATAAGACTGCACCCGTATCTTCAATAATAACTGTTAAATATTACTGTTATTACGAATTAACAAAAAAGTATAACACAAACTGTTATGGTAAGATAACAGTTTTGCACATTTGTAAACAATTGATGGATCTTGGAATGTGCACGGGAGTTGATATGAAGCTACTTTAGACCTGTATAAGCTAAAATAGTTATGAGTGCAAAAATAGAAAAATATATTCATTTCAACTCGTAGCCATACCTACCAAAAATTATGTTATTATTGAGATCAATTTTACTATGTATACATTTATAATTTTAATTATTGTAGTGATGGTAAGTGTACCATTCAGTAATGAATTAAATGTAAATTTAAGTGTTTAATTTTCTAGTGGATAAATTTCCTGAAGTCAGAGACGCACTTTGTGTGTCCAAATACAATAAAGATATGGACGAGAGTGCAGTTCTGTTTTTGAAAATGAGGAATGAAAACCACATCTTCAACGATGAACTTGTTAGGAGGATCAAGGAAGCAATCGCCAAAGAACTAACTGTTCGCCATGTTCCAGATTTTATTTTAGAGATTCCAGATATACCGGTTGGTATTTTTAATTTTCTACTATACCTGTAATGGAAGCATTTTCAGTAGAAACAGACAAACCAGACGGGGAATAGCCTGTGTGTTGAGCATCCTATTTGGATATTAAGCTAAGATTTCAATAAGATAATTTGCACTTGACTTGATGAACTACCAGTCTGCCAAATGTCTGATCAACAATTCTTTCCTAGTGTTGCATTTACACTGAAAGCAATGTATTGCTGAACTGTCATGTAACAATTATACGGACAGCTGTTGTTTAAGGATCCTACCTTAACACATGGCCAATTTCGATTCGACAATATATTCTTCCATGGCCAGCCCGTTCACCAGATCTGTAGGCCATCAAACACGACTCATCGATGACTGCCCAATTACTGATACAACGTAAACCACACAGATTAGCTTTGGTGGCGGGTGGAAGCAGCATGGATGGAAATATCCGAAATGCATTCAAAGCAACTTTCTTCGATATCTAGAAGTGTTGCAGCAGTTAGAGCTTCCCTTGGTGGCTTTTCAAAACACCGATTTCTTCATGTTTGAAGTCGAAAGGAACTATAATATCAAATCTTTCATCCCTGTGCCTTATGTAATTTGTATCATAAATATGGTTTAATATATTTTGTCCTTCATGGGGATGTTGAATTTTCGATGGAGAGTAGTGTAAGTTAAAAATTAAATTAATTCTAAATTATTTTCTTGGGCTAAAAAGAATAGGATATTGATGATTGTATTCTTGAAGTTGTGAATGCTTTCGCTTTTGTGTGCACACAGTTCAATATTTACGATTGTTTAAATTTACTTGCATTTTTTTAGTTCATATAAGTTTGAAATTCGTATAATTTTGATGTTTTTTCTAAATGCATTTCTTGAGCTAAAAGAGGGGATAGCCTTTTTATCTTTGTATTCCGAAGTTTTGAATAATGATTTTCGTTCCACTTGTAAATCATTCAATATTTATAATTATTTAAAACTTAAATGTATTTTTTCTCTAGTACAACTTAAACAGAAAGAAGTTGGAAATTGTTGTGAAGAATATCATCAACAAAAGGCCTTACAATGCAGAGAACGTCAGAAACGCAGAATGTTTGAAATACTACTGTAATGTACCGGAATTGCAAGATTTTTAAATCGGTACCATCAATAAAATATAAATACTGAATAAATGATATTCAATGAATATTTAATCAATCATACTTTTACTTTATTCAAATTCTTTGACCAGCACTTCTTAGTCATTTGGATGATTCTTATAATAAAGTGTGTCCTATACTGAACTCGCCGACCAACCGGTATAGTGGTTAAGGTGTTAGCCTCTAGATCGGAAGGTTCCTGGTTCGAATGCGGGTCCGGGCATGGGTGTTTGTAAGCGTATGGTGTAGAGGTGGCTGGTGCACCTTAAATCTGCCGTGGCCGAAAGTCCTCACGTTGGGTTGGTGTGGAAGTTTGGAGAGTGGGGTGCCAGCTCAGGTGTTGCTTCGTCATCTGACCGTGGTTCAAAATTACGAAGTGTTGTACTCGGATATTTCCCTTAAGGGACTGATCCCGGACCGTCGTCAATAGCCCGTTGTGTTGCTCTAGTACGACGTTAACTAAAAATTACCAATTACCTACTAGTTCATGACTTTCTGATCATAAATAGTTTATTCGATTGACATCGACTGAACTAACTTCGTAACTCGCCATCAAGAATATTAATATTTGGGGGTTCAGAACCCTCCCCTTGATCGCAGTAGATGTTATGAGTAAAGATGGGGATGTAACGTCGTAGAACCGAGTTTAGGTTAACGATAGGTTTCTAGAAATAATTATACTTACCTTCTCTTTTGAACGAGTGTATCATATCCTGAGTGAAGAGAAACTTCATATCATAGTAAAAATATAATTAAAAATAGAACTAACTAGTTAAACTCAAAAACACAGACAATTAATTTTTTTTTCAAAATGCTTATTATCGTTAAGAGATTTAGATACAGTAGTCAAACACATTGTTTTAGAACAAACAAAAAACAGCTATATCATAAAGTTGAACCAATACAGTTTTCATCACTTGATTATAATATTCAATTTAACATTACATATGCATTTCTTTTACTATATCATGGTTATTTAATACCTTAAAATAAGCAATCTTTAAACAATACTCAGGATGATCCGGTACAGAAAAATTCGTTGTTTTGCTTCTTGAATGCATTCAATCATAGTCTTAAAAAGTCTTTCGCCGTAACTGTGAAGACTATAAGGATCGTCTTTATAATGTTTATGCGTGTATACAAATCCAAATTTTCCCATTTTAAACCACTTTTACAAGATATAACAGTTCAATAAAATTTAAACAAACATTTCTGTAAAATGCGTTTCAATCACAACATGATAATTTGGAGAATCACTCACTAATTGATGATCACAGTCTATAGCTTGAATATGTTCGGCAACGGATTGTGAGAGGGAGTCTGTGTGAATATCATATGGCTTTCCTTTTCTATCGCACTGGTGCAAATGCATAAATCCAAATTTTTCCTCCTTAGAATCTTCAAACTTTTTCAGGAAATTAACGTGAATAAGAACATAATTTGGAGGATCAGTGACTAATTGATTCTCTCGTTGAAGATCTTGAATACACTTCACTACATTTTTTAAGATGCGTTGCATGTGAATAACATATGGTCTTTCTCTTCTATCACAAAAGTGTATATAATGAGTAAATCCATAGTTTGGGATTGTATGCATGATTGAATATGTTGTCTTTCACAACCGATTAGATATTATCTACATATTCCCATCTACTTATACTCATAATACTATATAAATAGATAAGTTCTAAGTACAGTTGAAGAAAAACACTTCTGAGAAAGCTAATATTAATCTGCACTTCGTTCGAATGACGAATTTCTATTGATTGACGAACAAAAACTTTTACATTTCTCGTTATATTTAATCAACATTTTACAGTAGTTAGAAGATGTAGTAAATTCATCAAAAAACTTTTTGACAATGGTTTCGTTATAAGCTGTATGATTAGGAATTAAATCATCTAGATATCTTGATCGAGAAATTCTGTTTAAAAAATGCAAGCAAAATTTTCCACAAGTTTGAGAAGTTAAACATTAGTAAAGACAAATATTCCATTCAATTATTTCACAGTTTTTTTCAATAAATTTAATTATATTCTTATTTGGAGAAGTTCCATAACTACAGAAGTGATAACAAATATTATTTCTGAAAAACAATGCAACCCAATGGCTCCCCGGTTTATGACTTGGATCTAAGTTTACAATAAAAGAATTAAATTTATTTTTTAGCTTTGGTAAACCGTTAGAAGGAAATACTCCTCCAAACCCTTTTTTCACAATGCAATCTCTAGCAGCAAAATTCCACAATGAAATGGTATCCATCAATAGTCGGTGTAAATTGCTCTTGATTTATCAATTTCGATAAGAGATCTGTATTCAGAATACACAAGAAGGTTAATAGTTTCTGTTAAAGCTTCCGAAAACTTTATATCAATAGATAAGTTTGATGATGGTATAACGCTTAAGTGACTTCCACTCGCAGAATAATCAGGAGTTAAATCAAATACAAAGAAGGTTAATCCGTTCTTATACTCGGAATATGAAACATTAACAAAATGATTATGATAATATGATTTTAATTCGGTAAATAAACTGTAATAGGCTCTAGCATTACAATTTTGTCAAAGTCTGGAGTATATGGTTTTGATGGTATCATTTTATTCTCTTGAATCAAACAGAGGTAATTTAAATTTAAATTTTTGAAGAAAAATGGATTATCTGTAAACGATCCATTAAAACTCTTATTTGTTACGAATGAGATGATACGAGTAGGATGTGTTCCAACAAAAGCATTTGGGATTGTTGTTGATTGTAATCCACTAGCTAATGTAAATGATTTAACATCGATTCTACGAAAATTTAATTTAATTAATCCAATATCCAAAGCTTTTTGATGTGCGATAAAAACACTTGGATTTACATTGACTTTTCGCAATAACAAGGTTGCACTTTTTATTTGAAATTTATATCCACTTGAACTCGATAGTAAATGGAAAGAGTTTTTCGACCTTTCTAATTTGATTCTAACACTAACTCCATTTATTAATAATTTATCTTGGTTTGCTAAATCAATGTGTAGAGGTCCTAGTAACTCTATTAACTGACTCGTTTTTATCCTGGAAAATCGTTTACTAAGACCTTGATTTTTTTTATCTGTAGCTAAACTAGGATCGATAGTATCGTAATTTCCTTCTGTATCTTTGTAAAATAAACCGGTTGATAAAAGTCTACTTTGAGATGTTTGATCATAAAATAAGATTGCTTCGATAATACTCCTATATGCATAATTAACTTGAGAAGAAATTTGTTTATCATTCAGAAACACTGAACATTGGGAAAAACAAGAATTTAAAGGGTAATTTACAGTAGACACTTTATCAGTCTCTCCTATTGCATCACCGTTTGATTTAACTATTCGAGCAGTTAAATGCAAGAAAGTGTGAGCAAAATCTAAATAATTTTGTCCATTTCCTTCTATAAAAAATTCAATTGGTGATATGTCATCAGTTATAGCTGCTATAGGGTGAACTTCCAAAAGTGAAGATTCTTCAATAGCAAGTTGAGTTGGTGGAACTGAAAATATATCTAATTCAGACTTCAATGTTATCATAGATCTTTCATCCACATCATGGTGAAAATATATCTCTCGTCCGGGTTTTCTTATGACCAATCTTTGATCTCTTTCGTGAAGACTGATTTGACTTCTGAACACACTTACGTTTTATACCCGATCCTGATTGTAGTTTGTGGATGACATCATATTTCCTCTTTCTCCCCACATCAGTAAAATGATGTCTTGCTGATTCCTTAAACGGTCTACCTGTTGCGACATCTTTTATAACCTTAGTACCAGTATGAAATAATTGTTTCCCTAAATATTTTGCAGCATCTAACACAAAAGGAGATATTTTCCGAAATATATCACTAAAGATACCATAACCTCTTTCATGGGGAATTCCTCTAAAATAATCTCCGCCACCTGCTTGATTACAATAATAATGAATGCAATCTGATTGTTTAAGATCCATATTTTATCAAACAACAAAGAAGTTAAAGTTTGAATGTTCTCAATCAACTCACTCAATATGAATGATTGAAACCGTGTAAGAATTATATTTATATAGATATTTATCGTTGACGAAATGAAAGTACTATAAATGTTTTCCCAGATGTGAATATCATTTTTGGGCCACTACTTGAACGTAATTCTATTTCAATTGTTTCAATATAATTTACTTTAACAGGAAAATACAACGGATTGTTGTAAACTCGTACAATTTGATCATCTTTTTCACCTCCAAGTGGTATAACACGAAGGAGAGATGCTGCTATTCCTCCAATTCTATGGGGTTGAGCAATATCTGAATATATGAAAATTTCTGTAATTCCTCCATCTAATTCAATTGGGTAGTCGCTTATATGATCTCCTTCTAGAAATAAACTGTTATTAAAACCTAACAACTGTTGAATTCCACTCCCTAACATCACTTTTGTCAGTTCGGGTATTGATAACTTAACTTTCTTATCCGAAAGCAGTGATAGTTGAATTCCGTTAAAAACAGCAAATAATTCTGTAGCTGAAGAGTATTGACCAATAGGGATAGATAAATCTTCTGTTACATTTACTGTTGTTACTTTTCCCTTCTTGGAAGCTTTTTTAATTAAGAGAAAATATTCTCTTGAAGATATGACTTTCTCAAAATCCTTACAATTGTATGTGATATTTCTATTAATTACAACGTCATTCAAAGTCAAATTCAATGCATTTAAAAGATAAGGAGCTTGATTTGTTGAAATATGTATTTCATAGCCTTCAGGAACCCTAATGAATACATTTTCGGGATCCGATTTATATTGAAAAAATGTTACTTCATCGGTTTTTGCTAACATTCTTATATTTTCATTAATATCTTGGAATAAGGTTGCATCGCCAGCTCCCCCGACTTGCAATTTCAATGGAATGTAAATAATTTCATCTTTTGTTTTTCGTTTGTCAATAAGATAAATCAGTTGACCATCTAAATTCGAAGTTGTGTTTCGAAATTTGAAGGTTGATGATTTCGATATTATGATATCTTTCATTGGTTGGTGTAAAACATATAACATTTTTTCTGCTTTCTCTGCTATAATATGAAGTTCAAATTCATCACCATGCCATAATTGAATTGTTACATTTGCTTTGTCTACAATGAAACTTACACCATTGGTTTTAGTTATATGCTGTATGTTTTTGTTCAGATTGTGTGTGTGTGTGTGTGCGTGTGTGTGTGTGTGTGTGGTAAATATTGATCCAGTGTCATCTAATATTGGATTCAAAGGTATCTCATGTTTAACGATGTCTTCATGTTCAATTATATCTTTTTTATGTGTTAAACTATATCTGTTGTTCAAATGTGTTATATTAAAATAACTTCTAGGAATTATTGCTTCTACCAATCCAACTTCCCACTCACCTTTTAATAATACAGGTGGTGATAATTTGGTAATAAAATGGGACTGCGTATTGTTTGGAAATAACTCCATGCAGGAATTGCTAGGTAAGGTTACATAAAACTCCGATTTTACTTCAGCCATGATGCTTTAATCCAAGAATTAAACTTTTCATCAAAACCAGTCCACTTAACAAAATACTCCTTCTTACTTCCTACACCTCGGGTGTATAAAATAATCGATGTCTTCATGTTCAATTATATCTTTTTTATGTGTTAAACTATATATGTTGTTCAAATGTGTTATATTAAAATAACTTCTAGGAATTATTGCTTCTACCAATCCAACTTCCCACTCACCTTTTAATAATACAGGTGGTGATAATTTGGTAATAAAATGGGACTGCGTATTGTTTGGAAATAACTCCATGCAGGAATTGCTAGGTAAGGTTACATAAAACTCCGATTTTACTTCAGCCATGATGCTTTAATCCAAGAATTAAACTTTTCATCAAAACCAGTCCACTTAACAAAATACTCCTTCTTACTTCCTACACCTCGGGTGTATAAAATAATCGATGTCTTCATGTTCAATTATATCTTTTTTATGTGTTAAACTATATCTGTTGTTCAAATGTGTTATATTAAAATAACTTCTAGGAATTATTGCTTCTACCAATCCAACTTCCCACTCACCTTTTAACAATACAGGTGGTGATAATTTGGTAATAAAATGGGACTGCGTATTGTTTGGAAATAACTCCATGCAGGAATTGCTAGGTAAGGTTACATAAAACTCCGATTTTACTTCAGCCATGATGCTTTAATCCAAGAATTAAACTTTTCATCAAAACCAGTCCACTTAACAAAATACTCCTTCTTACTTCCTACACCTCGTGTGTGTAAAATTTTTTCAATGCTCCAGAAACTATCTGGTGATTTTATAACATGTTGTAGTTCTATCTATGATTTCATCTTGAATGTCACGCAATTCATATGTCGGCGGTTGAGAGGGATATCGTTCATGAATAACAAATACTTCTTCACTCCATCCTGGATAATAACCTCTTTGAAAAGTTTTCCGTACTTTTGATATTCGAACAGAATCATTTTTTTTAAATTTATACTTTATGATTGGTGGTGGTTTACCATATAACTTTTGAAAGATTTTTGAGTGATCTAACGGTGTTACCTTTGATGGAGCCATGCCTATACTTCTAAGCACAGAATCATTATAGGTTTTCACTACATCTTGTAAAATATCAAAATATCTGTAAGAATTGCGATAAGTAAATATACGATATAGTTTATTTTTCAAAGTTCTATGAAACCTTTCGACCACGCTAGCTTTTGTTTGAGTGTGTGTTGAATAATGGTTGATATTTTGTTGTTTAAAGTATTTTTTGATCAAATCATTATAAAATTCACTACCTCTATCAGTTTGAAGATTTTTTGGTTTTGAATTTTCAAAAAACATTTTTAAAGCATTAACGATGGATTCAGGTTTCTTATCTTTTATTGGAATTCCAAATGCAAACTTTGTAAAAACATCTATAACAGTTAAAATATGGCAGTAACTATTATTGATTTTTGATAAATGTCTCATATCAACTAAATCAGCTTGATACAACTCTTTTTCACCAAAAGCTAATGTTTTTCTTCTAGAATAACGTAATCTTACGGGTTTGTGAAGAGTGTATACATCTTGAGTTAATAACCAATCTTGAACTTTCTTTCGTGAAAGTTTAGCTGCTTGAGATAGTCGCGAGAGTCCTCCAAATGATCCTGGATTTTCAATATCATAATAAATGTTATTGAGTAACTTATTTTTCAATTTTGTATTATTATTGGTGATATTCATTCGTTGTCTGTCTCCCATTTCACAGGTTTGAACGAAGAAATAGGGGTAGCAGTATAAGTTTTCTTCAACTTCACGGGAATTTCATTCCACGAAAATGATCTCGATTTCGTAGTTGGTAATGTCTTAGACAATGAAAGTGATCTTGATTGCGTTGCAGCTGTTTTGACAGATGATAATGAATTGGGATTCGCAATTTCTCCCCAGGATGTCCATTTAGACTGAGATGTGGGTTTGTCAATAAATTCATCCGCTTCTGAAATAGTTAACTGCTCACGAACCTTTTTATTTCCAATCCATTCCTTTGGAATATTGAGGTCATGTATAGCTTTATAAAATGAGTAAATCCAATAGGTTTGTAATCTAAATCTTTTGTATTTCTCATCAAATAACTGAAGAGATCCACGGCATTACTCTAATGTTGTGGTGTTCCATTTACAACTAGTTCGTTTTGCTCATTAAACATATACCCTGCTTTCTTCATTCTCTCTAAAATCGGATGAATATAAATTCTTTTTGTTTAAGGAACAACATAACTTATGTATTTTGAATTGTAGTCAAATTCTGATGTCGATGGTGCTATAGGAGATTGAACTTCATCAGGTTTTGAATTCAGTTCTTGAACTTCATCAGGTTTTGAATTCAGTTCTTGAACTTCATCAGGTTTTGAATTCAGTTCTTGAACTTCATCAGGTTTTGAATTCAGTTCTTGCAAAATAATATCGACTAGTTTCTCCGGTGTTGGTGAGTGCATTACTTTTTGATAGTTTGGAATTAATCGTGATAAAAGTTTGACTCGCAAATCATCAGGTATTTCATTTTGTTGTAGTAAATCAGTTATGTTATTTTCCAATCGAACTTCAGGTTTAGTTAACTGATAATATTCTGATACTAATTCAGGGGGTACCAATGCCATTTTTCTTGCCATTATGTATTACTGAAGCTTTTAAGTAAACTTAACACAGCAGGAATAATCAATGGTAGAAAACCTCCTGTTTGTTTGGAAATCACTTTCTTCTTTCTTGATATTGGAGTTTTTCTATCAGCTAACAATCGAATTACTCTCTTGTGAGAGTTGAGCTTTTTTATTGGAACGGAAGCTATATTTCCTGCTAATAAATTTCTACAAATTTCACAAAGAATCTTTATTTGTTCATTAGTACCAGATCTTAAAAGGGCTTTTCTTTGGTGTGTAGTAGCAGATGCTGATAAATGTAACAAATGGGTGTGTTGTTTCAATTTATTCATTTTTCGGTTGGTAGAAATATCCAATTAATGATTCCTTTATCGGGAAAAATAGATTGTCGGAGCCTCTGTTCATCTAACGTCTTGGGATGAACATCAACTAGTAAATAAGAATAGGGTTCTGCAGTTGCTTTTTTATAAGCATCGAGAAAATATTTTCCTTTCCCTGGAAAGGCTTGTCGAGCAAAGCACGAAGCTTGTGAGAGATCTCTATTGTTGCGGAACAGTACTAGATAGTGTGCGTTCAAACTTATATCTCGGAACTGTCTTACACGAGGGAAAAGATTTTGAGTGATTAGTATTATACTAAACTTTTTGTGATGTGATCCTACTGTAAACATTTCAGCTACAGCTTTTGTAATATTATTCATCTGGTCATCTATGACAATCAAATCGGCTTTAGCATCTTCATCTGGTAAACCGGGTTTAAACTTGATATTATTTTCTTCAAGAAACCAAGGATGCCAGATTGAATAACACCATATAATGTTTCTTATACTATAATCATAGCTTTGGTTCTTAATAATTTTTCTGACCAATTCGGTTTTTCCGGATTGTGAGGGTCCTGAAATAATTAATGAGCTTGGATGATGTAGTTTTAACATAGTTTTACATAGCCAGATTACCTAATAGGTGTTACAACACATTTCACCTTTTTGAAAAATTTCAAACTGTTGGCTGTTTATATATCCATACAAACTAGTGAAACCTCCTATGAAATGTTTTCGTAAATACGAAAATATATCCCTCCCTCCATATAGTGAATAAAAGAGAAATTAAAGTAGTTCATTTCACCAGTGCATATACAGGAAAAGATGGTTATCTAGATTTTAAGACTTCTATTAGTTGCATTATGTAACCAAAGGTTTCATGCCAGTACGCTCATAAAATTTTTTGATTCTATAATCTTATGTGCGTATTGGCATGGAGCAGTAGTTACAACTCATCCAATTTAACACCAATCACCCTGCAGTCGTAGAGGTCTGATCAGTAAGTTATATTTTTCTATAGAAATTCTCAGATTTATTCCTTTGATTCTAAAACAGTCTCAAAGCTATTAGTTGTATTATGTAATCAAGGGTTTCATGCCAATGTGCCCATAAAGTTGTTATATGCTATAATCTTATGGGCATATTGGCATGAAGCATTAGTTACAACTCATCCAATTTAACATCAATCACCCTGCAGTAGTGGAGGTCTGATCAAAAAGTTTTATTCTTCTATAGAAATTCTCAGATTTATTCCTTTGATTCTAAAACAGTCTCAAAACTATTAATTGCATTATAACCTCATACTTTTAGACAAACGAAGGCATGGATTCACACCGGAAACTTCGTCTTAAAATAGTTCGACTGGAGTTTCCGTTGAAATGATAAAACGTCGGGTCTTTAAAAATAGTCGAAATAACATTTCATCTTAACCTCAGATAACAATGTGGGTTGGGTAAGAGGTTATAACGAGTTCGAAGATGTGTCAAACTCACTTGCACTTACGACCTACCAACCTCCAGTCCTTTCCTTCATTGAGTCCTTCCACAGTAAGGTAAGTCTTACAAGTAAGTATTATAGAAGTTTAAATATGTTATGAATCTTGATCCGTTAAACATGTTCGACATGTATAGTGAGATAAAAATTATTCCAAAAGTGATCAAACACCACTACTACTATTGTACAAATCATTTAATCATAAAAAATTGAATTCGGAGCATTTATGAAAAAAGCTCGTTAGGTGCCAAATAAAAAAAAATCCATCAAATATTTGGGATGCGATGAATTTAAAATTTGAAGGCAATTTTGGGGGAGAAAGTTTCAGAAAGTATCTCACACTGTGCTAATAACTATATAAAACACGATATTTGCTTTCTTGGCAATTTCAACTGAGCGGCTGTCGCGACTGTCGCTTCAACAAAAGCCATCTGGAAAATGTTTCGATCGTCGGAAAGTTCTGGTGGCAGTAACACAAATAAACCTTCCTGCTGTATAAACCCGTTACGGCCCAGCGATTTTGTTTTCGCATAGCGTGTATTTAGGAATTTTAATTACGTTCCTTCAGAGGGAGAAGGGACGATACTAATACTTTGTTCAAACATCAAAATAACATAAAACACGTTCCCACACCCTTTTTTAAACCTTAGGTTCACTGCGTGCACCTAGCGGGAAAAAATTATGTGCACAATTTTATTTTCATGTGCACAGTGCACCTGTGCACCCGGGTATTTCGAGCCCTGTTTCAAGGTATTGATCTGTTGTAAAATTTTCCGCAGGTTTAAAATCTGTAGAAATTTTTACTCCATCTTTAACGATCTCAAAGATAGAAAACCTCAACTTGTCCTTGTTCGTGACAAAGTTAAAATCGCTAGCAAGAAAGTTATACAAATCAAAACCGTAAATCGAAAATAGCTTTCTTCAATTGAGTGGCTGTGACGTCAGCTCCGCGAGAGACGTCATAACTTGGCACAGTTCCCAAAGGAGGAAAAACGCAAAACTCTTTGCTTTCTTCTATCGAAAAGCTGTGACGTCAGCTCCGCAAATGAAGAAATTATGAGAAAAACTAATAAACAAATTTTAAAAAATGTTCTAGATTAAATTTTAAAATTCGGGCTTCGAGATGCATTCAGTCACCTTTAGCCTGTGTGCCAATTTTCAGGACTGTAAATGGTATAGATTCGTTCTGAAGACACCAGATCCACACATACACCTCCTTTTATAATAGTAGAGATATCTGAGCCAAAAACACGACGGACCAACAGCAAAACAAATTATCGTGAAAGGGAAAACGTTATGAAAAGGAAAGAACACTAAATAAATATCAATTTGCTTTTTCGATTTTAGAGTTTTTTTTTTTTCAGAATGTATTTCTTAACATTCAAATACGAATCATAACCTAAGTATTCATTCTAATCATTTCTAAGAACGAGAATAGAAATAACTGTTTTTATCGTAAATGTGTAAATCTGAAATATTTGGTTGCAAAAGCTTATTTTTATAAGCTTATTTTGATTGACTGTTAAACTACCAGCTGAATCACTGCTTATCTTCTAAGACGTCGGTTTGCAGTGACCTCGATGATTACAAAGTTCTCGATAAGATGATATTTTGTGTGACGCTGCTATCGTCACATCTTCAATGTCGCGGTGGTGCATGCTTCAAGAACAAATCAAAGTTTAAGAAGTATCATTTATTGTCTTTTAAATAACAAGTATTTCGCTATAGTTTAAGATAAATACATTTTTATATTTTATATTTCAAGTACATTGTATTGCTTTGCGTTAATTAATGATAAAGGATAGAGTGAAGGATCTAATAAAAGATGTAATAACATGAATATAGAACCCCACCTGCCAACGTCCTGTATCGTTTTCCATAGACCATCATTCTTTGTACTATAGGCCAAGACGTGCCTGCTGGGTATAGCTCTCACTCTCTCTTCCTCTTTTTGCTGCCTCTTGCTCTCTATTCAAATCAGCACCACCCTTTTTATGGGGGTACCATGTTTGTTATAGAAGCTACCATTGATTACTAACTCGCTGTTATCTATGAATTGAATCCACGTCCCCCAGATGAACTTAGAACTTAATTAGATTAGGGGGTTAAGAAACAAAGATCCGAACTCGTGATGTATTACACCTCTGCCCTTGATCTTGAGATAATCAGGGAGAATACCGTGATTTAAGTATCAAAAGGGGTAGAAAGACCAAAGGGTGATCCAGAATAGTCTGGGAAAGTCAAATAAGTGATCACTGGTGTTTGATTTTCAATTGCTGAGAATGGTGATAAAACGGTTTTCTATTCCAGAATCTTTCTAAACTTAACTTAAGCGATCGTGACGATAGCAGCGTCACATTTGTAACACTGTACCCTTGAGATTGGTTTCATAGCTAAGATCAGGGACGACGCATGTGCTTTTATCAAGTTTCTCTTGGGCTATATAAGGCAAGTAAATTCAAATCTGTTTCAGAAACAAAAAATTTCGTCGATATTTTTTTCTAAAAGAAACCTTTCGATGAGCAAAATTGAAAGTTTAAAAAAAGGATAGCTTTAAGTATGTATAATAACCGAATGAAAAAAAATTATCATCTTAAACCGATATATTTTGCACAGAAGAAAATTTTTGTTACGCTTAGTTTTTGGAGGGATCTTTGAACCAAAAAGTGAATGTATATTCTTTTATGAGTGTCAAGTGAGCGTAATATTGTTTTTGCAGATCTAATAAAAAAAAAGCGTAGACATACATTTGACTCATTTACAAAAATATAATATTAATAGTCTACCTCTCTTCATTTTGCTTAATTAGGCATTTAAAAATGTGTTTTCAAAACAATTTATTCATAATTTGCATTAAAAAATAATCTTCAAAGTTAGTTACACCCGTATTACGCTTCGTATTAATTTCGGACACATATGTCAACAAGTTAAAACCAAACCATTAAAGTGAAATAAATCTTACAGAATTTAAGCCGTTTCTCCAAACTTGAGGCATTTCAATTCCTCGGCGACTCACCGGTTCAAAATCACTGATCTAGAGCACTCTAAAACAAGAATATCAATGAAAGAATATTTAAAAACCATAGCCTAATACTCCTAGAATATTTATTTACATAATCTTAACCATTGCAAGGAAGTGGGACTCCTGACGTCTTACGACCAATGAAAGCGTTGAATGATGGAACATAAACGATGATGGGATTCAAAGTGTGTAGATTGTTTATTTTGAAAAACTTCTGAAAATTTAAGCTCCCATCTTTTAATGATTGTATGTCTGTATAGATTCAGTATTTTTGCAACAATATGCTGAAAATCCTAAAAGAGCATCTTGTATTTGTGCTTTGTATCTTTATTCTTTTGTGTCATCCATTTGTAGAAAATAAAATTCACTCGAGTTTAGTGTATCAGAAAAATATTGTTATGAAGTAAAGCACAAGCGAAATCAAATTCCAATAATCATTTTGCCAAATATGAAGTTTCCAGATTCTTAAGGACTAAATTTAAAAATATAGAATACATAAATTTATTGTTTCTATTGTACCGTCATGTAAGAATTAGACGGACAGCTGGTTTAAAATTAAACTATTTATTTACATAAATTAAATATTTACAAGAAAATTTAAAAAGATAATTAAGGGCACAGCCATCGACAACCGAATCCTGCCTGAAGCCAAAGTAACAAATGGCAAAACAGAGACGTCTGTCTCTCTTCGAATCTCGAAACCGAATTCTCCTAAAATCCACGTTCGCTTCGCTCCACAGAACCGCCGCTGACAACGAGAGAGGGTGGGGGGGTTAATTCCGAGCCCTCTAGAGATGTTTATGTCCTCTCCAGAACAGAAACACCCCCACACAGATGCAAAAACCGTCTGTGATGCCGACTTGAGTACCCCACAGCAAATCTTCATCCCATGGGATTAGCGAACCGACGGAAACTCCAGCTGTGTCTATGGATCAAACGGAACGCCTGGCTGCCGATGAGAAAATACTCTCTTTCGGTATTTTGTGAAAACCCGCACGTTCAAAGTCTGAAGTTGTTTTTGCATTTCGAAACATTCCAGCGTCCACGTGTTAGGGAAAAGGGTCGGCTAGTACCATATGGTACAACCACCCCCACTATTGAAAAAAATTTTCCCAAAGGTGAAAAGTTTTCAACGTACGCATCCACAGACGCACGGATAATCACCCACTGGCAATTCAGAATAACAGATCACTTACCACCACCATATCCTGAAACCGTGACTCAAGAATATGTGTAAGGCAAGTTAAATCCAATCAATTTAAAATTCATATACCGGAGTTACTTTCTACTCCCTTACAGTATGGTCACTCAAGGCTCAAATACCAAATTTAAAAAAAATAATACATAAACACTAAACTTTAAGACTTATACCAAATTCGTTAAAACTAAAACCAAATCACATTAACCACATCACATATAAGAATTTCGCTAAGCGAAACCCAAATTTCAATACACATTACGAACTATACAAATTCCATTAACCAGACAAAAATACAACAAAGCATATTTCTAAATTCAATATTTTCGCTAAGCGAACCCAGAATAAACAAACCACGCGAACTATAATAATACTTTCATTAAACAAACCAAAATACACCAAAACATATATAAAATATCAAACTTGTTAAGCAAAAACCAAATTCCTAAGTTTCACTCAACACACGTCATGAGTTGCAATTTTAAGACTACAAATCTTTGACAGTTGTTTAGAATGACTGAGTGAAAACATCCTAAACACAAAATTAATTTCCACTCTACACAAAACATAATTTAAATTTGCACGTAGCTTTCAACGAAAAGTACTCGAGTGAAGAACATAGATACAAGAAATCAATTCCACCATACGCAAAACATAGTTTACAACTTTTAACATTTAAAATCCTCAGCAAAAGATACTGAAATCATTGAATGAATATTTCATAGTTACAAGGCTACCAATTTCACTCCGAGCAAACATGATTCACAATTTTAACACTTAAAATCTCCAGCAAGAATAAAGAAACATTTAAGTGAAATGCCCATAACTACAAAAATCTCCATTTCACTCAACTCAAAACATGATTCCCAATTATTTTACACTATACAACACAAATCTTCCTCAATTACATTTTATTTAGCTCTTTGAATTTTCGTGAGAAGCGCGACTCAGACTGTCGGCATTAAATTCTTGTTTTCTTTCCCAGATCGGTGTTCGATCGCGGAATTTCCAATTTTTTTGGTCGACGTATTGCCAAAATCATCAATACCCTCCCGATTTCACATTCCTGCCAATCTCGTGACAATTTTGTTTGCGGTCCTAACCATTTCTCATACCGCAAGGTGTCTGGGGTTTTTATACTCTTCCCGTGCACCAATTCTGCCGGGGCGTAAACGCTGCTCACGTGTACCGTGGAAAACACTAACGGTGTACGTTGTGGGTCCCAAGCCGTTCCGGCTCCGGAACCTACCGCTAAAGGTCTTGGCTTCACCCCTTCACTCACTAACAACTCTTTTCTTTTCCCCTTTTGGCCCACGTGACCTATTTCAAAAGTTTCCTCCTGAACGGAAACGGACACCTCTAATTCTTCTTCTAACCCTGGGCCACCTTCCGTTATCTTTCCCTTACTGCTATTCGGTATTTCCAGGAAAATCATTCCCGTCGTTTCACTTGCTACCCCCACTGGAAGAACTAACGGTTCTTTCGATCGCACCTTTGTGTCGGTCAGGATTACCACCCTCGGAGAGCATAACTTGGCTACTTGGGGACTTACTTTCTCCCCTCCAGAAACATCGTCGTCTCTCTGCCCCTTTAGTTCTTTTTTCTGGTCGTTAGCCTCTGTCATAGGAAGACTAATAGGCTCGCCCGATCTCAACTCCGCGTCGGTCTTATTTATCGCCAACGGGGCCGTAACTAACTGGACAGACACTTTTTCCCTCCGCGAAACATTTTCCCCACACTTCTGCAAGCGGGTTTCAACTGAATTACTTTGCTCAGATCTCTTTTGTAGATACGGCATCAGTAATTCATGTTCGGCCTCCCCTCCGAGTCGTAGATTTATCGGTTCTACAAACACCATTTTCCCCAACCTCGGACAATTTGGCCTTAAATGGTCGCTCGCGTTGCACTCAAAACACCGCGGCATACGTCTCCGGTCAGAAGTGTCAAATTTCCCTCCCGGGATACTAGGCGGGAAAAAATCGTTCCTCTTTCGAATGGGGGCCGGTTGGTAATTCTCCTCCCTTACCTTCGCTGGGAAAAATGTTCTTCCCTGGGCTTTTGGTCGGGATGCCTCAATCCGTAGTTTTTCAAGCTCAAAGTTATACCGTCTTTCTTGTTCCTTATACCTTCTCTCTTGTTCCCTATCCGCTATAACCCTTTCACTATCCTTTCTTTCTTGTATAACCCTTTCTAACGCCACTTTTGTGCATTCCTCATCGTAGGAATCGTGCGAGATGATTAAATCCTTAATTTGGGGTGCAAATAATCCCGGGGTAACCGTTATTCCCAAAAGTTCAGCTAGTTCCTCTAGATCTTGTTTCCTACCTTTGCCCAAGTACGCAATTTCGAGAATTCAAAATTACTTCTCTACTTTTCTTGCACAACACCCAATTCAATACTTTTTACGGCATACAGTATACAACATACCATACCATAATTTAGCAATTCTCATATACACAATACAGATTTAAGATACTTAAGCTAAATCAATTTCCTTTAGAGTGACCACACTAATTGATATTAACAAAATTTTAGCTATTACACAATTCTTGAAACTTAGTCACTGTGACAAAATAGGGAAATGGCACTAACCTGTATCTGCTGACTTGGATCACTTGGCACCACTGTCCACAGGCTGGACCACGGGTGAAAACACTGCACTGCACTGCACTATCTTCGGCTAAAAAGCCCACAAACACACTCTTCGGCTGAAAGCCCACTGGTGTAGGTCGTCTTGACCTCTTCCACAACGCGCACAAATAACACTGCGCCACTGACGAAAAAAACGGTTCCCGATGAACCTATATTAAACGGTCAAGATGACCTCTGGACGAACCGATGGGAATTTTTTCCCAATAATAAACGGTCAAGATGACCTCTGGACGAACCGATGCGAACTTTTTCCCAATAATAACCGATCAAGATGATCTCTGGACGAACCGATGGGAACTTTTTCCCAATAATAACCGATCAAGATGATCTCTGGACGAACCGATGGGAACTTTTTCCCAATAATAAACGGTCAAGATGACCTCTGGACGAACCGGTGGGGAATCTATTCCCATGATGAACTGGACTTGTCGAACTTTCCGTCGATTCCGCTCACGCTCCGTTGAAAAGGACCGACAACTCGAAACCAAAACCAGAACTTCTTGCGACGAGTTTCCGTTTCGGTGATGGATGGGGTCGGTGACTCTGGTACCTCCTTCTTGCTTTCTCTCAGACAAGGGAAACGGTCTCCAGCGAAAATCCGATCTTCTGGTTGCGAAGTTCTATCGGCCTTCTCTTTCAGGCAAAACGGCAGGTTCGATTTACTTGTCGAGGCTGTTTTAATCTATCCCACCGCTGCCACCATATTAATAAGCTGTACCGTCATGTAAGAATTAGACGGACAGCTGGTTTAAAATTAAACTATTTATTTACATAAATTAAATATTTACAAGAAAATTTAAAAAGATAATTAAGGGCACAGCCATTGACAACCGAATCCTGCCTGAAGCCAAAGTAACAAATGGCAAAACAGAGACGTCTGTCTCTCTTCGAATCTCGAAACCGAATTCTCCTAAAATACACGTTCGCTTCGCTCCACAGAACCGCCGCTGACAACGAGAGGGATGGGGGGAATTCCGAGCCCTCTAGAGATGTTTATGTCCTCTCCAGAACAGAAACACCCCCACACAGATGCGAAAACCGTCTGTGATGCCGACTTGAGTTCCCCACAGCAAATCTTCATCCCAGACATGGGATTAGCGAACCGACGGAAACTCCAGCTGTGTCTATGGATCAAACGGAACTCCGGGCCGCCGATGAGAAAATACTCTCTTTCGGTATTTTGTGAAAACCCGCACGTGCAAAGTCTGAAGTTGTTTTTGCATTTCGAAACATTCCAGCGTCCACGTGTTAGGGAAAAGGGTCGGCTAGTACCATATGGTACAATATTGTGTAATACAATTGGAACTTGTACAGAATTAGGATCTATATTTCTTGTATAATCATTTATTATGATCTATACACCACGTAATATGTTGTGTATTTCATGTAAGTGCATTTTGTATTTGCGTCTGACATTTTTATTGTTTTGACTTATTCATTTGTGGAAAAAAGTTATTCATCAAGTTTAGTGTACCAGAAAAATATCGTTATGAAGTTAAGCATAAGCGAAAAAAACTCCAATAATCATTTTACCAAATCCGAAATTTTCTCTTTCTTGAGGGACGAATCAAGAAATATAGTGGACATTTCATAATACAATAAGAAATTGTATAGAATTAGAAACTATATTTCACGTAATACACTGTTACAAATTTCTTATATTAAACGCATTCCAACATGTAATTTCTCTTCTCGAAAACATTTAAATTAGTTGCCATAGCAATGAAAACATACTGAGAATATTACATTTTAAACACAGAAACAATTGCAGAAATCAAACCGAAGAAGACGAATTTCGTTGAGTTTTCAGACGTACAGATGATGAGAAAGCCTAATGAAACCAACGGGGAAATTCAAAAGTGTTTTCTACGTATCATGGAATACAAGTATAGAGTTCAGTTCAGGAAGTTTAATCTTGTTCGTGATTTTCGTATAAAAAATGTGAAGTAATAATACATTTTAACCATAATTATAATTCTTTGTGTTTATGTACACACCAAATTCCGAAGAACATGTAGATATCCTTAAATAGTTTTGTACAAACAATGTTATAGAAAAGTAGTCTAAATTGGTTGCTAATTTTGATGTTAAGAATGGAAAGCTTTACAGAAATTTTGCTATTTAAAAACTACATCAGACGAAACTTTCTAATCTAGTAATGGTTGGTTGGTTGGTGACGTGTCATGCATAGAAAATAAATTTAAATAGGACCAAGGGTCCCATATACATCATTTGCGATTTGAAGGCAATTTTCTTCATATGTCCTCCCGCGGATTGTCACTTATTTGCTGCAATTGCGCAAAAATAGCGGGACAGGTGAAAAGATGTATGGGGGTTAGTTCTACGCAGTTTTTGCAGATGCAGTAAGTCCTTGTCCCATCTTTATTAATCTTCATCCCCCTAAAGTGTTCCGTCCGGAGTCTTGTTAGTGTGCTGGCGAGAGTTCTACTGGTACTGATTTCGGGGATTTGGTGTTTGATTTTGATTTTCCTATCGTTGAGTTTTGCCCTAGCCACTGAATTTATATCGCTGAGGGTGACATGAGTAATAATCTAGTAATCAGATTAGTTATTGTAAGTCGTTGGGTTACCCCAGAAAGGTTGAAGAGCGAAATATGTGCTCGTAATTTCTAATACAGGTTTTATCATAATCTCGTTTAGAATAAGAATTTTGACGTCTTTGCTTTCGGTAATGTCACTAGTTCAAAAAATTTACAGTCAATCAAAAAAGTATCCATATTCCCGTCTGGGAGTTGCTCAAAGAAAAGAAATGTCACTAAACTTGGAAAATAATGTATGCTATAAATAAATGTGCATTTCATTTGCATAAAGGTCCGTCTTCATATTAAATGTAATCACTCAAATTTTTAGAACGCTCGTTATTCCGTATTATATTATTATGATTTTCTGGATAAAAACCGTCAGAGAATTAATAAAAAAATACATAAATTTTTTTAATGAAATCTATGATGAGTGGTTGAAACTCAGAGTTTCTAGTAGTGAAATGGCTTCCAAAATAATCAGTCGATTTAAGTAATTTTATGCTACGATAAACTATTAAATAATTTAAACAAGATATATGCCTTTTTTTCTGTTAAATATTTAATTATTAATTTTCTAATCATTTTCTGATAATTCAATTCGTAATCGAAGAAAATTATAAATTGAAGCTCATATAAATTTCGAGTACAGTTAAATTAATGGGCGTCTGAAACCTAGGTATGAAAGATTTTAGTTCATTCCTTTACTTAGCTTTTGAGATAAATACTTTATTCAAAAATGCATAATTTTGAATCGGTTCTAAGTTGTCCTAAATTAAAATTTTCAATTTATTTGGAAGAAATTTTTTTCTATGCAAACTTTATGTTCCAATATATAAGACAATTACAATATTACATGTCTAGCCAATGTTCCAATATTACATGTCTAGCCATTTTTCAAGGTCAAATTTTAGATAAATTCAAATGCTCATCTACGAAGTCGCCAATGCTACGCGAATGAGATAATGTGTTATCAGGTCAAATTATCGAAATATAGAAATCCGACTAAAGCTATACGTTTTTTGATTACCAAATTGGCTCAAAGTATGCAAATATTTTGACTTTGTGAAATCAATATATTTTACTCTATTATTTAAAGTATCAAAGGCAATGTAACGCCCAAATCGTAGTGGCCGTCGTAAAGCAATGAACGACGAAGATAGCGTGTTGGGCTGTAGAGAAATCTGAAAATGAATACCCTATGTAGTCTAGAAATGCAGCAGACTTCACCCCATTATAAAATATAGCTAACAACGCATATTGATTTGATCAGTACCTCCTAGTGTGATCCTGTACTTCCTTGTGCTGCATCGCAATTAATAAGACGTCATCAAAACCTTGTGTGCAGTTTAATTTCATATTTTAAAAACGTAATAAAATAAACAAAAAAATATAGTTCAACTGAAAAATATTGGATAATCATTAAGTATTGCATAATATAAATTTATCAAAGTTAACAACTTTGATATTTTTCATTGCTAACCAATTTGTTACATTTTTTAATAAGTGTAATTCAAAATTATTACAATCTAGACTTTTGTTGAAAAAACGTTGAATAAAATTTTTAGAAAGTGGAATTAGCATTAGTGAAGATCAAAGAAACAAGAATCTAGAGCAGATTAGAAAATTGCTAACATTTTATATGTGACCTTGATTTAACATTACAACAAATTGAGGCAGATCACAAGTACTTATTCTATATTTCCAGCAATTGTAATCAAATTTGAAAACTTATAATTTTGAAATATTGAACTTATGATGATGAAATATTTAAAGATAGTAAACATCTTTAATAACATTAAACCGGGATGTTGCTATACGATATTTTGGAATACCTATATAAATATGAAAACTGACCCTAGACAGGTTATAACCCGTTGTGTTGCTCAAGTGCAGCGTTTATTAATTACCATTACCTAGGTAAGAAAAATTCACATTCATTTACAGCAGTCAAATGACATATTTTGTAAACATTAATCCATGTATGACATTTTAGTGTGATTGTGAACCTATTTGGAA
Source organism: Metellina segmentata (assembly GCA_947359465.1). Classification (NCBI taxonomy): domain Eukaryota; kingdom Metazoa; phylum Arthropoda; class Arachnida; order Araneae; family Tetragnathidae; genus Metellina; species Metellina segmentata. Next base: position 75,533,248 of record OX375882.1, read on the forward strand.
TATTCATTTGGAAATTAGCTACTGTGATTATGTTTTAATAATTTTAATCTGGTGATTTTACACTTGGAACGTCTTAAAAACAGGGTTATTTAAAATGAATCATCCGATTTCAAAATTCCATATTTTTAAAAATAAACGACACAGAATGATGAGTAATACACGAATACAAAGGGGAAATATGGAAGTTTTATATTGTGAAGAATAGATGGCTGACTCAACCGAAAGTGGAGGTTTTTATGTGATGTCCTTATCAAAGATTTGTGAACCATTCTATTTTGCGGAAAATACGGTCGCTAGCAGTACCTATTTGGATATGTTGCAAATCTGGATTTTCCCCCAGATGAAGGCAGATCTCTCCAAATTCGTTTTCCAACTAGATGGGCAGCACCCCCAATGTGCTACAGAGTTTCGTCGTTTCCTTAACACGCTACCTCGCAGTTGGATCGGTCGCAGTGGACCAGATGACTTGATGTTACACAGCTGGTCAACTAGGTCACCTGATCATATCCCGTGCGATTTCTTTGTTTGGGGGATTGTAAAATGTAAAGTGCATGTGCCACCATTACCCACAAATTTATGTGAACTTAAACAACGGATTTCTGCTGCTGTAAATCAATTACCATTGACACTTTATAACGTGTTTGGCAGGAACTTACATACCGTCTTGACATTATACGTGTAACTAAAGGATGTTATATCGAACACTCTCTTTGTAAAAAAAACCTTCCATACTCTCCCTTTGTATTCATGTATTACGTATTCTGTGTCGTACTAAATTTGGCGTACAAAATTTATGAAACAGTAAGGCTTTCAGATGCTACTTTGGAAATGAAGTTACCTGGATATGGGAAAATGATACGAAAAGTACGTCGGTAGTTACAGAACCAATGAATGAAAACAAAACGATAACAAAAGCAGAAAGAAACAGCAAAAAAGTATTTAATTGCATGGGTGATACTGTAATGGGTGCCATGAGATAAAGGGTAACAGTGGAAATCTAAATAAAGAGAGGAGATGATTCTTAGTAATATGTATAACCATTTCAAACACTGGTACAGACTTCGCACTGCGTTTGCATTCCGAGAATGAGGTTGTAGATGATTTCTTGTGATAGCGGAATCAAAATTCCTTCGTCTTAGCCTCTGACGACAGGATTCCAAATTTCAATTTCACCAATTTTCTGCTGAGTGTTCTTAACTATGGAAATCGCCGGTTGTTTAGTTTCGAGCTTGTAACCTTTAGAAATAGTAGTTTTCTTTATATTCTGCATGCTTGTTATGTATGATGTAACCAAACGTAGACAAATAAAGTAAAATGTGTGATTGTCATTGCAGGTGACTTTTGGGAATTTCACAAATGGTCTGTGGAAAATTTGACACAGTTTTGGAGCGTCATGTGGAAATACTCGCGGATCATTGCTTCAAAGAAGTTTGATAAGGTTAGACACGGTCTACTCTTCTGAAAATATTATTTCGAAGACTTTTTTCTCTATATTTTGAGTTTTGTAAAATATGCTTATTTATAACAAATGCGATTGAATGTAACATGATACATACAAATCAATCCAACTCGCTAACCAGATGTACTCAACCCAACATAACCATATGGAGGAGGTAATGAGCAGCCGTTGTTGGACCGGTGGTCAAAGGTCTGGAGCACCCTGGACAAGTCCAAGGGTAGAGGTCTGTCTTAGCTCCATTGCCTGCAAGTCTTTGCTGAGCATAATGGAACGGCCTTCCCTCTTTGGGTGACCCTACCAGGAGATTTCTCTCCCGACGTACTTCGCCCGTTCCGCCCAGGTACACCCCCTCGTCGGCTCTGAGCACACTTTGAGGCGACCTGCAGGACTTGAGGGGGTAAACACAATAACGAATTCTGCAGGGCAATTCTCCCCTGATGATAAAACTACAGCCAATTTGCTGGGTTCTTTTTATAAAAAAACTAGCAGATTGAACTTCTCCTTAGGGGACAGGCCTACTTCGAAAAAGGTAAAGAACATAATCAATGGTTGTCGCAGCACAGATTTTGGGGTCTCCCAACTCACACGAAGGTACTCATCTCAGGAATTACTCTCAGCTATGGCTTTCCTGGATCTGTCCAAGTCTCCTGGCCCTGATGGAATACACGGCCAAATGTTGGAGAACCTTGGCATAATTGGAAAAGAAAGACTTTTGGATATAATCAACCTTTCTTGGACCTGTTGGCAACTACCTGTTGACTGGAAAAGAGCCACTGTTATTCCCATTAGAAAACCGGGTAAAGAAACTAGCTCTCTTGAAAGCTATAGACCTATTGCGCTCACCATTATGACTTGTAAACTAATAGAAAAAATGCTCCTTGCTAGACTTCATTACATTCTAGATTTCAATTGTCTTATGCCGCCCGAACAATATGGTTTTAGAAAAGGGCACAGCATTACAGATCAGGTCCTTTACTTTTGTCAAAAGATCAGGGACGCCCAAAACTTTAAACCAACTCGACATACCGTGAGAGCCTTACTAGACTTATCTAAGGCCTTTGATACTGTGTGGAAAGACGAGCTTATCATTAAATTACACGATTCTTTCAATATTAGGGTTTCTGCCCTGGTTTGGATAGCTGACTTTCTACGCCACAGATCCATCAGAGTTAAATTTAACAAGACCATTTCAGATCCTTTTAGTCTGGGACAGGGCGTTCCTCAAGGATCGGTCTTAAGCCCTACTCTTTTCTCCCTATTTATGGCCGGTATTGAGAAAAGGAAACCAGAACTTGTAGATATTGCAATCTTCGCTAACGATATTGTAATTTGGAACTCAGGCACAGACGTGACTAACATCGAAACGCTCCTCAATTCCACTTTGGCTACACTCTCTGAGTTTGCAACAGTACACAAATTGACTTTCAACCCTGTTAAATCAATAGTGACTTTTTTTTTACCACAAATAAGCACCTTTATAACTATAAAACAAAGTTGTATTTTGATGCCCAGCCTCCTGCCTATGAAAAGCATCCCAAATATCTAGGATTCATTCTTGATCCTGAATTCAACAGCAACAAACATATTAACCACCTGGTTTCAAAGGCTCGTAAGCGCCTTAGCATACTTAAATATCTTGCCGGCAGGGACTGGGGAGCTGATGCAAACACTCTTGGAACCAGATATATTTCGCTTAGAAATCCTATTCTGGAATATGGCTACCCAATCTATTCATGCGGGTCTGAAACCAATCTTCAGAAATTGGAACGAGTACAACTGAGTGCTGCTCGAATCCCTCGGACTCAGAAATAGCTGCCCTTCTGGTATAGCCCTGTTCGAGGCCAACTTACAACCACTGCATATTAGAAGAAGAGGCAACTTAGTAAAATACTTTAATAAAATTTTCAGCTACGGCCCCCAACATCGTCCTTCCTTGTATCTGCACACCTGGCACAACAATCAAAGACTAAGGAAATTCAGCCCTTTTAGCTTGGCGGAAACTCAAAACCTGATCTCTCGTGAGGTTGAACCACAATCTTTAAGATCTTGTATAGACCCCTCAGAAGGGATGCCAAGAGTTTTCTTCCACTTTGATCTGAACTCCACTGCAGAAAAGCAAACTCATATTGACGAGCATCTTAGGCAGCTGGCCCTGTAGATTATTAGTTGCAATCCTAAAGATGCAGTGCAGGTGAAAACTGATGGTAGTCGTATTAAAGATCGCACTGGCAGCGGTATTTATATTAGAACCCCTCATCTTGAGACTTCACTAAAACAACGTAACCCTGAAACTTGTTCTGTCTTCAGGAGCGAGTTAATTGCGATCAATGTAGGGCTTGACGCTATCATATCTTATGATTATAATTTTGGTGAACTTTGGATATTATCGGACAGCCGCAGTTCTCTTCAACATCTTATTCGCTGGTCCTCTACAGACGATGAAACCAGCATATCTATTCTGCTTAAACTGAAGAAGATTTCTCAGAACCACGACGTCCATCTCCAATGGATTCCATCACATGTAAACATTAGTGGTAATAAGGTAGCGGATAGATTGGCTAAAGAGGGCAGCTAGGACGAAACGGCCACTGGCTCTTCGCTTACTTACCAAGAATTGTACTCAAATGAAAGATCTAAATTAAATTTAAAATGGCGTACTCCACCTGCACACCCGTGGTACACCGGAACATCCCCTGGCACTCTTCTGGAAGTTAACTGTGATCGTGGCTCCCAGACTGCACTAGCTAGGCTTAAAAGTGGACACCTTAAGTGTCTTTCTTTTGAACACGACAGAAAGATCCATCCCACTTGCAGAAAATGCTGTGACCATCCAGCCTCTCCGGAGCACATACTGAGTTGTGTCGGACTTTCCAAGGAGGACTTGACATCTGTTCCCCATATTGTTATTGAATTTCTGTCGGTTAACAACCTACTGGAGTTGATCTGACATATGTCAGATCTTTTAAAGAGGATAAGCAACAACAACTCAACCCAAAACAAAAGATGCTGTTATCATTTAAATTATGGTTAAACCAGATTCCAAGGTGAACAAGAGCTATTTGTTTAAAAGATAAAATAGAAACCGAGTAAACAGAAGAAAACGTCAAGAAACAACTCGGTGGTTATCGCACCAAAAATCTATTAAAGTTTTACCGGATCAAATGGTATGGTGACAGAAATGAAATTGTAGCTTAAAGAAATAATACCTTTGGGTTTCACCACTTCAGCATTTATTCTAACATTCTGCAGCTTAGCAGATATTTACAACAAGGTTACACATATTTTGGGACAAGAAGGGTTCGGCTGAGGTTAGCGAGTGTGGTCTTCTCGCTCTCAGTTCTCAGTGGAAAATTCTAGCGTCTTTCAGGTCGCCTTTCAACTGAAAACAAGATGTCGCTGGAATTTTGATGAGTGTTCTCAATGGCCATCAGATTTATGAGATCGTAATGTCAGTGTAACGTCAGATGAAGAGGGTTTATTTCAAGTGCCCAGAACTTTATGACCGATGTAATGTCAAATGAATTTCAATAATAGTACTTCTAGTGTGAGTTATGGACAGTTGATCACTTGGATGGAGTTTTATTATCTTCAATCAGGGAATTCTGGAATACGTCTATTTTGTGTAGGCTTGGTCAGAGATGCCGCGTTCAAAGCGGTACACTTTTCATAGGTTCTTTTTTTCACAGGACGGTGTAACGTAGTGGACCAAGTGGTGGGCCTTTCTACAAAATGAAACAGCCTAGTTTAAAAATAACTTGCATTTTATTTTTCTACTAATTATTTACACTTTTGTACACTAGAGATTTGCATCCCTATGAAATGGGTGGTGCGAAACAGGCGCAAAACAGCCGCGGCCTCATCAACGAGCACCGCAAAACCAAAAACATCTGCTTCCCTCGAGTTCTCCAACGTATCTCCTTTTGTCGGCAGACCCCTCATTCCGACAGCCACAAATCACTGGCATCCCAAAACAAACGAGACAATTGTTCGTCAACAGGGCTCGGGCATATGTTTCAGGAATTTGGAATCAAAGGTCAGTGTCGTGGCGATGACGTCACAACGGGCAGGATAGATGGTGGCAATAAATGTTTTGATCCTCCAATGGCCTCTCGTGTTGTGGTAATGATAACCAAGCACTCATATTTCCATCATTTTTGATTGATTCTACTTTGCAGTGCATGTGGGTGTATGAAATGTGTATTCTAATGTCAAAATTGTATTCGTCTTTTTCTGTTCAAATTCTAGCAATATTTGGTCTATTTTAGATTGTGGTAGAATTGAAGGTTCAGCCACTAAACTTTTCAACGTTGGATTATTGCATTCTATTAAGGAGAGGGGTCGTGCGAGCCAGTTTGGAAGAGTATCAGAATATCAACCAAACGATTGAGAGTTTGAAACTTAATCAAACCAAAGACCGTGCACGTGGGCGCTGGCGCACATTAAGGCCCGATGCACACATCCGGTCTTACAGCGTGAGGCGCCGCTGCCGCAACGCAAATGCGGTCTGAGATACATTAGATCCAATGGAATAGTGCACACGTGCCTCTGGCACCGCTGGGGTTACGCACGTTCAACTTGCGTGTAATTTGTACCGCAGTTCCTCACGGCGCTGTATTTCGCCGCACACGCTTCTCCGGTCTAATATACCTTGTTTTCAGAAATAAATGGAATATAAATAACAATTAATAAATGGCTGTATCCAGTAACATCTGTTTTGATTCAAAATATACCTTTTTTACACAAAGGGAAATAATAGCGTTTTCTTTGATAGAATATTTATCGCAAATGGCGCGAAATGAGTATCAGCGTCATCTCACGGTTATGTGTGCATTGTTGGGCATCGATGCCGCAGCGGCGCCGCACGTTGAAAAATCGGATGTGTGCACCGGGCCTAAATCTGTCGTGACCTCAAATGTCCCCACGTTGGCATAGTGTAGAATTTTGGAAATTGAGAGTTGGGATAGATCCCGAACGCATATTACCAATCTTTACCTGGAATAGAAGACATGGGGAAATTTTAAGCCCACTGATTCATTGCTATCTCTCTCAGAGATCTATGACGTCACTCACCCACAGTGAACACTCCGCATGTGTGAAAGGTATCACTATTTACTTGCAATGTTTGCGAAAAAAAATGCTTCGACCGAAAATGGAATATTAAAAAAAAAAGAAAGCGATAGCTTTTAGATGATTAGATTACCAAGCGACAGTTCAACGGCTTGTTCCATGTACTCGTAATTTGATCGTAAATGTTTTGTGTTTAGTTTTAATTCCAGTATATATTCTACACGCATGATTAAAATATAATCAATTTTCGAACTTTAAAGGACACTTGCGACCTTGAACAGAATAGAAGGCGGAAACAGGGGAGTTTTTCGTTATTAGTGGGGATCTGTTGTATAGATGCGTTATATATGTTGCAGAGGTTTTGCCACCGGCTTTCAGTTCAAGTAGAAACTACCGACTAATGAGTAATGATAGAGTCCACGTGAGGCATCGCCATTAATGATGATGTCACGTAATGACGTCATAGTCGACAGTTTGAAACCAACGAATCAGCGTGCTTAAAATTTCCCCATGTCTTCTATTCCAGGTAAAGGTTGTTAATATGCATCCCGGACCGTCAACCATACTCAATTGCGAAGTTAATTCCACTATCAACTACCATCGCATATTCAGGTTATTGCTTGAAAAAATGAAAGCGAATAATGCATCAAATCTAAAAGTATCTAAATATTAAATGTTTCTTTTCAACATGAGCCGTTGTTTGCCTTTCTGAGTTTTAAATTTAAAGCTTAGTCTCTTGCAATTGGGGGGGGGGGAACAAATTACTTAAAAAATGGATTTTCGCATTGTTCTTAAGACATCTCCTTTTCTCTTCAAAACGTATTAGGTGATTGATCAAAGCGATTCGTGTGTTCCATCAGAGTGGTTTCCAGGGGCAGAATTAAACTTCGCAGAAAACTTGTTGAGATTCAGAGATGATCGCTTCTCTTTGATAGTAGCAGGTAATGTGCATTCTGATTTGTTTAAGATTTTGTTTTCTCAATGTGCTAACATGAATACATTTTTTATAACCATCCAAAAAGCTGTATACATTAATGAAAGCCTCAGCTATCTTTGATGTTGTCAAATCACTTCATTTTATACGTTTGTGGTTGTTGAAGTGTCTTCCTACTGTCTCAAAAATGTTAAAGAAATTTGTACATTAATATTTAAAAAATCGAAAGGTGAGTAACAGATAGGTATTTGAATTTATGTCACACTGGAGCAACATGACGAGCTATTGGCTATCCGTGATCAATCTCGAAGGGAAAAATCCAAGGACAGCACTTTGTAATTATGAACCACGGTTAGACGCGATCAAACCCCGGAGCTCGCACCACACTCTCGAATTGATTTTAGCAATGTATTGACAAGGGACAAATCTTTAGTTGAATCAGTGTTGAAGCGAAGAATAAGTTAAGCATTTAGCTCTGATTGGATTGATTGCTGTTGATGATTTAAAAAATATATATTTAACACCGCGCGCGCATTAAAATTGATTTTATACAATGCGTTTTTTTTATTTTCAGGTGAAGACAGAGAGATTGAAAGCATTACTTACAGGGAAATGTATGAAGAAGTAAAATTATATGCTGCCGCATTTCGAAAGCTTGGCCTTAAAAAAGGAGATGTAGCAGTTTGTATGTATATATACTTCATAAAGAATTTTTATTGTAATATATATATATATATATATATTAAAGTTTATTTGATTGTATGAAATATTGTTAACTAGCAGGCCTTGCCCATGACACAATTCGGGTTTCGCACAAAATTCGCATAGAATTCGGACTTCATAAGGCATCGATTAGTTGTAAAGTTTTCTCAAATCCGTTGAAATTTTTACTCTAACTTTACGATCGCGAAGATAGAAATATGTACCAAAGAATGAAAAAGAACTAAAAAGAAAAAAAGCAAGAAACAAATATAGATTCCACGAATGAAAGGAAAAAATAATATTCGACCACATGACTCAAATCAAACAGAACAATCCGTTAGCAGTCAGTGACGTCATTGGAAACCTGCACGCGTCCAAAGAAATGAAGAAAGGACAAGGAAAAAACCGCTCCGTAATTGAAGAACCGCTAGAGAAAAAAGGTAATAAATAAATTTAAAAATGGTCTAGGTTAAATTTTGAAATTCTGGCTTCGAGGTTTATTCAGTCATCCTTGGGATTACGTGTGTGCCAAATTTTTTTACTGAAAGTCCTATAAAACTTCGGAACACCGCATAAACGCACATAGACACGCGGACAGACACTTCCTCGTATAATTGTAGAGATACTTCACGCTAATTAATTGTAGAGATACTTCACGCATGCATGCTAATTTTAATTTAAGCTCTGCGTTTATAATTTCATTAGCTTACTCACTGTTTTACAATTTTCAGGTTGCGTTTCAAACATAAAGGAGGCAATTCTCGCTATGCAAGCTACTGCCAGCATTGGGGCAGTTTGGTCCGGATCATTACCTTTTTTGGGACCACAGGTATTTTGCAGTCTCTATTTACATATTGATTTTATTAACAGAAATTACATAAAATGTTACGCATTACGATATTAATATTTCTATAACTCTTGTGAGTATGGACATCAATTTGGAGAACATAAGAAGTAATATATTTGCGTTTGTGAATCTTTGAATGTACATTTTTGTTTTCCATAAAATACTAGACAGTAGATTATATTTCAAAAAGAACAACAGGGTGCTTACATTTGTAGTGAAACTATTTTTTAATAAATAAAATTAAATAGCACCGTAGACCGAAAAACGAAGCATTTAAAGGTTTCAAAGAAATATTTCGATAAAATTTTAAAATTAAAAATGTCAAGATTCGCCAAACACGGATTACTAAAATTGGAATTGATGTTCTCAATATCATATTTCCCCAAATTTTAATGAAATTGCACATAATTTAGTGTAGAAAGATACACATAACACGGATAAAATACTATCTGAACCACTTGTTACATTAACTCTTCTGGTGATTGCATAGACGAGATATCTCGTCCGAAGCAAAAACGAAAACATCTTGATGGGCGGGATACCTCGTCATCAAAGGTGATCACTTTTCATGAGATCAGATCTTGTTCTGGTCTCATGAAAACAAAATCGGCAATACTTTGATGAAGAGATATCTTGTCAAGTATTAGTAAAAACTGGTCAAGTTTTGATGGACGAAATACCTCGTCGAAACCATTTGGAGGGTTGATAAAACTTAAAATCAATAGTTTGTGAAACAATTTTTATTTGACTATTGCACAAAAATCTATTAAAATTTCGATTATTTTTTGTAAATTTAAATAAATGTTTATTAAATTCTGTTTAAAATTATATAATTTTTTTGGAGAAACGTTAAGTAAAAGTATTTTTAATTTTTTTTGAAAAATACGTGTACGTTTTGAAAGGTTAATTTTGTTCATTAAACTTGAATACCTCCAAATGCGTATTATTTTGCATAAAAGGAACATTTTTTCAGTCTGTTCAAGCAAATATAAAAAAAATTGTTTTACAAGTGTAATATACCCTATAACATATTTGAACACAAGCATTTTCCCTCCCTTCTCAGAAAAGTTAATTTTATTTGCTAAAAAGAATGCAAATTAATTATTTTCAAATAAAAAATAGGAATTCAAGAAAAAGTTTGTTTTAAAAAGTCTTCGTTAAAATGTTTAAATATGCCTTCATAACCTGTATTACAAATTGTAATCAATACACATAAAAGATTCTGAAAAAAGGTTTCTTAAGGTGTATGTCTATAGTAGATATCACAACTATCGACCAGAATATCAATAAATTTTTAATTAATTCAAACGATTTTCCAATTTCTTAGCTTTCAAACTATGTCAAGATCTTGCAAATATTCGAAAGAATTTTTTAGTACCAAGGGTTTTTATTAGGTACTGTCACCATGAGAACAGACATGTTTCCAGAACTTTAAACTCGATTTCTGAAGAACTGCGTTTTTGCAATGGGATGCTTTGTTCAAAACGTGATAACTCCACAAAGAATTCAATTCACCTATTATAATTGTTTTTTAATCGTTATGATGTATATAATACAGTGGATATTTTGAACTTAAGAAATAGATTTTTAAATGTTGAAATTCCTAAAAAAATGTTGATTTTTTTTTTAGATTAAAGATTTGTAAGAAAAAACTATTTCTTCTAGCAACTTAATGTAGATCCAAAACATGAAGAATAATGTTAGGAATAATTTCCAACAGAAATCGTATTTCTGAACAAATTAGAATTTAAGACATAACGTTTCAAAGAACATGCTAATTTTAAAAAAATATCGTCTGAAAGCTATTTGTTTTGATTAACATTGACACATTGTAATCATCGGTAAGAACAATGTGTACATTGTAATCTGGTTATTTGATAGATAGTTAATTAACGTTGTACAGGCGCAACGCAACGGGCTATTGACGACGGTCTGGGATCAATCCCGAAGGGTTAGGTTAGGTTAGGTAGTTAATCACACTGGAACAACACAGCAATCTCGAAGGGAAATCTGAACGAACATTTCAACATTGCTTGGATCCCAAACTGGTATCTGGAATTATTATGGGTACAAGAGTATCTATATATAGATTCGTACTGGGTACATTAGTATCTGGAAACATACCGAGTACAATTTTCCTAATAGAATCTTTCAAAGTTGTCTTCTTTTTCCAAATGAATGTCCATCGGTTCAGGCGCAGTGCCACACTTCGTTCCTTCTAACACTTTCTATTCATTTCCATCTTTCGGCATTTTTCATTTAGGACTTTATGATTTCTTATGAATTTTTCTTTCCGATAATATGCGGTTTTTGCATTTCAGTTCACATTCCCTTTGCAATTTTTTCGACATCATGAAAATTTTCTTCACCAAAGCAAAATTATCTGTCTATAGCTTGGTTATATTTTTTGTCGGTTATTATTGCGAAATAGTTTTGTAGATCTTGATTTTCTATACAAAATCTCCGTATTTCTCACTTTGCCATAGTTCTACCGGGACAGCGATAAGAGTATAGTAGGTGTTCCAAATATCGCCTACCCTAACTATTTCTCTGTATTTCAACCTCCTGAGTTGGAAAATCAAGCTGGAATCACTAGGAACTATTCTCCTTTGGTTTCCAGAGATCATATACCTTCTTTACTTATGTCCGCTTAAGTTAACTAGCAAAATTTCAAAATGTTAAGAGTGGGTTCCTAATATTGCTTACCCTTGTTCCTACTACCACCCACCAAGCGAATTTATGAACTATTATTAAAAACGAGTTGCTAGTAAAGCATACATACCTTCTTTTAGTATTTAATGTACTTTAAAGTCATATAAACTAAATTATGATTTGGAAACACTTACCTGGATATTTCCTGAATGGATTGGAGACAAAAATACGTTGATCAGAGACTAAATACTTCAGATACAATATTGTTGTTGATATAACTAGTAAAACACTTCCCGGTGGCGCTACGTGTGGCAAAACTCTAGACTATAAAGGTAACTATATAAACGCTTAGATGTCACGCATAGTAGCTTGCAAACACGAGTAGGCGATATTAAGCACATGGGCTATATTTGGAACACCTACTCTATATCATGCTTTGGTGCACCCAAAAGCACGAATTGCTACAAAGACATCAACCATTTTTAGATATATTTATCCTACATTGCAATTTTAGCTCCTATCTTCGCAGGCAAATTAGTTTTTAATAATATTCCTTTGTCAAAAACTATTTTTAACGTGGATAAGGATTATTAATTTAATTTGAGTATACTTTTTCAGGCTATTCTAAATAGATTCCAACAAGTCTCTCCGAAATTTCTGTTAACCATTGATCGATTTAAAAATAAAGGTCAAGAAATCGAAATGCTAGATAAAGTGAAGATAATTGCAGAAGGTACACGTATTGTTTGTATTTTTCGTTCCATCCTATTAATTAGTACACCATATTAGAATTGTACTGACTTTAAGTAAATTTATTGCACATTACTTTAATTTTCATTTTTAAAGTGGCCAAAATAAAAGGGACATTTTCTAAATAAAAAATATTATGTCGTCATATTTTGTTTTAAACAATTAAAAAAACTAATAATTCAAAACATAATATAAAAATAGATATTATGAGACAGAGACCAAGGTGTTATAGATTATTCAAACTACTGTTTGTAAATTGAAAAAATATTTCTTTAAAATGTTATCCAGGTAATATGTTTCTATATTTTTCATTAGATCTTAATACAGTTAAAACGAGTTTTAATCATTGATGTTAATACGAATATAACACATTCATTTTATTTTTTCTTGAACTTTAATGTATCATTTGCTTTATTTCAAATATATATATTAAATAAAACCAAAATAAAATGATTACGTCTAATATAAGATAATTTATGATAATTTATTTATTACAGGTTTACCAACACTAGAAAAAGTTATAATAATACCATCAAAAAAGGATTCGAAATCAAAAGATATTAGTTCCATTAGAAATAGGTAATGCACACCTTTGTTACAAAATAACTTTTTATGTAATGCAGAGTTAAGTAAACTTTTGCATTAACTTGTTCTAAAATGTTAGGAAGATAAAGATATTGTTACAAAACGGTAGAAGTTCATGAATGCTAAACGATTATATCATATTATATATGTTACCGGCAACGTTTGAAATCCAGCATTCTATAGAATACCTAGGCATTTTTTAGAATGCCGAAAACTGTCCGGCTATGTATGAAACTATTAATGTTTCACACATTTCCTAGGCATTATATAGAGAATGACAAATGACAAACCGGTAATATGTATGAAAGTCATCTCCGATTCGTTTCGAATATCACGTGGCAAGGCACGTGACTTTTAATCCTCCACTCGGGCTCAGAATTTGCCATTTGCATTTGCGCTTTGTTCGGGAGTGTCAAATACGCGATTTTACTTCAATTTGTTCAACAAAAAGTTAGTTTATACTGTGCTGTATGAAAATGGAAGAACAAGATATTGTGTTGGAGAAGGATCACAGTCAATAGACATGCAATGACGATTCGAAGATGAGCTGTCTAAGCTTCGAGTTAATGCTGCAAAAAACAGTTTGTTCTTAACCGAAACCAGAAATTAATAAATGAAGAAAAAAAAAACGAAATGACTACTAAGAAGAAACTACGAGACTATTGGTTGCTGAATCGTAATGATGTGATGTTTGTGGAAAAAAAGTAAACTCGTTTATCCTGTTAAAGAAGGCGTCAGTACTATACAATATTACGTCACGGACACTGAGGTATTTCAAGTACTTCATGAAACTCATTTGGCTATTGGACACGGAGGATGTGATAGAATGTTGAAAGAACTTTCAACTAAATACAAAAATACACGTCATGATATTGAACTGTACATCCACCTTTGTGAGCACTGCCAGTAAAAACAAAAAAGCATTAAAAAAGGCATTGTTGTGAAACCTGTGATTTTTTCTGAATTTAATTCCCGTTGTCAGGTAGATCTTATTGATTTTCAGTCAGCCAGTCAGACAGAGAATACAAATTTATTATGGTGTACCAAGAATATCTCACAAAATTTTTGGTTCTGAAGCTCTGACGTCAAAAAGAGCTAAAGAAGTAGTCTGTAACCTAGTGGACTTATTCTCGTTGCTTGGGCGCCATTTATATTACAGTTTGACGATGGTAGGGAATTTGACAATAATGTGATGAACAGTTTGAAGGAGTTGTGGCCAGCACTGCAGAACTCTATGGGAAGCCTCGCCATTCACAAAGTCAGGGTAGTGTCGAAAGAGCTTATCAAGATATTGAAAATATTCTTAGTATTTAAACGTAGGACAGCAAATCTGACCAGTGGAGTGAAGGATTGTAGTTCGTTCAATTTATAAAAAATACAGCTTATCATTCTGGAATTAAAAGAACATCATAAGAAGCTCTTTTAGGCTACAAACCTAAAGTAGGTCTTACAACGTCTTTCCTACCACAAGATGTTTTAAAAGACAGAGGAGCAGCTAGAAAAAAATAATAGAAAGCGTCCAAACGATGCAAAAGATGAAACAAATCAGCTTATGCAAATAAAAAGAGCCTGTTTCAAAAAACCTTGATGGGATTATAGTCGATAGTGGAGTAAACCAACAGGATTATGACATGCTTTCAAAGAGATTTCCGTTCCTGCTACCTGCTGTGTGTGTTTATATTAAACCAATGTACGCATGAACAAATTGTAGTCAAAAAATTCCTAAGGCCATTCTAGTAAAGATGTTGAAATGGATATTTTGTGCACTCTTGTTTCAAAACTGAAAATGCTATCGAAGGTAAAATTGATTCTAAAATAAATCGGGAAATACAAACCAAAAAGTGAAAATTAATTCGGAAATAAAGTTTCCCACTGCTTCTTTGGTAACTACTGTGCGAATGCCTATTCCTGTCGATAATGTCCTAGGTGATTCGTGCAATATTTTGACAGTTGTAATGAGTGTGACATAGACGGTTTCTACTGACTTGACACTTCTCAGGGAATTTTAAAACAACTATGTGCGAGATCATAATTCACTTTATGCCCTAAGAACTTGCTTCGAATAGAAGATATTCCTGAACACAAAATTCCTCCTCGGTCAGTTGCAATTGCTCAGTACAGTGAAAGCGGCCAAGGATTCATCATGTGAACGTGTAAAACAAAGTGCCAAAATATGAAATTTATTTGTGTAAAAAAAGTTATGAAGTGTCATTCAAAATATCATTCAGGCCTACCATGTTGCAACAAATAAGTTAAATTTAATTTTTAATTTTTTTTTATGAAAAGAATTACATTTTTTAAATTTTTTTAATGTGTGTATTTTTAGTAAAGTTCATTTAATGACCCTGTTTTACTTTTTATAAGAAATAAAATTAAGTGTAATACAAAATAAAATTGTTTCCTTTCCTGGTGCAACAAGTAGGTTCATATTTAGTTTTGATTTCTTTAATAAAAAAAGCATAAATTTTGTTTTGCACAGCTTTAATTTTTTTACGTATTTTGAATAAAAGTTTTTATATATGGCACTCTCTCGATATTTTTCAAAATAACATTTGTATTTTTGAGGAATGAACGTTTTTTAAATAATAGAGCCTTTTTACGATCTTTTTTCATACTTTGCCTAAATAGCATTTGTCATTCTATAGAATCCCTAGGTATGACATACAATGCCTAGAGAAAGTATATAATAATTCTCATAGTTCATACTTTGCTGAAAAACACCGGACATTCTTTAAAATACCTAGGTATTCTATAGAATTCCGGAGTTTCAAACTTTGTCGGTAACATATACAATACTGATTTCAAGAAGTTTTCTCCAATGAAGAAACTACCTTAAGTTAGACAGTTTCCCACACAGGACTGAAAAGTGGAAAAGGGAAAGTTATCTAAAAAAATTACACATAGTTGCTGTTCTGTGGTCTGTGTTGGAGTGTAGGCTGTAATGTGCATTGCGGTCATCCCAAGCACGTACTATTAGATTGAAATCAGGTGACCAAATTCTATACAGATTAAATATTAATCTTAATTTGTACACATGTCTGTATATGAACAGTAAGGATCTTACATTGTTTACTTTGATTGCTCGTTCGTTCATTAAAGTGCACAATCTAATTTGCACTGAAATTGAAATAACACGACCAACTTACTAAAAATACGTACAATTACATTTTCCAGGGTTTTTATTTTCCCACAATACTTTATAAAAATCCGTTGAGCAGTTGCCACTTTAATTTTCTTACGTTAATTCTATGTATATTGCATCACTGGCTTGTTAAAGTCATCATGAAATTGGCGTCAATACGCCGGACTTGTATATCAAGATCTAATGTAATGTTATTTTCCCCCAGGTTGTCATAGATTAATAAAATAAATTCAAGTTAAGAGGTTCAAAATATACAGACTTCTTCTTTTTGAAAAAATATCATGAACTTTTATACAAACTGAAGTAAAGTGCAGGAGTAACAAATATATTTTCACATGAATAACGTTTGTTTCAGCTGCTTCCTGGATGATTTCTTGAAAAGAGGGCTAAGTGAAGATAATAAAGTCCCACCTATGATTTTTGAACAAGTTTCATGTTCTCATCCTGTCCTAATTAACTACACATATGGAACCACAGGAATTCCGAAAGCTATTGTTCATGGAAGCAGTGTGAGTCTCAGTTCTGCCATCTGCAGTCGTTCCTGTATGTCTCATTTAGTTTTTACCTTCCTTACAACAAAGTAATTTATTTAGTGTTTCTTTAATGTGTCAGTTAGTGTTGCTTTAGTCATTATATTGTTAATTGCGGGAATCATTAAAAAGCAATGCCAAACAGATTGTGAAGAGTCATCAAACGTAAGTTAGATACAATAGGTATTAATTTTACTATGTCTAAAATCTTTTTTCGAAGTACCCAATAATCTTTTATCTTCATTTTTATTATGTGATCACCTTACTTTATCAAAATATATTTTATAAATTTTGTAATCTGTAGATATTGTGTAGTCTTAAAATATGATATGCAATGAAAAATTTACTCTCCAGGAAAAATATGCATATTGTTTTCAAGAATTTATCGCAATTTGATTTTGTCCAGATACATTTTAGAGTCAATGTATAAGGAACTTAGGAAAATTAGAGTTTAAATGTTCTATGGGAATCGAACTTCCTTTAGTGTCACACTATGTCTGAGAACTATTATTCTAGGCCACTTTAACACTGCTTGTGCGAAAAATATCTTGCTTGAAGATTTCAGAAGGTGCGTTAGTAAAACAGAATGAAAAAATACGAGAACATTAACCGTCTGTCTATCACATGAAGATAGTTAATATTGAAATATGAAACACCCCACACATTTTCTTTTGAGATTACCTGTCAATTTTCTTTTACTACCGTGACGTAGTCTGTGGCGAGGGAAGAAAAAAAACAAGCATTCGGCGGAGAAACTGCCAAGAGGTTAAGCCAGACGCTGAGAGGTCACGCCGCGTATAAACTCAGACCGCTAGAACGCGAGAGTTAACGAGCTGGCATTGGTTCGAGGGATTGAATTTCGACCGAAACGGAACGAAGGATCTTTGTCGCGATGCCGACAAGACACCGGGGCCAGTAGTTCATTTCCGTTGCTTCCACATTATCACAAGAAACCGCGGATGCTTTTTGTTCGGGCCGCCGTCCGCTAATGAAGCTACCGGTGAAAGAGAAAAATCAACCGATTTTGAACAGCCAACCGCGAGACGACAAGTGTGTCGAATGAAAGAGAGGGGGGCCAACAACCCCCTGGAACTTTCGGAGTCGAGGAGTTTTTTGGAAGAAGAGAGGAGGAGACCGATCAAACTGATCCGGCTGAAGTTAAACCGTTCTCGGTTTTTTGGGCCGATACCCCGTCTCTGGAGACGTGCCGAGTCGCGACAGCTGTTCGTGGACTCAGAACGGATTGCCCAAACTGGGATCCTGGATATCAGACGCGAAAAAAGCTCAAGCCTGACCTGCTACTGTGCTGCATTGCACTACCTATCGAACGGATTGCCCAAACTGGGATTTTGTCTATTAGACGGGAGAAAAGCTCGACCCTGATCTGCCGTTTGCTGACTTCGTACACGCGTGCGAGAACTTTTGGAGAAGCTCGCCCGAGCTAGAAAACATTTACTCAACCGAGTAACGTCTGGAGAAGGGCTCACCCGAGTCGGATAATCCAAATCCGAGTTTCTGCGAAAAGGACAATTTACCATTTCGGTAGAGACTCTACCAGTCTGTAAAACGCCACCTACCAAATTCCGTCAAGGTTATTCCTTAAGTATTATATAAGGTTATCCTAAAGTATATTATAAATAAACACATATTAATCAAGACCATTGCGAACATTCTTATGTAGTAGATGACGCTTTCATCCCTAAGACGTCACACTACTATAATTAGATGCACCTGATTGGTTTTTATGCCGCAAGGACTAGATATGACCAAACAATACTTTTCTCACATGTAAAATGGATATAAATCAACATAAAAGGAAATATTTACAGACACAAAAGACAAAAATAGACACAGTGTAGTTAAATAGTTGAAGAATTTGATCAAAACACTTTAAAATATAGGGATCTCTACTCTTATTGATCAATCGTAGTATTGTAACGATGTGTTTTCCTACGAGTAAATAAACATACACTCATGACGAAAATTTTTATTGAAACTATAGAGAGAAATAAACATAGGGTAATTAAAGGATATAATTAGGATATAGTTTTGTTTTCGACCCACCTTGAAATGTAGGGATATGTACACGTATTGATCAACTGTAGTTTGTTTCTTAGAATGTAAAGCATAAACCAAAATCGATATATTTTGAAATATTAAATCCGAAAGTTGCAAAGTTGATGCGTTTAAATTCTTAGCTAGTTTAGGCAAATTTTACTCACGAAAACATTATCTTTGGTTTTTTTTCTTGCTTGTCAGATACCTATGTGAAATAGACAACCAGTTAAACTTTTCCTATCTCCAGATTTTTAAATGTTTGAATCGAATGAAAACTTATTTATATTGAGTTCTGATGAATATATTATAAATGATGGATTAATTATATTTTATTTCTTACCAGACTTATATTTTTACAGATTATTTTAACAGGATTCAGAGACATCGTATTACATAATGATTCTGATCTAGGAAACGTCTATGATTTTGTTGGAGGAAGCGTCTGGTTTTCATTTTCACCGGTCTGTTGATGGATACGTATTATTTGTACTCTTTAAAATTATGCTTCTTTATAAAAATGTGTCATCCGATGATAGTATACTTTAATGTATAGTGCCTGTTGTTAAAAGTAATCAATCATTGTTTAACGAAATTAATCGCTTAGCATAATTTATTCCCTGGAGAGGATTCAAAGTAAAGCAATGTTATTACAAAATAGCCGACTAAAAAATGCATAAAAATAAAACATTTTCATGATAACGCCTTTTAAAATATAAAAAATGAGCAAAAACTAACAAGTTAACTTTATTAATATTTGCTCGTTATCTACTTTTCAAAAATGCAAAATTCCTTTCGTTCCATTTGTTTTCTCAGTAGCCAAAATTACGATTCAGTCTCGTCAATTTTTATAATTTGCCACTTTACAAAAGTACTTGGAAAGTACAAAAATCTATCTTCTTTTATTTCATTTGCAAAACTTAGCAAGTTAACCTTGTTAACTTTTGTTTATTTGCTAAAAGTTAAATTACCCTTTTCTTGGAATTTCTGTGACTATTCAGTTAAAAGTAAGATTATTTTTGAAGAGAGGTATGGAAAAAGTGATTTGATGCGAAATAAACCAACAACAACTGCAGTTGATGACTTTTGTACAGAGTGTCCTAAAAGTTCCGGTATTCACGATTCGTGAATTTATTATAGGAAAACAACAAACTTTAAAACAATTATTTTTATGCTTCTGGTGAAAAGCACTTTTAACATAACATAGAAAAATAATTTGAACTTACATTTATAATAAATGTGATGTCAACACTAGAATGGCACTGCAGCTATTACCTGAAATGGTATTTTGGAATGAGTTCACGTGTTGTAAAACACAACATTTATTAAAATAATTGAAGATGGTACACATTTACGTCCACAAAGGACTAAGCGCCTGTAAATGTTCTGAAACAATAACAAAATTACAATAACATCTACAGAGGATATTACACCGTTGATTCAGGAAACTCGCTATTTAGTCCACAGAGGACACATATGAGCCACAGAGGTCTCAAAAGATTCGCGTAAAAAAGTACGGAAGAGTGGCCACGCAGGTCTCAACTCTCTCCGGTCACAGAAAAAACTGAAGACTCTCCGCCGTGGGCAAGGGATCGAGCCTTTTCCCCGTAGCGTTCTTGGTGATCCGTCTCCTGGGTGAAATAGTCCCTTCTCCTTTCGGTATTAGGTGGGGAGGCGAAAGGATTCCGTTCCTACACTGGGGCATCCTGACGGTGTTCGCCCCGAACATCACTGCACTCATTTAGGCACGTACAATGAGACCTGAAAAAATAAAAAAACGAACAAAAGTATCTATTTCACTTTTGTGAGAATTGCTGAAAATAAACATTTTTCTCTCATCCACATTAGTTTCTCTTTCTCAGAGTTCTTTAAAGTTGATTTTAAAGTTAATTAGTCCATGGTTTCATGTGTTCTGCTGCAGTGGACGTGTTGATAGGTCCTTCGTGACTGCCCACTTTCCGCACCTCGTAACGGTCGTGTGGTTTCCTGTTGATAATTTCGTATGGGCCCAGATATTTTGGTCGTATTTTTAGTCCTGCTCCAAATCGGGTCCTCTGAATCGCTACCAGGTCTCCTTCTGCATACTTTCTTGCAGGTTTCCGCTTCCGATTGTACTGTTTTCGGTTTTCTTCTTGCATCCTTAGGATTTGTTTCTTAGCTTCTTCCCTCTTTCTCGGTTTCTGATGAACTATTCTTCATATTCTTGTTCCACCATTTTTCTGACCTTCAGATCTTCTTTATTGTTCATTGATACTCCTGTTAGCAATTCAAATGGTGTGATTTTTGTACTTTTACTAGAGGTGCTGTTCAAAATTCTTTGAATTGAGTTGACATATTTAAACCACTTGTCTGGTTCATTGATCGCTAATTTCGTCAGTACCGGTATCACAGTTTCAAATATTCGTTCTATTTGACCATTTCCTCTAGGTACTCCTGTGGTGATTTTGAAGTGTTCAATGCTTCTTTCGTCGCAGTAACCTTCGAATTCTTTGGATGTGAAAGCGGTGCCTCGATCTGAAATTATCCTTGATGGATTTCCGAAAATGTGTGACTGCGATTCTAGCTTCTCTAACGCATCACGTGTAGAAGTTGATTTTACGGGATAGAGCCAAGTAAATTTAGTGAAGGCATCTATCACAGCGAAGATGTGTTGATAGTGTTTATTTGTTGTCGCCAGAGGTCCCAGAAAATCAATATGGTATGTACTAAGCGGTGCATTCCCTTTGGGTATTGGATTTAATTGACCCTCTTGCTTGCCCCTTTTCTTATTCGTCAAGATGCACTTAACGCAGTTCATTATGACGTTCTCCACTTTTTTCCTGAGTCCTGGAATGGAAAAATCTCTTTTCACTAACTCCTCGGTCTTCGCCACGGCAAAATGTCCTTTTTGATGGAATTTCTTTATAATATCTGATTGCATCCTCTCGGGGACGACAGGCAGTTCACTTCCGTTTTCATATCTATATAATACATCGTTTTTGATCAAGTAGTCATTCTTCTCCTCTCTCATCAATAATTTTTTAATAACTTGAATATACTCATCTTGTCGTTGGGCTGCTGCTAACTTGCACGTTATTTCTTCACCCGTTGGTTGTGGTACTATCACAGCGACATTTCGGCTCAAGGCATCTGCATGTCTCATTTGAGCACTTGGTCGATGAATTATTTCGTATTCGAACTCCTTCATGATTAACGCCCATCTCGCTATCTTAGGGGTTAAGTCCGTCTTGCTCATGGTTTGCTGGAAGGCTGAACAAACCGTCATCATTTTAAACTTTGTTCCAAGTAGATAATTTCGTAATTTTTTCAAAGCTTCGATCACTGCTAGAATTTATAATTCATAGCTGCCGTATTTTTCTTGTTGTGCTGTTGTCTTTTTACTCATGTATTGAATGGGATACATCTTTCCGTCATCTGCCTGTTGCAATAGTACTGCTCCGAATCCGTGTGAGCTTGCATCACAATGCAGTTCCAGTGGCGGACCTTGTCTGAAAATTTACTTTTTATATTTTTATTTGCAAGAAAGAGGGGTGTTTTTACACATTTCCGATTTATCATAGATGAATCCTAGCAAAATATACATATAAGTGAGAAAAAAATGTAATTAGGAAGGCAATAAAGTTGGATGGAATGTTATTGAATTCAAGTGAGTATGAATGGTCAGTAGATAGTTGTGAAAAGTACCACCTTTGATATTTATTCGCAGGCAGCCAGTGAAATGGGGTTTTGACATTCAACAACAATTCACCAATGGTAAATGAAAGTATCCAACCCCTAAAGGAAGTAAAGTGCGATATCAGAACATCTATTTGAACTTGATTGTCAAACACTACCTTGTACAGTTTTGGTGTACCCGGTAGGCGTAGCCATCGAATGCAACGAGAAGAGACAAAGATAAACACAGCTAACATGCTTGGGGTTATTATTAATTGAAATGACTGTTAGAACACTTTGTTCTGTGGAAACAACTATCCCTCTTTTGTAAAATCAGTTGAAAGGTATTGTTATGGGGGAAGAATAAGAAAAGATTCCATTGTTATCGGATCCTCCCATTCTTCTTCGATTGTTATTATACCGATCAATAGATTTCAGTCTTTTGCAATTCAAAAGATTTCAATTGTTGGTTGCCATTTGAATGGTTTTTATTGTATTCCATTATTGTTCACTCAACTGTTGTCGAATGGACTGTTTAAATTTCATTCTTTCTAAGAGCATTGTCTCCACACTACTATACTATAAATAAATTGTTGTAGTACAACAAATAAAGGCATGTTTTTCCTCTGTTGTTCTGATTAACAACGTTTATGCCCTCCACGACCAGGAATCGAACAGGGAGCAGGAATATACTCGTATTTAGAGATAAAGTTTCGATACAATTTGAAGTATTCGATAGTTTACTTAAATATGTGTAACTTTTCTCTATGCTCCCTCTAACATACAAGTATATTTCTAACCATTTTCGAAGCAATCCCTACTGCCTTCAAATATTCCTCACTTTGTTTTTTAGGTATTTATGATCAAACGTCTGCCAACGGCCATATTATGGTCAATTCTCCCGTTCTCATTCGATCACCAAAGATAAGCACATTCGGATGTGCTCAGTACTTGGGAGAGTGACCACTTAGGAACACCACGTGCTATATGGCCACTTTTACTTTTTATATTTTTATTCGCAAGAAAGAGGGGTGTTTTTACACATTTCCGATTTATCATAGATGAATCCTAGCAAAATATACATATAAGTGAGAAAAAAAATGTAATTAGGAAGGCAATAAAGTTGGATGGAATGTTATTGAATTCAAGTGAGTATGAATGGTCCGAGATAGTTGTGAAAAGTACCCCCTTTGATATTTATTCGCAGGCAGCCAGTAAAATGGGGTTTTGACATTCAACAACAATTCACCAATGGTAAATGAAAGTATCCAACCCCTAAAGGAAAAAAAGTGCGATATCAGAACATCTATTTGAACTTGATTGTCAAACACTACCTTGTACAGTTTTGGTGTACCCGGTAGGCGTAGCCATCGAATGCAACGAGAAGAGAGAACGATGAACACAGCTAACATGCTTGGGGTTATTATTAATTGAAATGACTGTTAGAACACTTTGTTCTGTGGAAAAAACTATCCCTCTTTTGTAAAATCAGTTGAAAGGTATTGTTATGGGGGAAGAATAAGGAAAGATTCCCCATTGTTATCGGATCCTCCCATTCTTCTTCGATTTTTATTATACCGATCAATAGATTTCAGTCTTTTGCAATTCAAAAGATTTCAATTGTTGGTTGCCATTTGAATGGTTTTTATTGTATTCCATTATTGTTCACTCAACTGTCTTCGAATGGACTGTTTAAATTTCATTCTTTCTAAGAGCATTGTCTCAACACTACTATACTATAAATAAATTGTTGTAGTACAACAAATAAAGGCATGTTTTTCCTCTGTTGTTCTGATTAACAACGTTTATGCCCTCCACGACCAGGAATCGAACAGGGAGCAGGAATATACTCGTATTTAGAGATAAAGTTTCGATACAATTTGAAGTATTCGATAGTTTACTTAAATATGTGTAACTTTTCTCTATGCTCCCTCTAACATACAAGTATATTTCTAACCATTTTCGAAGCAATCCCTACTGCCTTCAAATATTCCTCACTTTGTTTTTAGGTATTTATGATCAAACGTCTGCCAACGGCCATATTATGGTCAATTCTCCCGTTCTCATTCGATCACCAAAGATAAGCACATTCGGATGTGCTCAGTACTTGGGAGAGTGACCACTTAGGAACACCACGTGCTATATGGCCACTTTTACTTTTTATATTTTTATTCGCAAGAAAGAGGGGTGTTTTTACACATTTCCGATTTATCATAGATGAATCCTAGCAAAATATACATATAAGTGAGAAAAAAAATGTAATTAGGAAGGCAATAAAGTTGGATGGAATGTTATTGAATTCAAGTGAGTATGAATGGTCCGAGATAGTTGTGAAAAGTACCCCCTTTGATATTTATTCGCAGGCAGCCAGTAAAATGGGGTTTTGACATTCAACAACAATTCACCAATGGTAAATGAAAGTATCCAACCCCTAAAGGAAAAAAAGTGCGATATCAGAACATCTATTTGAACTTGATTGTCAAACACTACCTTGTACAGTTTTGGTGTACCCGGTAGGCGTAGCCATCGAATGCAACGAGAAGAGAGAACGATGAACACAGCTAACATGCTTGGGGTTATTATTAATTGAAATGACTGTTAGAACACTTTGTTCTGTGGAAACAACTATCCCTCTTTTGTAAAATCAGTTGAAAGGTATTGTTATGGGGGAAGAATAAGAAAAGATTCCATTGTTATCGGATCCTCCCATTCTTCTTCGATTGTTATTATACCGATCAATAGATTTCAGTCTTTTGCAATTCAAAAGATTTCAATTGTTGGTTGCCATTTGAATGGTTTTTATTGTATTCCATTATTGTTCACTCAACTGTTGTCGAATGGACTGTTTAAATTTCATTCTTTCTAAGAGCATTGTCTCCACACTACTATACTATAAATAAATTGTTGTAGTACAACAAATAAAGGCATGTTTTTCCTCTGTTGTTCTGATTAACAACGTTTATGCCCTCCACGACCAGGAATCGAACAGGGAGCAGGAATATACTCGTATTTAGAGGTAAAGTTTCGATACAATTTGAAGTATTCGATAGTTTACTTAAATATGTGTAACTTTTCTCTATGCTCCCTCTAACATACAAGTATATTTCTAACCATTTTCGAAGCAATCCCTACTGCCTTCAAATATTCCTCACTTTGTTTTTAGGTATTTATGATCAAACGTCTGCCAACGGCCATATTATGGTCAATTCTCCCGTTCTCATTCGATCACCAAAGATAAGCACATTCGGATGTGCTCAGTACTTGGGAGAGTGACCACTTAGGAACACCACGTGCTATTTGGCCACTTTATTTTTTATATTTTTATTCGCAAGAAAGAGGGGTGTTTTTACCCATTTCCGATTTATCATAGATGAATCCTAGCAAAATATACATATAAGTGAGAAAAAAATGTAATTAGGAAGGCAATAAAGTTGGATGGAATGTTATTGAATTCAAGTGAGTATGAATGGTCCGAGATAGTTGTGAAAAGTACCCCCTTTGATATTTATTCGCAGGCAGCCAGTGAAATGGGGTTTTGACATTCAACAACAATTCACCAATGGTAAATGAAAGTATCCAACCCCTAAAGGAAGTAAAGTGCGATATCAGAACATCTATTTGAACTTGATTGTCAAACACTACCTTGTACAGTTTTGGTGTACCCGGTAGGCGTAGCCATCGAATGCAACGAGAAGAGAGAACGATGAACACAGCTAACATGCTTGGGGTTATTATTAATTGAAATGACTGTTAGAACACTTTGTTCTGTGGAAAAAACTATCCCTCTTTTGTAAAATCAGTTGAAAGGTATTGTTATGGGGGAAGAATAAGAAAAGATTCCATTGTTATCGGATCCTCCCATTCTTCTTCGATTGTTATTATACCGATCAATAGATTTCAGTCTTTTGCAATTCAAAAGATTTCAATTGTTGGTTGCCATTTGAATGGTTTTTATTGTATTCCATTATTGTTCACTCAACTGTTGTCGAATGGACTGTTTAAATTTCATTCTTTCTAAGAGCATTGTCTCCACACTACTATACTATAAATAAATTGTTGTAGTACAACAAATAAAGGCATGTTTTTCCTCTGTTGTTCTGATTAACAACGTTTATGCCCTCCACGACCAGGAATCGAACAGGGAGCAGGAATATACTCGTATTTAGAGATAAAGTTTCGATACAATTTGAAGTATTCGATAGTTTACTTAAATATGTGTAACTTTTCTCTATGCTCCCTCTAACATACAAGTATATTTCTAACCATTTTCGAAGCAATCCCTACTGCCTTCAAATATTCCTCACTTTGTTTTTAGTTATTTATGATCAAACGTCTGCCAACGGCCATATTATGGTCAATTCTCCCGTTCTCATTCGATCACCAAAGATAAGCACATTCGGATGTGCTCAGTACTTGGGAGAGTGACCACTTAGGAACACCACGTGCTATTTGGCCACTTTATTTTTTATATTTTTATTCGCAAGAAAGAGGGGTGTTTTTACCCATTTCCGATTTATCATAGATGAATCCTAGCAAAATATACATATAAGTGAGAAAAAAATGTAATTAGGAAGGCAATAAAGTTGGATATAATGTTATTGAATTCAAGTGAGTATGAATGGTCCGAGATAGTTGTGAAAAGTACCCCCTTTGATATTTATTCGCAGGCAGCCAGTGAAATGGGGTTTTGACATTCAACAACAATTCACCAATGGTAAATGAAAGTATCCAACCCCTAAAGGAAGTAAAGTGCGATATCAGAACATCTATTTGAACTTGATTGTCAAACACTACCTTGTACAGTTTTGGTGTACCCGGTAGGCGTAGCCATCGAATGCAACGAGAAGAGAGAACGATGAACACAGCTAACATGCTTGGGGTTATTATTAATTGAAATGACTGTTAGAACACTTTGTTCTGTGGAAAAAACTATCCCTCTTTTGTAAAATCAGTTGAAAGGTATTGTTATGGGGGAAGAATAAGAAAAGATTCCATTGTTATCGGATCCTCCCATTCTTCTTCGATTGTTATTATACCGATCAATAGATTTCAGTCTTTTGCAATTCAAAAGATTTCAATTGTTGGTTGCCATTTGAATGGTTTTTATTGTATTCCATTATTGTTCACTCAACTGTTGTCGAATGGACTGTTTAAATTTCATTCTTTCTAAGAGCATTGTCTCCACACTACTATACTATAAATAAATTGTTGTAGTACAACAAATAAAGGCATGTTTTTCCTCTGTTGTTCTGATTAACAACGTTTATGCCCTCCACGACCAGGAATCGAACAGGGAGCAGGAATATACTCGTATTTAGAGATAAAGTTTCGATACAATTTGAAGTATTCGATAGTTTACTTAAATATGTGTAACTTTTCTCTATGCTCCCTCTAACATACAAGTATATTTCTAACCATTTTCGAAGCAATCCCTACTGCCTTCAAATATTCCTCACTTTGTTTTTAGTTATTTATGATCAAACGTCTGCCAACGGCCATATTATGGTCAATTCTCCCGTTCTCATTCGATCACCAAAGATAAGCACATTCGGATGTGCTCAGTACTTGGGAGAGTGACCACTTAGGAACACCACGTGCTATATGGCCACTTTTACTTTTTATATTTTTATTCGCAAGAAAGAGGGGTGTTTTTACACATTTCCGATTTATCATAGATGAATCCTAGCAAAATAAACATATAAGTGAGAAAAAAAATGTAATTAGGAAGGCTATAAAGTTGGATGGAATGTTATTGAATTCAAGTGAGTATGAATGGTCCGAGATAGTTGTGAAAAGTACCCCCTTTGATATTTATTCGCAGGCAGCCAGTGAAATGGGGTTTTGATATTCAACAACAATTCACCAATGGTAAATGAAAGTATCCAACCCCTAAAGGAAGTAAAGTGCGATATCAGAACATCTATTTGAACTTGATTGTCAAACACAACATTGTACAGTTTTGGTGTACCCGGTAGGCGTAGCCATCGAATGCAACGAGAAGAGAGAACGATGAACACAGCTAACATGCTTGGGGTTATTATTAATTGAAATGACTGTTAGAACACTTTGTTCTGTGGAAACAACTATCCCTCTTTTGTAAAATCAGTTGAAAGGTATTGTTATGGGGGAAGAATAAGAAAAGATTCCATTGTTATCGGATCCTCCCATTCTTCTTCGATTGTTATTATACCGATCAATAGATTTCAGTCTTTTGCAATTCAAAAGATTTCAATTGTTGGTTGCCATTTGAATGGTTTTTATTGTATTCCATTATTGTTCACTCAACTGTTGTCGAATGGACTGTTTAAATTTCATTCTTTCTAAGAGCATTGTCTCCACACTACTATACTATAAATAAATTGTTGTAGTACAACAAATAAAGGCATGTTTTTCCTCTGTTGTTCTGATTAACAACGTTTATGCCCTCCACGACCAGGAATCGAACAGGGAGCAGGAATATACTCGTATTTAGAGATAAAGTTTCGATACAATTTGAAGTATTCGATAGTTTACTTAAATATGTGTAACTTTTCTCTATGCTCCCTCTAACATACAAGTATATTTCTAACCATTTTCGAAGCAATCCCTACTGCCTTCAAATATTCCTCACTTTGTTTTTAGGTATTTATGATCAAACGTCTGCCAACGGCCATATTATGGTCAATTCTCCCGTTCTCATTCGATCACCAAAGATAAGCACATTCGGATGTGCTCAGTACTTGGGAGAGTGACCACTTAGGAACACCACGTGCTATATGGCCACTTTTACTTTTTATATTTTTATTTGCAAGAAAGAGGGGTGTTTTTACACATTTCCGATTTATCATAGATGAATCCTAGCAAAATATACATATATGTGAGAAAAAAATGTAATTAGGAAGGCAATAAAGTTGGATGGAATGTTATTGAATTCAAGTGAGTATGAATGGTCCGAGATAGTTGTGAAAAGTACCCCCTTTGATATTTATTCGCAGGCAGCCAGTGAAATGGGGTTTTGACATTCAACAACAATTCACCAATGGTAAATGAAAGTATCCAACCCCTAAAAGAAGTAAAGTGCGATATCAGAGCATCTATTTGAACTTGATTGTCAAACACTACCTTGTACAGTTTTGGTGTACCCTGTTGGCGTAGCCGTCGAATGCAACGAGAAGAGAGAACGATAAACACAGCTAACATGCTTGGGGTTATTATTAATTGAAATGACTGTTAGAACACTTTGTTCTGTGGAAACAACTATCCCTCTTTTGTAAAATCAGTTGAAAGGTATTGTTATCGGATCCTCCCATTCTTGTTCGATTGTTATTATACCGATCAATAGATTTCAGTCTTTTTAATTCAAAAGATTTCAATTGTTGGTTGCCATTTGAATGGTTTTTATTGTATTCCATTATTGTTCACTCAACTGTTGTCGAATGGACTGTTTAAATTTCATTCTTTCTAAGAGCATTGTCTTCTCACTACTATACTATAAATAAATTGTTGTAGTACAACAAATAAAGGCATGTTTTTCCTCTGTTGTTCTGATTAACAACGTTTATGCCCTCCACGACCAGGAATCAAACATGGAGCAGGAATATACTCGTATTTAGATGTAAAGTTTCAATACAATTGGAAGTATTCGATAGTTTACTTAAATATGTGTAACTTTTCTCTATGCTCCCTCTAACATACAAGTATATTTCTAACCATTTTCGAAGCAATCCCTACTGCCTTCAAATATTCCTCACTTTGTTTTTAGGTATTTATGATCAAACGTCTGCCAACGGCCATATTATGGTCAATTCTCCCGTTCTCATTCGATCACCAAAGATAAGCACATTCGGATGTGCTCAGTACTTGGGAGAGTGACCACTTAGGAACACCACGTGCTATTTGGCCACTTTATTTTTTATATTTTTATTCGCAAGAAAGAGGGGTGTTTTTACCCATTTCCGATTTATCATAGATGAATCCTAGCAAAATATACATATAAGTGAGAAAAAAATGTAATTAGGAAGGCAATAAAGTTGGATGGAATGTTATTGAATTCAAGTGAGTATGAATGGTCCGAGATAGTTGTGAAAAGTACCCCCTTTGATATTTATTCGCAGGCAGCCAGTGAAATGGGGTTTTGACATTCAACAACAATTCACCAATGGTAAATGAAAGTATCCAACCCCTAAAGGAAGTAAAGTGCGATATCAGAACATCTATTTGAACTTGATTGTCAAACACTACCTTGTACAGTTTTGGTGTACCCGGTAGGCGTAGCCATCGAATGCAACGAGAAGAGAGAACGATGAACACAGCTAACATGCTTGGGGTTATTATTAATTGAAATGACTGTTAGAACACTTTGTTCTGTGGAAAAAACTATCCCTCTTTTGTAAAATCAGTTGAAAGGTATTGTTATGGGGGAAGAATAAGAAAAGATTCCATTGTTATCGGATCCTCCCATTCTTCTTCGATTGTTATTATACCGATCAATAGATTTCAGTCTTTTGCAATTCAAAAGATTTCAATTGTTGGTTGCCATTTGAATGGTTTTTATTGTATTCCATTATTGTTCACTCAACTGTTGTCGAATGGACTGTTTAAATTTCATTCTTTCTAAGAGCATTGTCTCCACACTACTATACTATAAATAAATTGTTGTAGTACAACAAATAAAGGCATGTTTTTCCTCTGTTGTTCTGATTAACAACGTTTATGCCCTCCACGACCAGGAATCGAACAGGGAGCAGGAATATACTCGTATTTAGAGATAAAGTTTCGATACAATTTGAAGTATTCGATAGTTTACTTAAATATGTGTAACTTTTCTCTATGCTCCCTCTAACATACAAGTATATTTCTAACCATTTTCGAAGCAATCCCTACTGCCTTCAAATATTCCTCACTTTGTTTTTAGTTATTTATGATCAAACGTCTGCCAACGGCCATATTATGGTCAATTCTCCCGTTCTCATTCGATCACCAAAGATAAGCACATTCGGATGTGCTCAGTACTTGGGAGAGTGACCACTTAGGAACACCACGTGCTATTTGGCCACTTTATTTTTTATATTTTTATTCGCAAGAAAGAGGGGTGTTTTTACCCATTTCCGATTTATCATAGATGAATCCTAGCAAAATATACATATAAGTGAGAAAAAAATGTAATTAGGAAGGCAATAAAGTTGGATGGAATGTTATTGAATTCAAGTGAGTATGAATGGTCCGAGATAGTTGTGAAAAGTACCCCCTTTGATATTTATTCGCAGGCAGCCAGTGAAATGGGGTTTTGACATTCAACAACAATTCACCAATGGTAAATGAAAGTATCCAACCCCTAAAGGAAGTAAAGTGCGATATCAGAACATCTATTTGAACTTGATTGTCAAACACTACCTTGTACAGTTTTGGTGTACCCGGTAGGCGTAGCCATCGAATGCAACGAGAAGAGAGAACGATGAACACAGCTAACATGCTTGGGGTTATTATTAATTGAAATGACTGTTAGAACACTTTGTTCTGTGGAAAAAACTATCCCTCTTTTGTAAAATCAGTTGAAAGGTATTGTTATGGGGGAAGAATAAGAAAAGATTCCATTGTTATCGGATCCTCCCATTCTTCTTCGATTGTTATTATACCGATCAATAGATTTCAGTCTTTTGCAATTCAAAAGATTTCAATTGTTGGTTGCCATTTGAATGGTTTTTATTGTATTCCATTATTGTTCACTCAACTGTTGTCGAATGGACTGTTTAAATTTCATTCTTTCTAAGAGCATTGTCTCCACACTACTATACTATAAATAAATTGTTGTAGTACAACAAATAAAGGCATGTTTTTCCTCTGTTGTTCTGATTAACAACGTTTATGCCCTCCACGACCAGGAATCGAACAGGGAGCAGGAATATACTCGTATTTAGAGATAAAGTTTCGATACAATTTGAAGTATTCGATAGTTTACTTAAATATGTGTAACTTTTCTCTATGCTCCCTCTAACATACAAGTATATTTCTAACCATTTTCGAAGCAATCCCTACTGCCTTCAAATATTCCTCACTTTGTTTTTAGTTATTTATGATCAAACGTCTGCCAACGGCCATATTATGGTCAATTCTCCCGTTCTCATTCGATCACCAAAGATAAGCACATTCGGATGTGCTCAGTACTTGGGAGAGTGACCACTTAGGAACACCACGTGCTATATGGCCACTTTTACTTTTTATATTTTTATTCGCAAGAAAGAGGGGTGTTTTTACACATTTCCGATTTATCATAGATGAATCCTAGCAAAATAAACATATAAGTGAGAAAAAAAATGTAATTAGGAAGGCTATAAAGTTGGATGGAATGTTATTGAATTCAAGTGAGTATGAATGGTCCGAGATAGTTGTGAAAAGTACCCCCTTTGATATTTATTCGCAGGCAGCCAGTGAAATGGGGTTTTGATATTCAACAACAATTCACCAATGGTAAATGAAAGTATCCAACCCCTAAAGGAAGTAAAGTGCGATATCAGAACATCTATTTGAACTTGATTGTCAAACACAACATTGTACAGTTTTGGTGTACCCGGTAGGCGTAGCCATCGAATGCAACGAGAAGAGAGAACGATGAACACAGCTAACATGCTTGGGGTTATTATTAATTGAAATGACTGTTAGAACACTTTGTTCTGTGGAAACAACTATCCCTCTTTTGTAAAATCAGTTGAAAGGTATTGTTATGGGGGAAGAATAAGAAAAGATTCCATTGTTATCGGATCCTCCCATTCTTCTTCGATTGTTATTATACCGATCAATAGATTTCAGTCTTTTGCAATTCAAAAGATTTCAATTGTTGGTTGCCATTTGAATGGTTTTTATTGTATTCCATTATTGTTCACTCAACTGTTGTCGAATGGACTGTTTAAATTTCATTCTTTCTAAGAGCATTGTCTCCACACTACTATACTATAAATAAATTGTTGTAGTACAACAAATAAAGGCATGTTTTTCCTCTGTTGTTCTGATTAACAACGTTTATGCCCTCCACGACCAGGAATCGAACAGGGAGCAGGAATATACTCGTATTTAGAGATAAAGTTTCGATACAATTTGAAGTATTCGATAGTTTACTTAAATATGTGTAACTTTTCTCTATGCTCCCTCTAACATACAAGTATATTTCTAACCATTTTCGAAGCAATCCCTACTGCCTTCAAATATTCCTCACTTTGTTTTTAGTTATTTATGATCAAACGTCTGCCAACGGCCATATTATGGTCAATTCTCCCGTTCTCATTCGATCACCAAAGATAAGCACATTCGGATGTGCTCAGTACTTGGGAGAGTGACCACTTAGGAACACCACGTGCTATTTGGCCACTTTATTTTTTATATTTTTATTCGCAAGAAAGAGGGGTGTTTTTACCCATTTCCGATTTATCATAGATGAATCCTAGCAAAATATACATATAAGTGAGAAAAAAATGTAATTAGGAAGGCAATAAAGTTGGATGGAATGTTATTGAATTCAAGTGAGTATGAATGGTCCGAGATAGTTGTGAAAAGTACCCCCTTTGATATTTATTCGCAGGCAGCCAGTGAAATGGGGTTTTGACATTCAACAACAATTCACCAATGGTAAATGAAAGTATCCAACCCCTAAAGGAAGTAAAGTGCGATATCAGAACATCTATTTGAACTTGATTGTCAAACACTACCTTGTACAGTTTTGGTGTACCCGGTAGGCGTAGCCATCGAATGCAACGAGAAGAGAGAACGATGAACACAGCTAACATGCTTGGGGTTATTATTAATTGAAATGACTGTTAGAACACTTTGTTCTGTGGAAAAAACTATCCCTCTTTTGTAAAATCAGTTGAAAGGTATTGTTATGGGGGAAGAATAAGAAAAGATTCCATTGTTATCGGATCCTCCCATTCTTCTTCGATTGTTATTATACCGATCAATAGATTTCAGTCTTTTGCAATTCAAAAGATTTCAATTGTTGGTTGCCATTTGAATGGTTTTTATTGTATTCCATTATTGTTCACTCAACTGTTGTCGAATGGACTGTTTAAATTTCATTCTTTCTAAGAGCATTGTCTCCACACTACTATACTATAAATAAATTGTTGTAGTACAACAAATAAAGGCATGTTTTTCCTCTGTTGTTCTGATTAACAACGTTTATGCCCTCCACGACCAGGAATCGAACAGGGAGCAGGAATATACTCGTATTTAGAGATAAAGTTTCGATACAATTTGAAGTATTCGATAGTTTACTTAAATATGTGTAACTTTTCTCTATGCTCCCTCTAACATACAAGTATATTTCTAACCATTTTCGAAGCAATCCCTACTGCCTTCAAATATTCCTCACTTTGTTTTTAGTTATTTATGATCAAACGTCTGCCAACGGCCATATTATGGTCAATTCTCCCGTTCTCATTCGATCACCAAAGATAAGCACATTCGGATGTGCTCAGTACTTGGGAGAGTGACCACTTAGGAACACCACGTGCTATTTGGCCACTTTATTTTTTATATTTTTATTCGCAAGAAAGAGGGGTGTTTTTACCCATTTCCGATTTATCATAGATGAATCCTAGCAAAATATACATATAAGTGAGAAAAAAATGTAATTAGGAAGGCAATAAAGTTGGATGGAATGTTATTGAATTCAAGTGAGTATGAATGGTCCGAGATAGTTGTGAAAAGTACCCCCTTTGATATTTATTCGCAGGCAGCCAGTGAAATGGGGTTTTGACATTCAACAACAATTCACCAATGGTAAATGAAAGTATCCAACCCCTAAAGGAAGTAAAGTGCGATATCAGAACATCTATTTGAACTTGATTGTCAAACACTACCTTGTACAGTTTTGGTGTACCCGGTAGGCGTAGCCATCGAATGCAACGAGAAGAGAGAACGATGAACACAGCTAACATGCTTGGGGTTATTATTAATTGAAATGACTGTTAGAACACTTTGTTCTGTGGAAAAAACTATCCCTCTTTTGTAAAATCAGTTGAAAGGTATTGTTATGGGGGAAGAATAAGAAAAGATTCCATTGTTATCGGATCCTCCCATTCTTCTTCGATTGTTATTATACCGATCAATAGATTTCAGTCTTTTGCAATTCAAAAGATTTCAATTGTTGGTTGCCATTTGAATGGTTTTTATTGTATTCCATTATTGTTCACTCAACTGTTGTCGAATGGACTGTTTAAATTTCATTCTTTCTAAGAGCATTGTCTCCACACTACTATACTATAAATAAATTGTTGTAGTACAACAAATAAAGGCATGTTTTTCCTCTGTTGTTCTGATTAACAACGTTTATGCCCTCCACGACCAGGAATCGAACAGGGAGCAGGAATATACTCGTATTTAGAGATAAAGTTTCGATACAATTTGAAGTATTCGATAGTTTACTTAAATATGTGTAACTTTTCTCTATGCTCCCTCTAACATACAAGTATATTTCTAACCATTTTCGAAGCAATCCCTACTGCCTTCAAATATTCCTCACTTTGTTTTTAGTTATTTATGATCAAACGTCTGCCAACGGCCATATTATGGTCAATTCTCCCGTTCTCATTCGATCACCAAAGATAAGCACATTCGGATGTGCTCAGTACTTGGGAGAGTGACCACTTAGGAACACCACGTGCTATATGGCCACTTTTACTTTTTATATTTTTATTCGCAAGAAAGAGGGGTGTTTTTACACATTTCCGATTTATCATAGATGAATCCTAGCAAAATAAACATATAAGTGAGAAAAAAAATGTAATTAGGAAGGCTATAAAGTTGGATGGAATGTTATTGAATTCAAGTGAGTATGAATGGTCCGAGATAGTTGTGAAAAGTACCCCCTTTGATATTTATTCGCAGGCAGCCAGTGAAATGGGGTTTTGATATTCAACAACAATTCACCAATGGTAAATGAAAGTATCCAACCCCTAAAGGAAGTAAAGTGCGATATCAGAACATCTATTTGAACTTGATTGTCAAACACAACATTGTACAGTTTTGGTGTACCCGGTAGGCGTAGCCATCGAATGCAACGAGAAGAGAGAACGATGAACACAGCTAACATGCTTGGGGTTATTATTAATTGAAATGACTGTTAGAACACTTTGTTCTGTGGAAACAACTATCCCTCTTTTGTAAAATCAGTTGAAAGGTATTGTTATGGGGGAAGAATAAGAAAAGATTCCATTGTTATCGGATCCTCCCATTCTTCTTCGATTGTTATTATACCGATCAATAGATTTCAGTCTTTTGCAATTCAAAAGATTTCAATTGTTGGTTGCCATTTGAATGGTTTTTATTGTATTCCATTATTGTTCACTCAACTGTTGTCGAATGGACTGTTTAAATTTCATTCTTTCTAAGAGCATTGTCTCCACACTACTATACTATAAATAAATTGTTGTAGTACAACAAATAAAGGCATGTTTTTCCTCTGTTGTTCTGATTAACAACGTTTATGCCCTCCACGACCAGGAATCGAACAGGGAGCAGGAATATACTCGTATTTAGAGATAAAGTTTCGATACAATTTGAAGTATTCGATAGTTTACTTAAATATGT
This sequence comes from Metellina segmentata, assembly GCA_947359465.1. NCBI lineage: Eukaryota > Metazoa > Arthropoda > Arachnida > Araneae > Tetragnathidae > Metellina > Metellina segmentata. The sequence goes on from OX375882.1 coordinate 75,570,184, forward strand.
GTAACTTTTCTCTATGCTCCCTCTAACATACAAGTATATTTCTAACCATTTTCGAAGCAATCCCTACTGCCTTCAAATATTCCTCACTTTGTTTTTAGTTATTTATGATCAAACGTCTGCCAACGGCCATATTATGGTCAATTCTCCCGTTCTCATTCGATCACCAAAGATAAGCACATTCGGATGTGCTCAGTACTTGGGAGAGTGACCACTTAGGAACACCACGTGCTATATGGCCACTTTTACTTTTTATATTTTTATTCGCAAGAAAGAGGGGTGTTTTTACACATTTCCGATTTATCATAGATGAATCCTAGCAAAATAAACATATAAGTGAGAAAAAAAATGTAATTAGGAAGGCTATAAAGTTGGATGGAATGTTATTGAATTCAAGTGAGTATGAATGGTCCGAGATAGTTGTGAAAAGTACCCCCTTTGATATTTATTCGCAGGCAGCCAGTGAAATGGGGTTTTGATATTCAACAACAATTCACCAATGGTAAATGAAAGTATCCAACCCCTAAAGGAAGTAAAGTGCGATATCAGAACATCTATTTGAACTTGATTGTCAAACACAACATTGTACAGTTTTGGTGTACCCGGTAGGCGTAGCCATCGAATGCAACGGGAAGAGAGAACGATAAACACAGCTAACATGCTTGGGGTTATTATTAATTGAAATGACTGTTAGAACACTTTGTTCTGTGGAAACAACTATCCCTCTTTTGTAAAATCAGTTGAAAGGTATTGTTATGGGGGAAGAATAAGAAAAGATTCCATTGTTATCGGATCCTCCCATTCTTCTTCGATTGTTATTATACCGATCAATAGATTTCAGTCTTTTGCAATTCAAAAGATTTCAATTGTTGGTTGCCATTTGAATGGTTTTTATTGTATTCCATTATTGTTCACTCAACTGTTGTCGAATGGACTGTTTAAATTTCATTCTTTCTAAGAGCATTGTCTCCACACTACTATACTATAAATAAATTGTTGTAGTACAACAAATAAAGGCATGTTTTTCCTCTGTTGTTCTGATTAACAACGTTTATGCCCTCCACGACCAGGAATCGAACAGGGAGCAGGAATATACTCGTATTTAGAGATAAAGTTTCGATACAATTTGAAGTATTCGATAGTTTACTTAAATATGTGTAACTTTTCTCTATGCTCCCTCTAACATACAAGTATATTTCTAACCATTTTCGAAGCAATCCCTACTGCCTTCAAATATTCCTCACTTTGTTTTTAGTTATTTATGATCAAACGTCTGCCAACGGCCATATTATGGTCAATTCTCCCGTTCTCATTCGATCACCAAAGATAAGCACATTCGGATGTGCTCAGTACTTGGGAGAGTGACCACTTAGGAACACCACGTGCTATATGGCCACTTTTACTTTTTATATTTTTATTCGCAAGAAAGAGGGGTGTTTTTACACATTTCCGATTTATCATAGATGAATCCTAGCAAAATAAACATATAAGTGAGAAAAAAAATGTAATTAGGAAGGCTATAAAGTTGGATGGAATGTTATTGAATTCAAGTGAGTATGAATGGTCCGAGATAGTTGTGAAAAGTACCCCCTTTGATATTTATTCGCAGGCAGCCAGTGAAATGGGGTTTTGATATTCAACAACAATTCACCAATGGTAAATGAAAGTATCCAACCCCTAAAGGAAGTAAAGTGCGATATCAGAACATCTATTTGAACTTGATTGTCAAACACAACATTGTACAGTTTTGGTGTACCCGGTAGGCGTAGCCATCGAATGCAACGGGAAGAGAGAACGATAAACACAGCTAACATGCTTGGGGTTATTATTAATTGAAATGACTGTTAGAACACTTTGTTCTGTGGAAACAACTATCCCTCTTTTGTAAAATCAGTTGAAAGGTATTGTTATGGGGGAAGAATAAGAAAAGATTCCATTGTTATCGGATCCTCCCATTCTTCTTCGATTGTTATTATACCGATCAATAGATTTCAGTCTTTTGCAATTCAAAAGATTTCAATTGTTGGTTGCCATTTGAATGGTTTTTATTGTATTCCATTATTGTTCACTCAACTGTTGTCGAATGGACTGTTTAAATTTCATTCTTTCTAAGAGCATTGTCTCCACACTACTATACTATAAATAAATTGTTGTAGTACAACAAATAAAGGCATGTTTTTCCTCTGTTGTTCTGATTAACAACGTTTATGCCCTCCACGACCAGGAATCGAACAGGGAGCAGGAATATACTCGTATTTAGAGATAAAGTTTCGATACAATTTGAAGTATTCGATAGTTTACTTAAATATGTGTAACTTTTCTCTATGCTCCCTCTAACATACAAGTATATTTCTAACCATTTTCGAAGCAATCCCTACTGCCTTCAAATATTCCTCACTTTGTTTTTAGGTATTTATGATCAAACGTCTGCCAACGGCCATATTATGGTCAATTCTCCCGTTCTCATTCGATCACCAAAGATAAGCACATTCGGATGTGCTCAGTACTTGGGAGAGTGACCACTTAGGAACACCACGTGCTATATGGCCACTTTATTTTTTATATTTTTATTCGCAAGAAAGAGGGGTGTTTTTACCCATTTCCGATTTATCATAGATGAATCCTAGCAAAATATACATATAAGTGAGAAAAAAATGTAATTAGGAAGGCAATAAAGTTGGATGGAATGTTATTGAATTCAAGTGAGTATGAATGGTCCGAGATAGTTGTGAAAAGTACCCCCTTTGATATTTATTCGCAGGCAGCCAGTGAAATGGGGTTTTGACATTCAACAACAATTCACCAATGGTAAATGAAAGTATCCAACCCCTAAAGGAAGTAAAGTGCGATATCAGAACATCTATTTGAACTTGATTGTCAAACACTACCTTGTACAGTTTTGGTGTACCCGGTAGGCGTAGCCATCGAATGCAACGAGAAGAGAGAACGATGAACACAGCTAACATGCTTGGGGTTATTATTAATTGAAATGACTGTTAGAACACTTTGTTCTGTGGAAACAACTATCCCTCTTTTGTAAAATCAGTTGAAAGGTATTGTTATGGGGGAAGAATAAGAAAAGATTCCATTGTTATCGGATCCTCCCATTCTTCTTCGATTGTTATTATACCGATCAATAGATTTCAGTCTTTTGCAATTCAAAAGATTTCAATTGTTGGTTGCCATTTGAATGGTTTTTATTGTATTCCATTATTGTTCACTCAACTGTTGTCGAATGGACTGTTTAAATTTCATTCTTTCTAAGAGCATTGTCTCCACACTAATATACTATAAATAAATTGTTGTAGTACAACAAATAAAGGCATGTTTTTCCTCTGTTGTTCTGATTAACAACGTTTATGCCCTCCACGACCAGGAATCAAACAGGGAGCAGGAATATACTCGTATTTAGAGGTAAAGTTTCAATACAATTTGAAGTATTCGATAGTTTACTTAAATATGTGTAACTTTTCTCTATGCTCCCTCTAACATACAAGTATATTTCTAACCATTTTCGAAGCAATCCCTACTGCCTTCAAATATTCCTCACTTTGTTTTTAGGTATTTATGATCAAACGTCTGCCAACGGCCATATTATGGTCAATTCTCCCGTTCTCATTCGATCACCAAAGATAAGCACATTCGGATGTGCTCAGTACTTGGGAGAGTGACCACTTAGGAACACCACGTGCTATATGGCCACTTTTACTTTTTATATTTTTATTTGCAAGAAAGAGGGGTGTTTTTACACATTTCCGATTTATCATAGATGAATCCTAGCAAAATATACATATATGTGAGAAAAAAAATGTAATTAGGAAGGCAATAAAGTTGGATGGAATGTTATTGAATTCAAGTGAGTATGAATGGTCCGAGATAGTTGTGAAAAGTACCCCCTTTGATATTTATTCGCAGGCAGCCAGTGAAATGGGGTTTTGACATTCAACAACAATTCACCAATGGTAAATGAAAGTATCCAACCCCTAAAAGAAGTAAAGTGCGATATCAGAGCATCTATTTGAACTTGATTGTCAAACACTACCTTGTACAGTTTTGGTGTACCCTGTTGGCGTAGCCGTCGAATGCAACGAGAAGAGAGAACGATAAACACAGCTAACATGCTTGGGGTTATTATTAATTGAAATGACTGTTAGAACACTTTGTTCTGTGGAAACAACTATCCCTCTTTTGTAAAATCAGTTGAAAGGTATTGTTATGAGGGAAGAATAAGAAAATATTCCATTGTTATCGGATCCTCCCATTCTTGTTCGATTGTTATTATACCGATCAATAGATTTCAGTCTTTTTAATTCAAAAGATTTCAATTGTTGGTTGCCATTTGAATGGTTTTTATTGTATTCCATTATTGTTCACTCAACTGTTGTCGAATGGACTGTTTAAATTTCATTCTTTCTAAGAGCATTGTCTCCACACTACTATACTATAAATAAATTGTTGTAGTACAACAAATAAAGGCATGTTTTTCCTCTGTTGTTCTGATTAACAACGTTTATGCCCTCCACGACCAGGAATCGAACAGGGAGCAGGAATATACTCGTATTTAGAGATAAAGTTTCGATACAATTTGAAGTATTCGATAGTTTACTTAAATATGTGTAACTTTTCTCTATGCTCCCTCTAACATACAAGTATATTTCTAACCATTTTCGAAGCAATCCCTACTGCCTTCAAATATTCCTCACTTTGTTTTTAGGTATTTATGATCAAACGTCTGCCAACGGCCATATTATGGTCAATTCTCCCGTTCTCATTCGATCACCAAAGATAAGCACATTCGGATGTGCTCAGTACTTGGGAGAGTGACCACTTAGGAACACCACGTGCTATATGTCCACTTTTACTTTTTACATTTTTATTTGCAAGAAAGAGGGGTGTTTTTACACATTTCCGATTTATCATAGATGAATCCTAGCAAAATATACATATATGTGAGAAAAAAAATGTAATTAGGAAGGCAATAAAGTTGGATGGAATGTTATTGAATTCAAGTGAGTATGAATGGTCCGAGATAGTTGTGAAAAGTAACCCCTTTGATATTTATTCGCAGGCAGCCAGTGAAATGGGGTTTTGACATTCAACAACAATTCACCAATGGTAAATGAAAGTATCCAACCCCTAAAAGAAGTAAAGTGCGATATCAGAGCATCTATTTGAACTTGATTGTCAAACACTACCTTGTACAGTTTTGGTGTACCCTGTTGGCGTAGCCGTCGAATGCAACGAGAAGAGAGAACGATAAACACAGCTAACATGCTTGGGGTTATTATTAATTGAAATGACTGTTAGAACACTTTGTTCTGTGGAAACAACTATCCCTCTTTTGTAAAATCAGTTGAAAGGTATTGTTATGAGGGAAGAATAAGAAAATATTCCATTGTTATCGGATCCTCCCATTCTTGTTCGATTGTTATTATACCGATCAATAGATTTCAGTCTTTTGCAATTCAAAAGATTTCAATTGTTGGTTGCCATTTGAATGGTTTTTATTGTATTCCATTATTGTTCACTCAACTGTTGTCGAATGGACTGTTTAAATTTCATTCTTTCTAAGAGCATTGTCTCCACACTACTATACTATAAATAAATTGTTGTAGTACAACAAATAAAGGCATGTTTTTCCTCTGTTGTTCTGATTAACAACGTTTATGCCCTCCACGACCAGGAATCGAACAGGGAGCAGGAATATACTCGTATTTAGAGATAAAGTTTCGATACAATTTGAAGTATTCGATAGTTTACTTAAATATGTGTAACTTTTCTCTATGCTCCCTCTAACATACAAGTATATTTCTAACCATTTTCGAAGCAATCCCTACTGCCTTCAAATATTCCTCACTTTGTTTTTAGGTATTTATGATCAAACGTCTGCCAACGGCCATATTATGGTCAATTCTCCCGTTCTCATTCGATCACCAAAGATAAGCACATTCGGATGTGCTCAGTACTTGGGAGAGTGACCACTTAGGAACACCACGTGCTATATGTCCACTTTTACTTTTTATATTTTTATTTGCAAGAAAGAGGGGTGTTTTTACACATTTCCGATTTATCATAGATGAATCCTAGCAAAATATACATATATGTGAGAAAAAAAATGTAATTAGGAAGGCAATAAAGTTGGATGGAATGTTATTGAATTCAAGTGAGTATGAATGGTCCGAGATAGTTGTGAAAAGTAACCCCTTTGATATTTATTCGCAGGCAGCCAGTGAAATGGGGTTTTGACATTCAACAACAATTCACCAATGGTAAATGAAAGTATCCAACCCCTAAAAGAAGTAAAGTGCGATATCAGAGCATCTATTTGAACTTGATTGTCAAACACTACCTTGTACAGTTTTGGTGTACCCTGTTGGCGTAGCCGTCGAATGCAACGAGAAGAGAGAACGATAAACACAGCTAACATGCTTGGGGTTATTATTAATTGAAATGACTGTTAGAACACTTTGTTCTGTGGAAACAACTAACCCTCTTTTGTAAAATCAGTTGAAAGGTATTGTTATGAGGGAAGAATAAGAAAATATTCCATTGTTATCGGATCCTCCCATTCTTGTTCGATTGTTATTATACCGATCAATAGATTTCAGTCTTTTGCAATTCAAAAGATTTCAATTGTTGGTTGCCATTTGAATGGTTTTTATTGTATTCCATTATTGTTCACTCAACTGTTGTCGAATGGACTGTTTAAATTTCATTCTTTCTAAGAGCATTGTCTCCACACTACTATACTATAAATAAATTGTTGTAGTACAACAAATAAAGGCATGTTTTTCCTCTGTTGTTCTGATTAACAACGTTTATGCCCTCCACGACCAGGAATCGAACAGGGAGCAGGAATATACTCGTATTTAGAGATAAAGTTTCGATACAATTTGAAGTATTCGATAGTTTACTTAAATATGTGTAACTTTTCTCTATGCTCCCTCTAACATACAAGTATATTTCTAACCATTTTCGAAGCAATCCCTACTGCCTTCAAATATTCCTCACTTTGTTTTTAGGTATTTATGATCAAACGTCTGCCAACGGCCATATTATGGTCAATTCTCCCGTTCTCATTCGATCACCAAAGATAAGCACATTCGGACGTGCTCAGTACTTGGGAGAGTGACCACTTAGGAACACCACGTGCTATATGGCCACTTTTACTTTTTATATTTTTATTTGCAAGAAAGAGGGGTGTTTTTACACATTTCCGATTTATCATAGATGAATCCTAGCAAAATATACATATATGTGAGAAAAAAATGTAATTAGGAAGGCAATAAATTTGGATGGAATGTTATTGAATTCAAGTGAGTATGAATGGTCCGAGATAGTTGTGAAAAGTACCCCCTTTGATATTTATTCGCAGGCAGCCAGTGAAATGGGGTTTTGACATTCAACAACAATTCACCAATGGTAAATGAAAGTATCCAACCCCTAAAAGAAGTAAAGTGCGATATCAGAGCATCTATTTGAACTTGATTGTCAAACACTACCTTGTACAGTTTTGGTGTACCCTGTTGGCGTAGCCGTCGAATGCAACGAGAAGAGAGAACGATAAACACAGCTAACATGCTTGGGGTTATTATTAATTGAAATGACTGTTAGAACACTTTGTTCTGTGGAAACAACTATCCCTCTTTTGTAAAATCAGTTGAAAGGTATTGTTATGAGGGAAGAATAAGAAAATATTCCATTGTTATCGGATCCTCCCATTCTTGTTCGATTGTTATTATACCGATCAATAGATTTCAGTCTTTTGCAATTCAAAAGATTTCAATTGTTGGTTGCCATTTGAATGGTTTTTATTGTATTCCATTATTGTTCACTCAACTGTTGTCGAATGGACTGTTTAAATTTCATTCTTTCTAAGAGCATTGTCTCCACACTACTATACTATAAATAAATTGTTGTAGTACAACAAATAAAGGCATGTTTTTCCTCTGTTGTTCTGATTAACAACGTTTATGCCCTCCACGACCAGGAATCGAACAGGGAGCAGGAATATACTCGTATTTAGAGATAAAGTTTCGATACAATTTGAAGTATTCGATAGTTTACTTAAATATGTGTAACTTTTCTCTATGCTCCCTCTAACATACAAGTATATTTCTAACCATTTTCGAAGCAATCCCTACTGCCTTCAAATATTCCTCACTTTGTTTTTAGGTATTTATGATCAAACGTCTGCCAACGGCCATATTATGGTCAATTCTCCCGTTCTCATTCGATCACCAAAGATAAGCACATTCGGATGTGCTCAGTACTTGGGAGAGTGACCACTTAGGAACACCACGTGCTATATGGCCACTTTTACTTTTTATATTTTTATTTGCAAGAAAGAGGGGTGTTTTTACACATTTCCGATTTATCATAGATGAATCCTAGCAAAATATACATATAAGTGAGAAAAAAATGTAATTAGGAAGGCAATAAAGTTGGATGGAATGTTATTAAATTCAAGTAAGTATGAATGGTCCGAGATAGTTGTGAAAAGTACCCCCTTTGATATTTATTCGCAGGCAGCCAGTGAAATGGGGTTTTGACATTCAACAACAATTCACCAATGGTAAATGAAAGTATCCAACCCCTAAAAGAAGTAAAGTGCGATATCAGAGCATCTATTTGAACTTGATTGTCAAACACTACCTTGTACAGTTTTGGTGTACCCTGTTGGCGTAGCCGTCGAATGCAACGAGAAGAGAGAACGATAAACACAGCTAACATGCTTGGGGTTATTATTAATTGAAATGACTGTTAGAACACTTTGTTCTGTGGAAACAACTATCCCTCTTTTGTAAAATCAGTTGAAAGGTATTGTTATGAGGGAAGAATAAGAAAATATTCCATTGTTATCGGATCCTCCCATTCTTGTTCGATTGTTATTATACCGATCAATAGATTTCAGTCTTTTGCAATTCAAAAGATTTCAATTGTTGGTTGCCATTTGAATGGTTTTTATTGTATTCCATTATTGTTCACTCAACTGTTGTCGAATGGACTGTTTAAATTTCATTCTTTCTAAGAGCATTGTCTCCACACTACTATACTATAAATAAATTGTTGTAGTACAACAAATAAAGGCATGTTTTTCCTCTGTTGTTCTGATTAACAACGTTTATGCCCTCCACGACCAGGAATCGAACAGGGAGCAGGAATATACTCGTATTTAGAGATAAAGTTTCGATACAATTTGAAGTATTCGATAGTTTACTTAAATATGTGTAACTTTTCTCTATGCTCCCTCTAACATACAAGTATATTTCTAACCATTTTCGAAGCAATCCCTACTGCCTTCAAATATTCCTCACTTTGTTTTTAGGTATTTATGATCAAACGTCTGCCAACGGCCATATTATGGTCAATTCTCCCGTTCTCATTCGATCACCAAAGATAAGCACATTCGGACGTGCTCAGTACTTGGGAGAGTGACCACTTAGGAACACCACGTGCTATATGGCCACTTTTACTTTTTATATTTTTATTTGCAAGAAAGAGGGGTGTTTTTACACATTTCCGATTTATCATAGATGAATCCTAGCAAAATATACATATATGTGAGAAAAAAAATGTAATTAGGAAGGCAATAAATTTGGATGGAATGTTATTGAATTCAAGTGAGTATGAATGGTCCGAGATAGTTGTGAAAAGTACCCCCTTTGATATTTATTCGCAGGCAGCCAGTGAAATGGGGTTTTGACATTCAACAACAATTCACCAATGGTAAATGAAAGTATCCAACCCCTAAAAGAAGTAAAGTGCGATATCAGAGCATCTATTTGAACTTGATTGTCAAACACTACCTTGTACAGTTTTGGTGTACCCTGTTGGCGTAGCCGTCGAATGCAACGAGAAGAGAGAACGATAAACACAGCTAACATGCTTGGGGTTATTATTAATTGAAATGACTGTTAGAACACTTTGTTCTGTGGAAACAACTATCCCTCTTTTGTAAAATCAGTTGAAAGGTATTGTTATGAGGGAAGAATAAGAAAATATTCCATTGTTATCGGATCCTCCCATTCTTGTTCGATTGTTATTATACCGATCAATAGATTTCAGTCTTTTGCAATTCAAAAGATTTCAATTGTTGGTTGCCATTTGAATGGTTTTTATTGTATTCCATTATTGTTCACTCAACTGTTGTCGAATGGACTGTTTAAATTTCATTCTTTCTAAGAGCATTGTCTCCACACTACTATACTATAAATAAATTGTTGTAGTACAACAAATAAAGGCATGTTTTTCCTCTGTTGTTCTGATTAACAACGTTTATGCCCTCCACGACCAGGAATCGAACAGGGAGCAGGAATATACTCGTATTTAGAGATAAAGTTTCGATACAATTTGAAGTATTCGATAGTTTACTTAAATATGTGTAACTTTTCTCTATGCTCCCTCTAACATACAAGTATATTTCTAACCATTTTCGAAGCAATCCCTACTGCCTTCAAATATTCCTCACTTTGTTTTTAGGTATTTATGATCAAACGTCTGCCAACGGCCATATTATGGTCAATTCTCCCGTTCTCATTCGATCACCAAAGATAAGCACATTCGGATGTGCTCAGTACTTGGGAGAGTGACCACTTAGGAACACCACGTGCTATATGGCCACTTTTACTTTTTATATTTTTATTTGCAAGAAAGAGGGGTGTTTTTACACATTTCCGATTTATCATAGATGAATCCTAGCAAAATATACATATAAGTGAGAAAAAAATGTAATTAGGAAGGCAATAAAGTTGGATGGAATGTTATTAAATTCAAGTAAGTATGAATGGTCCGAGATAGTTGTGAAAAGTACCCCCTTTGATATTTATTCGCAGGCAGCCAGTGAAATGGGGTTTTGACATTCAACAACAATTCACCAATGGTAAATGAAAGTATCCAACCCCTAAAAGAAGTAAAGTGCGATATCAGAGCATCTATTTGAACTTGATTGTCAAACACTACCTTGTACAGTTTTGGTGTACCCTGTTGGCGTAGCCGTCGAATGCAACGAGAAGAGAGAACGATAAACACAGCTAACATGCTTGGGGTTATTATTAATTGAAATGACTGTTAGAACACTTTGTTCTGTGGAAACAACTATCCCTCTTTTGTAAAATCAGTTGAAAGGTATTGTTATGGGGGAAGAATAAGAAAAGATTCCATTGTTATCGGATCCTCCCATTCTTGTTCGATTGTTATTATACCGATCAATAGATTTCAGTCTTTTTAATTCAAAAGATTTCAATTGTTGGTTGCATTTGAATGTCTTTTATTGTATTCCATTATTGTTCACTCAACTGTTGTCGAATGGACTGTTTAAATTTCATTCTTTCTAAGAGCATTGTCTCCACACTACTATACTATAAATAAATTGTTGTAGTACAACAAATAAAGGCATGTTTTTCCTCTGTTGTTCTGATTAACAACGTTTATGCCCTCCACGACCAGGAATCAAACAGGGAGCAGGAATATACTCGTATTTAGAGGTAAAGTTTCGATACAATTTGAAGTATTCGATAGTTTACTTAAATATGTGTAACTTTTCTCTATGCTCCCTCTAACATACAAGTATATTTCTAACCATTTTCGAAACAATCCCTACTGCCTTCAAATATTCCTCACTTTGTTTTTAGGTATTTATGATCAAACGTCTGCCAACGGCCATATTATGGTCAATTCTCCCGTTCTCATTCGATCACCAAAGATAAGCAAATTCGGATGTGCTCAGTACTTGGGAGAGTGACCACTTAGGAACAACACGTGCTATATGGCCACTTTTACTTTTTATATTTTTATTTGCAAGAAAGAGGGGTGTTTTTACACATTTCCGATTTATCATAGATGAATCCTAGCAAAATATACATATATGTGAGAAAAAAAATGTAATTAGGAAGGCAATAAAGTTGGATGGAATGTTATTGAATTCAAGTGAGTATGAATGGTCCGAGATAGTTGTGAAAAGTACCCCCTTTGATATTTATTCGCAGGCAGCCAGTGAAATGGGGTTTTGACATTCAACAACAATTCACCAATGGTAAATGAAAGTATCCAACCCCTAAAAGAAGTAAAGTGCGATATCAGAGCATCTATTTGAACTTGATTGTCAAACACTACCTTGTACAGTTTTGGTGTACCCTGTTGGCGTAGCCGTCGAATGCAACGAGAAGAGCGAACGATAAACACAGCTAACATGCTTGGGGTTATTATTAATTGAAATGACTGTTAGAACACTTTGTTCTGTGGAAACAACTATCCCTCTTTTGTAAAATCAGTTGAAAGGTATTGTTATGAGGGAAGAATAAGAAAATATTCCATTGTTATCGGATCCTCCCATTCTTGTTCGATTGTTATTATACCGATCAATAGATTTCAGTCTTTTGCAATTCAAAAGATTTCAATTGTTGGTTGCCATTTGAATGGTTTTTATTGTATTCCATTATTGTTCACTCAACTGTTGTCGAATGGACTGTTTAAATTTCATTCTTTCTAAGAGCAATGTCTCCACACTACTATACTATAAATAAATTGTTGTAGTACAACAAATAAAGGCATGTTTTTCCTCTGTTGTTCTGATTAACAACGTTTATGCCCTCCACGACCAGGAATCGAACAGGGAGCAGGAATATACTCGTATTTAGAGATAAAGTTTCGATACAATTTGAAGTATTCGATAGTTTACTTAAATATGTGTAACTTTTCTCTATGCTCCCTCTAACATACAAGTATATTTTTAACCATTTTCGAAGCAATCCCTACTGCCTTCAAATATTCCTCACTTTGTTTTTAGGTATTTATGATCAAACGTCTGCCAACGGCCATATTATGGTCAATTCTCCCGTTCTCATTCGATCACCAAAGATAAGCACATTCGGATGTGCTCAGTACTTGGGAGAGTGACCACTTAGGAACACCACGTGCTATATGGCCACTTTTACTTTTTATATTTTTATTTGCAAGAAAGAGGGGTGTTTTTACACATTTCCGATTTATCATAGATGAATCCTAGCAAAATATACATATATGTGAGAAAAAAAATGTAATTAGGAAGGCAATAAAGTTGGATGGAATGTTATTGAATTCAAGTGAGTATGAATGGTCCGAGATAGTTGTGAAAAGTACCCCCTTTGATATTTATTCGCAGGCAGCCAGTGAAATGGGGTTTTGACATTCAACAACAATTCACCAATGGTAAATGAAAGTATCCAACCCCTAAAAGAAGTAAAGTGCGATATCAGAGCATCTATTTGAACTTGATTGTCAAACACTACCTTGTACAGTTTTGGTGTACCCTGTTGGCATAGCCGTCGAATGCAACGAGAAGAGCGAACGATAAACACAGCTAACATGCTTGGGGTTATTATTAATTGAAATGACTGTTAGAACACTTTGTTCTGTGGAAACAACTATCCCTCTTTTGTAAAATCAGTTGAAAGGTATTGTTATGAGGGAAGAATAAGAAAATATTCCATTGTTATCGGATCCTCCCATTCTTGTTCGATTGTTATTATACCGATCAATAGATTTCAGTCTTTTTAATTCAAAAGATTTCAATTGTTGGTTGCCATTTGAATGGTTTTTATTGTATTCCATTATTGTTCACTCAACTGTTGTCGAATGGACTGTTTAAATTTCATTCTTTCTAAGAGCATTGTCTCCACACTACTATACTATAAATAAATTGTTGTAGTACAACAAATAAAGGCATGTTTTTCCTCTGTTGTTCTGATTAACAACGTTTATGCCCTCCACGACCAGGAATCAAACAGGGAGCAGGAATATACTCGTATTTAGAGGTAAAGTTTCAATACAATTTGAAGTATTCGATAGTTTACTTAAATATGTGTAACTTTTCTCTATGCTCCCTCTAACATACAAGTATATTTCTAACCATTTTCGAAGCAATCCCTACTGCCTTCAAATATTCCTCACTTTGTTTTTAGGTATTTATGATCAAACGTCTGCCAACGGCCATATTATGGTCAATTCTCCCGTTCTCATTCGATCACCAAAGATAAGCAAATTCGGATGTGCTCAGTACTTGGGAGAGTGACCACTTAGGAACAACACGTGCTATATGGCCACTTTTACTTTTTATATTTTTATTTGCAAGAAAGAGGGGTGTTTTTACACATTTCCGATTTATCATAGATGAATCCTAGCAAAATATACATATATGTGAGAAAAAAAATGTAATTAGGAAGGCAATAAAGTTGGATGGAATGTTATTGAATTCAAGTGAGTATGAATGGTCCGAGATAGTTGTGAAAAGTACCCCCTTTGATATTTATTCGCAGGCAGCCAGTGAAATGGGGTTTTGACATTCAACAACAATTCACCAATGGTAAATGAAAGTATCCAACCCCTAAAAGAAGTAAAGTGCGATATCAGAGCATCTATTTGAACTTGATTGTCAAACACTACCTTGTACAGTTTTGGTGTACCCTGTTGGCGTAGCCGTCGAATGCAACGAGAAGAGCGAACGATAAACACAGCTAACATGCTTGGGGTTATTATTAATTGAAATGACTGTTAGAACACTTTGTTCTGTGGAAACAACTATCCCTCTTTTGTAAAATCAGTTGAAAGGTATTGTTATGAGGGAAGAATAAGAAAATATTCCATTGTTATCGGATCCTCCCATTCTTGTTCGATTGTTATTATACCGATCAATAGATTTCAGTCTTTTTAATTCAAAAGATTTCAATTGTTGGTTGCCATTTGAATGGTTTTTATTGTATTCCATTATTGTTCACTCAACTGTTGTCGAATGGACTGTTTAAATTTCATTCTTTCTAAGAGCATTGTCTCCACACTACTATACTATAAATAAATTGTTGTAGTACAACAAATAAAGGCATGTTTTTCCTCTGTTGTTCTGATTAACAACGTTTATGCCCTCCACGACCAGGAATCAAACAGGGAGCAGGAATATACTCGTATTTAGAGGTAAAGTTTCAATACAATTTGAAGTATTCGATAGTTTACTTAAATATGTGTAACTTTTCTCTATGCTCCCTCTAACATACAAGTATATTTCTAACCATTTTCGAAGCAATCCCTACTGCCTTCAAATATTCCTCACTTTGTTTTTAGGTATTTATGATCAAACGTCTGCCAACGGCCATATTATGGTCAATTCTCCCGTTCTCATTCGATCACCAAAGATAAGCACATTCGGATGTGCTCAGTACTTGGGAGAGTGACCACTTAGGAACACCACGTGCTATATGGCCACTTTTACTTTTTATATTTTTATTTGCAAGAAAGAGGGGTGTTTTTACACATTTCCGATTTATCATAGATGAATCCTAGCAAAATATACATATATGTGAGAAAAAAAATGTAATTAGGAAGGCAATAAAGTTGGATGGAATGTTATTGAATTCAAGTGAGTATGAATGGTCCGAGATAGTTGTGAAAAGTACCCCCTTTGATATTTATTCGCAGGCAGCCAGTGAAATGGGGTTTTGACATTCAACAACAATTCACCAATGGTAAATGAAAGTATCCAACCCCTAAAAGAAGTAAAGTGCGATATCAGAGCATCTATTTGAACTTGATTGTCAAACACTACCTTGTACAGTTTTGGTGTACCCTGTTGGCATAGCCGTCGAATGCAACGAGAAGAGCGAACGATAAACACAGCTAACATGCTTGGGGTTATTATTAATTGAAATGACTGTTAGAACACTTTGTTCTGTGGAAACAACTATCCCTCTTTTGTAAAATCAGTTGAAAGGTATTGTTATGAGGGAAGAATAAGAAAATATTCCATTGTTATCGGATCCTCCCATTCTTGTTCGATTGTTATTATACCGATCAATAGATTTCAGTCTTTTTAATTCAAAAGATTTCAATTGTTGGTTGCCATTTGAATGGTTTTTATTGTATTCCATTATTGTTCACTCAACTGTTGTCGAATGGACTGTTTAAATTTCATTCTTTCTAAGAGCATTGTCTCCACACTACTATACTATAAATAAATTGTTGTAGTACAACAAATAAAGGCATGTTTTTCCTCTGTTGTTCTGATTAACAACGTTTATGCCCTCCACGACCAGGAATCAAACAGGGAGCAGGAATATACTCGTATTTAGAGGTAAAGTTTCAATACAATTTGAAGTATTCGATAGTTTACTTAAATATGTGTAACTTTTCTCTATGCTCCCTCTAACATACAAGTATATTTCTAACCATTTTCGAAGCAATCCCTACTGCCTTCAAATATTCCTCACTTTGTTTTTAGGTATTTATGATCAAACGTCTGCCAACGGCCATATTATGGTCAATTCTCCCGTTCTCATTCGATCACCAAAGATAAGCAAATTCGGATGTGCTCAGTACTTGGGAGAGTGACCACTTAGGAACAACACGTGCTATATGGCCACTTTTACTTTTTATATTTTTATTTGCAAGAAAGAGGGGTGTTTTTACACATTTCCGATTTATCATAGATGAATCCTAGCAAAATATACATATATGTGAGAAAAAAAATGTAATTAGGAAGGCAATAAAGTTGGATGGAATGTTATTGAATTCAAGTGAGTATGAATGGTCCGAGATAGTTGTGAAAAGTACCCCCTTTGATATTTATTCGCAGGCAGCCAGTGAAATGGGGTTTTGACATTCAACAACAATTCACCAATGGTAAATGAAAGTATCCAACCCCTAAAAGAAGTAAAGTGCGATATCAGAGCATCTATTTGAACTTGATTGTCAAACACTACCTTGTACAGTTTTGGTGTACCCTGTTGGCGTAGCCGTCGAATGCAACGAGAAGAGCGAACGATAAACACAGCTAACATGCTTGGGGTTATTATTAATTGAAATGACTGTTAGAACACTTTGTTCTGTGGAAACAACTATCCCTCTTTTGTAAAATCAGTTGAAAGGTATTGTTATGAGGGAAGAATAAGAAAATATTCCATTGTTATCGGATCCTCCCATTCTTGTTCGATTGTTATTATACCGATCAATAGATTTCAGTCTTTTTAATTCAAAAGATTTCAATTGTTGGTTGCCATTTGAATGGTTTTTATTGTATTCCATTATTGTTCACTCAACTGTTGTCGAATGGACTGTTTAAATTTCATTCTTTCTAAGAGCATTGTCTCCACACTACTATACTATAAATAAATTGTTGTAGTACAACAAATAAAGGCATGTTTTTCCTCTGTTGTTCTGATTAACAACGTTTATGCCCTCCACGACCAGGAATCAAACAGGGAGCAGGAATATACTCGTATTTAGAGGTAAAGTTTCAATACAATTTGAAGTATTCGATAGTTTACTTAAATATGTGTAACTTTTCTCTATGCTCCCTCTAACATACAAGTATATTTCTAACCATTTTCGAAGCAATCCCTACTGCCTTCAAATATTCCTCACTTTGTTTTTAGGTATTTATGATCAAACGTCTGCCAACGGCCATATTATGGTCAATTCTCCCGTTCTCATTCGATCACCAAAGATAAGCACATTCGGATGTGCTCAGTACTTGGGAGAGTGACCACTTAGGAACACCACGTGCTATATGGCCACTTTTACTTTTTATATTTTTATTTGCAAGAAAGAGGGGTGTTTTTACACATTTCCGATTTATCATAGATGAATCCTAGCAAAATATACATATATGTGAGAAAAAAAATGTAATTAGGAAGGCAATAAAGTTGGATGGAATGTTATTGAATTCAAGTGAGTATGAATGGTCCGAGATAGTTGTGAAAAGTACCCCCTTTGATATTTATTCGCAGGCAGCCAGTGAAATGGGGTTTTGACATTCAACAACAATTCACCAATGGTAAATGAAAGTATCCAACCCCTAAAAGAAGTAAAGTGCGATATCAGAGCATCTATTTGAACTTGATTGTCAAACACTACCTTGTACAGTTTTGGTGTACCCTGTTGGCGTAGCCGTCGAATGCAACGAGAAGAGAGAACGATAAACACAGCTAACATGCTTGGGGTTATTATTAATTGAAATGACTGTTAGAACACTTTGTTCTGTGGAAACAACTATCCCTCTTTTGTAAAATCAGTTGAAAGGTATTGTTATGAGGGAAGAATAAGAAAATATTCCATTGTTATCGGATCCTCCCATTCTTGTTCGATTGTTATTATACCTATCAATAGATTTCAGTCTTTTGCAATTCAAAAGATTTCAATTGTTGGTTGCCATTTGAATGGTTTTTATTGTATTCCATTATTGTTCACTCAACTGTTGTCGAATGGACTGTTTAAATTTCATTCTTTCTAAGAGCAATGTCTCCACACTACTATACTATAAATAAATTGTTGTAGTACAACAAATAAAGGCATGTTTTTCCTCTGTTGTTCTGATTAACAACGTTTATGCCCTCCACGACCAGGAATCGAACAGGGAGCAGGAATATACTCGTATTTAGAGATAAAGTTTCGATACAATTTGAAGTATTCGATAGTTTACTTAAATATGTGTAACTTTTCTCTATGCTCCCTCTAACATACAAGTATATTTTTAACCATTTTCGAAGCAATCCCTACTGCCTTCAAATATTCCTCACTTTGTTTTTAGGTATTTATGATCAAACGTCTGCCAACGGCCATATTATGGTCAATTCTCCCGTTCTCATTCGATCACCAAAGATAAGCACATTCGGATGTGCTCAGTACTTGGGAGAGTGACCACTTAGGAACACCACGTGCTATATGGCCACTTTTACTTTTTATATTTTTATTTGCAAGAAAGAGGGGTGTTTTTACACATTTCCGATTTATCATAGATGAATCCTAGCAAAATATACATATATGTGAGAAAAAAAATGTAATTAGGAAGGCAATAAAGTTGGATGGAATGTTATTGAATTCAAGTGAGTATGAATGGTCCGAGATAGTTGTGAAAAGTACCCCCTTTGATATTTATTCGCAGGCAGCCAGTGAAATGGGGTTTTGACATTCAACAACAATTCACCAATGGTAAATGAAAGTATCCAACCCCTAAAAGAAGTAAAGTGCGATATCAGAGCATCTATTTGAACTTGATTGTCAAACACTACCTTGTACAGTTTTGGTGTACCCTGTTGGCATAGCCGTCGAATGCAACGAGAAGAGCGAACGATAAACACAGCTAACATGCTTGGGGTTATTATTAATTGAAATGACTGTTAGAACACTTTGTTCTGTGGAAACAACTATCCCTCTTTTGTAAAATCAGTTGAAAGGTATTGTTATGAGGGAAGAATAAGAAAATATTCCATTGTTATCGGATCCTCCCATTCTTGTTCGATTGTTATTATACCGATCAATAGATTTCAGTCTTTTTAATTCAAAAGATTTCAATTGTTGGTTGCCATTTGAATGGTTTTTATTGTATTCCATTATTGTTCACTCAACTGTTGTCGAATGGACTGTTTAAATTTCATTCTTTCTAAGAGCATTGTCTCCACACTACTATACTATAAATAAATTGTTGTAGTACAACAAATAAAGGCATGTTTTTCCTCTGTTGTTCTGATTAACAACGTTTATGCCCTCCACGACCAGGAATCAAACAGGGAGCAGGAATATACTCGTATTTAGAGGTAAAGTTTCAATACAATTTGAAGTATTCGATAGTTTACTTAAATATGTGTAACTTTTCTCTATGCTCCCTCTAACATACAAGTATATTTCTAACCATTTTCGAAGCAATCCCTACTGCCTTCAAATATTCCTCACTTTGTTTTTAGGTATTTATGATCAAACGTCTGCCAACGGCCATATTATGGTCAATTCTCCCGTTCTCATTCGATCACCAAAGATAAGCAAATTCGGATGTGCTCAGTACTTGGGAGAGTGACCACTTAGGAACAACACGTGCTATATGGCCACTTTTACTTTTTATATTTTTATTTGCAAGAAAGAGGGGTGTTTTTACACATTTCCGATTTATCATAGATGAATCCTAGCAAAATATACATATATGTGAGAAAAAAAATGTAATTAGGAAGGCAATAAAGTTGGATGGAATGTTATTGAATTCAAGTGAGTATGAATGGTCCGAGATAGTTGTGAAAAGTACCCCCTTTGATATTTATTCGCAGGCAGCCAGTGAAATGGGGTTTTGACATTCAACAACAATTCACCAATGGTAAATGAAAGTATCCAACCCCTAAAAGAAGTAAAGTGCGATATCAGAGCATCTATTTGAACTTGATTGTCAAACACTACCTTGTACAGTTTTGGTGTACCCTGTTGGCGTAGCCGTCGAATGCAACGAGAAGAGCGAACGATAAACACAGCTAACATGCTTGGGGTTATTATTAATTGAAATGACTGTTAGAACACTTTGTTCTGTGGAAACAACTATCCCTCTTTTGTAAAATCAGTTGAAAGGTATTGTTATGAGGGAAGAATAAGAAAATATTCCATTGTTATCGGATCCTCCCATTCTTGTTCGATTGTTATTATACCGATCAATAGATTTCAGTCTTTTTAATTCAAAAGATTTCAATTGTTGGTTGCCATTTGAATGGTTTTTATTGTATTCCATTATTGTTCACTCAACTGTTGTCGAATGGACTGTTTAAATTTCATTCTTTCTAAGAGCATTGTCTCCACACTACTATACTATAAATAAATTGTTGTAGTACAACAAATAAAGGCATGTTTTTCCTCTGTTGTTCTGATTAACAACGTTTATGCCCTCCACGACCAGGAATCAAACAGGGAGCAGGAATATACTCGTATTTAGAGGTAAAGTTTCAATACAATTTGAAGTATTCGATAGTTTACTTAAATATGTGTAACTTTTCTCTATGCTCCCTCTAACATACAAGTATATTTCTAACCATTTTCGAAGCAATCCCTACTGCCTTCAAATATTCCTCACTTTGTTTTTAGGTATTTATGATCAAACGTCTGCCAACGGCCATATTATGGTCAATTCTCCCGTTCTCATTCGATCACCAAAGATAAGCACATTCGGATGTGCTCAGTACTTGGGAGAGTGACCACTTAGGAACACCACGTGCTATATGGCCACTTTTACTTTTTATATTTTTATTTGCAAGAAAGAGGGGTGTTTTTACACATTTCCGATTTATCATAGATGAATCCTAGCAAAATATACATATATGTGAGAAAAAAAATGTAATTAGGAAGGCAATAAAGTTGGATGGAATGTTATTGAATTCAAGTGAGTATGAATGGTCCGAGATAGTTGTGAAAAGTACCCCCTTTGATATTTATTCGCAGGCAGCCAGTGAAATGGGGTTTTGACATTCAACAACAATTCACCAATGGTAAATGAAAGTATCCAACCCCTAAAAGAAGTAAAGTGCGATATCAGAGCATCTATTTGAACTTGATTGTCAAACACTACCTTGTACAGTTTTGGTGTACCCTGTTGGCGTAGCCGTCGAATGCAACGAGAAGAGAGAACGATAAACACAGCTAACATGCTTGGGGTTATTATTAATTGAAATGACTGTTAGAACACTTTGTTCTGTGGAAACAACTATCCCTCTTTTGTAAAATCAGTTGAAAGGTATTGTTATGAGGGAAGAATAAGAAAATATTCCATTGTTATCGGATCCTCCCATTCTTGTTCGATTGTTATTATACCGATCAATAGATTTCAGTCTTTTTAATTCAAAAGATTTCAATTGTTGGTTGCCATTTGAATGGTTTTTATTGTATTCCATTATTGTTCACTCAACTGTTGTCGAATGGACTGTTTAAATTTCATTCTTTCTAAGAGCATTGTCTCCACACTACTATACTATAAATAAATTGTTGTAGTACAACAAATAAAGGCATGTTTTTCCTCTGTTGTTCTGATTAACAACGTTTATGCCCTCCACGACCAGGAATCAAACAGGGAGCAGGAATATACTCGTATTTAGAGGTAAAGTTTCAATACAATTTGAAGTATTCGATAGTTTACTTAAATATGTGTAACTTTTCTCTATGCTCCCTCTAACATACAAGTATATTTCTAACCATTTTCGAAGCAATCCCTACTGCCTTCAAATATTCCTCACTTTGTTTTTAGGTATTTATGATCAAACGTCTGCCAACGGCCATATTATGGTCAATTCTCCCGTTCTCATTCGATCACCAAAGATAAGCAAATTCGGATGTGCTCAGTACTTGGGAGAGTGACCACTTAGGAACAACACGTGCTATATGGCCACTTTTACTTTTTATATTTTTATTTGCAAGAAAGAGGGGTGTTTTTACACATTTCCGATTTATCATAGATGAATCCTAGCAAAATATACATATATGTGAGAAAAAAAATGTAATTAGGAAGGCAATAAAGTTGGATGGAATGTTATTGAATTCAAGTGAGTATGAATGGTCCGAGATAGTTGTGAAAAGTACCCCCTTTGATATTTATTCGCAGGCAGCCAGTGAAATGGGGTTTTGACATTCAACAACAATTCACCAATGGTAAATGAAAGTATCCAACCCCTAAAAGAAGTAAAGTGCGATATCAGAGCATCTATTTGAACTTGATTGTCAAACACTACCTTGTACAGTTTTGGTGTACCCTGTTGGCGTAGCCGTCGAATGCAACGAGAAGAGCGAACGATAAACACAGCTAACATGCTTGGGGTTATTATTAATTGAAATGACTGTTAGAACACTTTGTTCTGTGGAAACAACTATCCCTCTTTTGTAAAATCAGTTGAAAGGTATTGTTATGAGGGAAGAATAAGAAAATATTCCATTGTTATCGGATCCTCCCATTCTTGTTCGATTGTTATTATACCGATCAATAGATTTCAGTCTTTTTAATTCAAAAGATTTCAATTGTTGGTTGCCATTTGAATGGTTTTTATTGTATTCCATTATTGTTCACTCAACTGTTGTCGAATGGACTGTTTAAATTTCATTCTTTCTAAGAGCATTGTCTCCACACTACTATACTATAAATAAATTGTTGTAGTACAACAAATAAAGGCATGTTTTTCCTCTGTTGTTCTGATTAACAACGTTTATGCCCTCCACGACCAGGAATCAAACAGGGAGCAGGAATATACTCGTATTTAGAGGTAAAGTTTCAATACAATTTGAAGTATTCGATAGTTTACTTAAATATGTGTAACTTTTCTCTATGCTCCCTCTAACATACAAGTATATTTCTAACCATTTTCGAAGCAATCCCTACTGCCTTCAAATATTCCTCACTTTGTTTTTAGGTATTTATGATCAAACGTCTGCCAACGGCCATATTATGGTCAATTCTCCCGTTCTCATTCGATCACCAAAGATAAGCACATTCGGATGTGCTCAGTACTTGGGAGAGTGACCACTTAGGAACACCACGTGCTATATGGCCACTTTTACTTTTTATATTTTTATTTGCAAGAAAGAGGGGTGTTTTTACACATTTCCGATTTATCATAGATGAATCCTAGCAAAATATACATATATGTGAGAAAAAAAATGTAATTAGGAAGGCAATAAAGTTGGATGGAATGTTATTGAATTCAAGTGAGTATGAATGGTCCGAGATAGTTGTGAAAAGTACCCCCTTTGATATTTATTCGCAGGCAGCCAGTGAAATGGGGTTTTGACATTCAACAACAATTCACCAATGGTAAATGAAAGTATCCAACCCCTAAAAGAAGTAAAGTGCGATATCAGAGCATCTATTTGAACTTGATTGTCAAACACTACCTTGTACAGTTTTGGTGTACCCTGTTGGCGTAGCCGTCGAATGCAACGAGAAGAGAGAACGATAAACACAGCTAACATGCTTGGGGTTATTATTAATTGAAATGACTGTTAGAACACTTTGTTCTGTGGAAACAACTATCCCTCTTTTGTAAAATCAGTTGAAAGGTATTGTTATGAGGGAAGAATAAGAAAATATTCCATTGTTATCGGATCCTCCCATTCTTGTTCGATTGTTATTATACCGATCAATAGATTTCAGTCTTTTTAATTCAAAAGATTTCAATTGTTGGTTGCCATTTGAATGGTTTTTATTGTATTCCATTATTGTTCACTCAACTGTTGTCGAATGGACTGTTTAAATTTCATTCTTTCTAAGAGCATTGTCTCCACACTACTATACTATAAATAAATTGTTGTAGTACAACAAATAAAGGCATGTTTTTCCTCTGTTGTTCTGATTAACAACGTTTATGCCCTCCACGACCAGGAATCAAACAGGGAGCAGGAATATACTCGTATTTAGAGGTAAAGTTTCAATACAATTTGAAGTATTCGATAGTTTACTTAAATATGTGTAACTTTTCTCTATGCTCCCTCTAACATACAAGTATATTTCTAACCATTTTCGAAGCAATCCCTACTGCCTTCAAATATTCCTCACTTTGTTTTTAGGTATTTATGATCAAACGTCTGCCAACGGCCATATTATGGTCAATTCTCCCGTTCTCATTCGATCACCAAAGATAAGCACATTCGGATGTACTCAGTACTTGGGAGAGTGACCACTTAGGAACACCACGTGCTATATGGCCACTTTTACTTTTTATATTTTTATTTGCAAGAAAGAGGGGTGTTTTTACACATTTCCGATTTATCATAGATGAATCCTAGCAAAATATACATATATGTGAGAAAAAAAATGTAATTAGGAAGGCAATAAAGTTGGATGGAATGTTATTGAATTCAAGTGAGTATGAATGGTCCGAGATAGTTGTGAAAAGTACCCCCTTTGATATTTATTCGCAGGCAGCCAGTGAAATGGGGTTTTGACATTCAACAACAATTCACCAATGGTAAATGAAAGTATCCAACCCCTAAAAGAAGTAAAGTGCGATATCAGAGCATCTATTTGAACTTGATTGTCAAACACTACCTTGTACAGTTTTGGTGTACCCTGTTGGCGTAGCCGTCGAATGCAACGAGAAGAGCGAACGATAAACACAGCTAACATGCTTGGGGTTATTATTAATTGAAATGACTGTTAGAACACTTTGTTCTGTGGAAACAACTATCCCTCTTTTGTAAAATCAGTTGAAAGGTATTGTTATGAGGGAAGAATAAGAAAATATTCCATTGTTATCGGATCCTCCCATTCTTGTTCGATTGTTATTATACCGATCAATAGATTTCAGTCTTTTGCAATTCAAAAGATTTCAATTGTTGGTTGCCATTTGAATGGTTTTTATTGTATTCCATTATTGTTCACTCAACTGTTGTCGAATGGACTGTTTAAATTTCATTCTTTCTAAGAGCATTGTCTCCACACTACTATACTATAAATAAATTGTTGTAGTACAACAAATAAAGGCATGTTTTTCCTCTGTTGTTCTGATTAACAACGTTTATGCCCTCCACGACCAGGAATCGAACAGGGAGCAGGAATATACTCGTATTTAGAGATAAAGTTTCGATACAATTTGAAGTATTCGATAGTTTACTTAAATATGTGTAACTTTTCTCTATGCTCCCTCTAACATACAAGTATATTTCTAACCATTTTCGAAGCAATCCCTACTGCCTTCAAATATTCCTCACTTTGTTTTTAGGTATTTATGATCAAACGTCTGCCAACGGCCATATTATGGTCAATTCTCCCGTTCTCATTCGATCACCAAAGATAAGCACATTCGGATGTGCTCAGTACTTGGGAGAGTGACCACTTAGGAACACCACGTGCTATATGGCCACTTTTACTTTTTATATTTTTATTTGCAAGAAAGAGGGGTGTTTTTACACATTTCCGATTTATCATAGATGAATCCTAGCAAAATATTTATATATGTGAGAAAAAAAATGTAATTAGGAAGGCAATAAAGTTGGATGGAATGTTATTGAATTCAAGTGAGTATGAATGGTCCGAGATAGTTGTGAAAAGTACCCCCTTTGATATTTATTCGCAGGCAGCCAGTGAAATGGGGTTTTGACATTCAACAACAATTCACCAATGGTAAATGAAAGTATCCAACCCCTAAAAGAAGTAAAGTGCGATATCAGAGCATCTATTTGAACTTGATTGTCAAACACTACCTTGTACAGTTTTGGTGTACCCTGTTGGCGTAGCCGTCGAATGCAACGAGAAGAGAGAACGATAAACACAGCTAACATGCTTGGGGTTATTATTAATTGAAATGACTGTTAGAACACTTTGTTCTGTGGAAACAACTATCCCTCTTTTGTAAAATCAGTTGAAAGGTATTGTTATGAGGGAAGAATAAGAAAATATTCCATTGTTATCGGATCCTTCCATTCTTGTTCGATTGTTATTATACCGATCAATAGATTTCAGTCTTTTGCAATTCAAAAGATTTCAATTGTTGGTTGCCATTTGAATGGTTTTTATTGTATTCCATTATTGTTCACTCAACTGTTGTCGAATGTACTGTTTAAATTTCATTCTTTCTAAGAGCATTGTCTCCACACTACTATACTATAAATAAATTGTTGTAGTACAACAAATAAAGGCATGTTTTTCCTCTGTTGTTCTGATTAACAACGTTTATGCCCTCCACGACCAGGAATCAAACAGGGAGCAGGAATATACTCGTATTTAGAGGTAAAGTTTCAATACAATTTGAAGTATTCGATAGTTTACTTAAATATGTGTAACTTTTCTCTATGCTCCCTCTAACATACAAGTATATTTCTAACCATTTTCGAAGCAATCCCTACTGCCTTCAAATATTCCTCACTTTGTTTTTAGGTATTTATGATCAAACGTCTGCCAACGGCCATATTATGGTCAATTCTCCCGTTCTCATTCGATCACCAAAGATAAGCACATTCGGATGTGCTCAGTACTTGGGAGAGTGACCACTTAGGAACACCACGTGCTATATGGCCACTTTTACTTTTTATATTTTTATTTGCAAGAAAGAGGGGTGTTTTTACACATTTCCGATTTATCATAGATGAATCCTAGCAAAATATACATATAAGTGAGAAAAAAATGTAATTAGGAAGGCAATAAAGTTGGATGGAATGTTATTAAATTCAAGTAAGTATGAATGGTCGGAGATAGTTGTGAAAAGTACCCCCTTTGATATTTATTCGCAGGCAGCCAGTGAAATGGGGTTTTGACATTCAACAACAATTCACCAATGGTAAATGAAAGTATCCAACCCCTAAAAGAAGTAAAGTGCGATATCAGAGCATCTATTTGAACTTGATTGTCAAACACTACCTTGTACAGTTTTGGTGTACCCTGTTGGCGTAGCCGTCGAATGCAACGAGAAGAGAGAACGATAAACACAGCTAACATGCTTGGGGTTATTATTAATTGAAATGACTGTTAGAACACTTTGTTCTGTGGAAACAACTATCCCTCTTTTGTAAAATCAGTTGAAAGGTATTGTTATGGGGGAAGAATAAGAAAAGATTCCATTGTTATCGGATCCTCCCATTCTTGTTCGATTGTTATTATACCGATCAATAGATTTCAGTCTTTTTAATTCAAAAGATTTCAATTGTTGGTTGCATTTGAATGTCTTTTATTGTATTCCATTATTGTTCACTCAACTGTTGTCGAATGGACTGTTTAAATTTCATTCTTTCTAAGAGCATTGTCTCCACACTACTATACTATAAATAAATTGTTGTAGTACAACAAATAAAGGCATGTTTTTCCTCTGTTGTTCTGATTAACAACGTTTATGCCCTCCACGACCAGGAATCAAACAGGGAGCAGGAATATACTCGTATTTAGAGGTAAAGTTTCGATACAATTTGAAGTATTCGATAGTTTACTTAAATATGTGTAACTTTTCTCTATGCTCCCTCTAACATACAAGTATATTTCTAACCATTTTCGAAACAATCCCTACTGCCTTCAAATATTCCTCACTTTGTTTTTAGGTATTTATGATCAAACGTCTGCCAACGGCCATATTATGGTCAATTCTCCCGTTCTCATTCGATCACCAAAGATAAGCAAATTCGGATGTGCTCAGTACTTGGGAGAGTGACCACTTAGGAACAACACGTGCTATATGGCCACTTTTACTTTTTATATTTTTATTTGCAAGAAAGAGGGGTGTTTTTACACATTTCCGATTTATCATAGATGAATCCTAGCAAAATATACATATATGTGAGAAAAAAAATGTAATTAGGAAGGCAATAAAGTTGGATGGAATGTTATTGAATTCAAGTGAGTATGAATGGTCCGAGATAGTTGTGAAAAG